>CAWUFW010011399.1:0-322500 GCA_963921515.1 Calotriton arnoldi
ATGTTACAGTTGTTCTGTTTGGGCTGTGTGTGGTGGTGTCTGTTGCATGTGTGTGTGATGTGTTGTGTATTGTGTGCTGGACATGGGGGTGTTTGTCCCTGGGAGCTGTGGCATGGTGGTAGTGCATGTGAGTACATAGCGGTGTGCTGGTATACATTAGTTTGTACTTACCAGCCTCCACTCCCCCTGCTAATCCGGCGAGGATCTCCGGATGTATTATGACTCGCACCTTCTCCTCCCACGCTTTGAAGGTCTTAAAGAGCGCGGGATTCCCTCCGCCAGTGACGGCAGCCAGCTCTCTGTTTTTGCCCTCCTTCTTCTTGACCAGGCTCTTTACGTCATTCCAACGTTTGTTTATTTCACCTCTGTTCCTGGGCAGGGTCCCGACTGCATTGACCTGGTCTACGATCCGGTTCCACATTCTGTTTCTGGTGGCTAGTGGTGTGTGCTGGACCATGTTCCCATAGATTTGTGGGTACACCTTGATGATCTCGTCGACCATGACCGTCAGCTCAATGGGCGTGTACTTGGGCATTCTTTGTGGTGCCATGGTGTTTGTGGTGCTGGTGCGGTGTGTGTTGTGTAATGTGCAGGGGGTTTGTGGTGCCGGTGTTTGGTGGTGGTGGTGGTGGTGGTGGTAGTGATGTGTGCGTTTCTGTGGTGTGCTGCTGTCCTTGCTGTGTCACTGTGTCCTCTCCTCTCCTCTCTGGTTTGCAATGTAGCAAGGGTTGTGGTCTGTGGGAGTGCTGCTTTTGTACTCACCTATGTGGGTGTGTCCTCATGGTCTGTTGTGTTCAGGTGTGTTGTGTCTGGGGTTCTGGCCTTTGTATTTTTTGTTTGTCCGGGGGTGTTTTCGGGATGTGTACTGTGCTTGTGTATTTGTGCGTGCCTTGCTGTGTGGACTTGTTGGCCATGTTGTGTGCTATTGGTTTTGTGAGCGGATGGTTTCTGTGCAGGTACGTGGGCGCCATGGCTTCTGCCGTGTCGATTCTCATCGGCGTTCTTTGCGCTGGCGGGCGGTATATTTGTGGTTTTCCGCGCTCATGGCGGTGCGATCGTAATTTCACGTGCGGTGTGTCGGCCGTGAGGGCGGGCGGTTTTGTGTTGTCGTGCGTGTTTCCGTCCGTGGCGGGCGGTTTTACTCCGACTCGGACGTTGGCGGGCGGTATTTTGTGTGTTTTTTCCGCCGATGGCGGTTTTCGGTTTGTGTAATCGTAATGGCGTGGTCGGTGTTCAAACGGTGTGTGCGGGCGGATTTTTGCCGCTTCCATGCCTGGCGGATTTTTTTACGCCGGGTATCGTAATGTGCCCCTTAATTCATAATTTTTAGAAATTACTAATTATTTGTAATTAAATTTTGCATTTTAGTTCTGTAGCGGGTTGTGGGTTTTTAGGGGAATAGGGTGGGAAGTAATTTAATTGTAATTAAGTAATTATTAATTTTTACTTATTGTTATTGATATTTAATTTATTGTTAATTAATTATGAATTGGTAATTAATTTTTATTAATTGATTAAT
The DNA here is from genome assembly GCA_963921515.1 of Calotriton arnoldi. Lineage (NCBI taxonomy): Eukaryota > Metazoa > Chordata > Amphibia > Caudata > Salamandridae > Calotriton > Calotriton arnoldi. Next base: position 1,520 of record CAWUFW010011399.1, read on the forward strand.
TGATAATTATATTAATTGTATAAATTTTTTAGTGGAGCGGGTTGTGGGTTTATAGGGGAATAGGGTGGGAAGTAAATGAATTATAATAAAGTAATTAATAATAATTATTTTTTGGTATTGATAATTAATTTATTGCTTATTAATTATTAATTGGTAATTAATTTTTATTAATTAATTAATTGATAAATATATTAATTATGTTAATTTAGTTTAGGAGTGGGTTGTGTGTTTATAGGGGAATAGGGTGGGAAGTAATTTATTATATTTAAGTAATTATTTATTAATAATTATTGGTATTGATAATTAATTTATCGTTCATTAATTATTAATTGGTAATTCATTTGTATTAATTATTATTTATTGGTATTGATAATTATTTTATTGTTAATTAATTATTAACTGTTAATTAATTTTTATTAATTGATTAATTGATTAATTGATAATTATATTAATTGTGTTAAATTTTATGTGGAGTGGGTTTTGTGTTTATTGGGGAATAGGGTGGGAAGAAATTTAATGTTATTAAAGAAATTATTAATTTTTATTTATTGGTATTTATAAATAATTTATTGTTAATTTATTAATAAATCATTATTTAATTAAAACAATTATTTAATTGATAAGTATGTTATTTTTAACCCCTACGCTATCCAACACTTTCCCTACTGTTGCACTCTCTGGATGGGAATAGTAATTTTTACCCCTACGCTATCCAACACTTTCCCTACTGTTGCACTCTCTGGAGTTGGAATAGTAATTTTTACCCCTACGCTATCCAACACTTTCCCTACTGTTGCACTCTCTGGAGTTGGAATAGTAATTTTTACCCTACGCTATCCAACACTTTCCCTACTGTTGCACTCTCTGGAGTTGGAATAGTAATTTTTACCCCTACGCTATCCAACACTTTCCCTACTGTTGCACTCTCTGGAGTGGGAATAGTAATTTTTACCCCTATGCTATCCAACACTTTCCCTACTGTTGCACTTTCTGGAGTTGGAATAGTAATTTTTACCCCTACTCTATCCAACACTTTCTCTACTGTTGCACTTTCTGGAGTTAGAATAGCAATTATAACCCCTACGCTATCCAACACTTTCCCTACTGTTGCACTCTCTGGAGTGGGAATAGTAATTTTTACCTCTACGCTATCCAACACTTTCCCTACTGTTGCACTCACTGGAGTAGGAATAGTAATTTTTACCCCTACGCTATCCAACACTTTCCCTACTGTTGCAATTACTGGAGTGGGAATAGTCATTTTAACCCTTTCGCTATCCAACACTTTCCCTACTGTTGCACTCTCTGGAGTGGGAATAGTAATTTTTACCCTTACGCTATCCAACACTTTCCCTACTGTTGCACTCACTGGAGTGGGAATAGTAATTTTTACCCTTACGCTATCCAACACTTTCCCTACTGTTTCACTCACTGGAGTGGGAATAGTAATTTTAATCCTTTCGCTTTCCAACACTTTCCCTACTGTTTCACTCTCTGGAGTGGGAATAGTAATTTTTACCCCTACGCTATCCAACACTTTCCCTACTGTTGCACCCTCTGGAGTGGGAATAGTAATTTTTACCCCTACGCTATCCAACACTTTCCCTACTGTTGCACTCTTTGGAGTGGGAATAGTAATTTTTTTCCCTCCGCTATCCAATATTTTTCTGTATTGTTTTACTTAATGTTGTGTATAATTTATTTTACAAAAATTAAAAATATTGTAATTTTTTTAATTTGTTAAATATATATATTTTTTTTTAATAATAATATTTTTGTATGTGTATGTCTGTATTTATAATTTATAAAATATTTTTAACAATTTATAAGTTATTAAAATAATTATTTATGAATATTATTAAGTATATATATTATATTTTATATGTATATGTTTAATTTATTTTAACATTATATGTATCAGTTTTTATTTTTAAACATTTTTAAATAATTTTAACTATGTTTCTTTTAATTATATGTATTATTTACTTTATTTTAGATTATTTTTTAACATTTAAAAAAACAATATTTTTGACAACGATATTTTTGACATAGATATTTAATTTTCGATATTTTTGTACTTACCATGATGTAGATAGGATGTCGATATTCTTGACTTCGATATTTTAAAGGCCCATTACGATACCGGGCGTAAAAAAATCCGCCACCCATGAAAGCGGCAAAAATCCGCCCGCACACACCGTCTGAACACCGACCACGCCATTACGAATACACAAACCGAAAACCGCCATCGGCGAAAAACCACACAAGATACCGCCCGCCCTCGTCCGAGTCGGAGTCAAACCGCCCGCCACGGACGGAAACACGCACGACAACACAAAACCGCCCGCCCTCACGGCCGACACACCGCACGTGAAATTACGATCGCACCGCCATGAGCGCGGGTAAACCACAAATATACCGCCCGCCAGCGCAAACAACGCCGATGAGAATTGACACGGCAGAAGCCATGGCGCCCACGTCCCTGCACAGAAACCATCCGCTGACAAAAACAATCGCACACAACATGGCCAACAAGTCCACACAGCAAGGCACGCACAAATACACAAGCACAGTACACATCCCGAAAACACACCCCCTGGACAAACAAAACCCACAAAGGCCAGAACACCAGACACAACACACCTGAAAACAACAGACCATGAGGACACACCCACATAGGTAAGTACAAAAGCAGCACTCCCACAGACCACAACCCCTTGCAACATTGCAAACTAGAGAGGAGAGGAGAGGACACAGTGACACAGCAAGGACAGCAGCACACCACAGAAACGCACACATCACAACCACCACCACCACCACCACCAAACACCGGCACCACAAACCCCCTGCACATTACACAACACACACCGCACCAGCACCACAAACACCATGGCACCACAAAGAATGCCCAAGTTCACGCCCATTGAGCTGACGGTCATGGTCGACGAGATTATCAAGGTGCACCCACAAATCTATGGGAACCTGGTCCAGCACACACCACTAGCCACCAGAAACAGAATGTGGAACCGGATCGTAGACCAGGTCAATGCAGTCGGGACCCTGCCCAGGAACAGAGTTGAAATCAACAAACGGTGGAATGACGTCAAGAGCCTGGTCAAGAAGAAGGAGAGCAAGAACAGAGAGCTGGCTGCCGTCACTGGCGGAGGGAATCCCGCGCTCTTCAAGACCTTCAAAGCGTGGGAGGAGAAGGTGCGAGTCATTATACATCCGGAGATCCTCGCCGGATTAGCAGGGGGAGTGGAGGCTGGTAAGTACAAACTAATGTATACCAGCACACCGCTATGTACTCACATGCACTACCACCATGCCACAGCTCCCAGGGACAAACACCCCCATGTCCAGCACACAATACACAACACATCACACACACATGCAACAGACACCACCACACACAGCCCAAACCTAACAACTGTAAGATACGTGGGGGCATGTGTACACTCAGCCAGCCACGTAACCACCAACAGGTCCCCAAGTATGCCAGAAGCGCCACAACGAGCACCCACCACACCCATGTGTCCGCCATAGCTGCACTAACCGACAAGTAACAGGTAAGTGGCAGGAACACAAAGTGCAGTGGGTGGGAGGGTGGACAGCTCAAGTACAACACACACCAGGCCCCTAGTCCCACAGCACAGCAAGGAGGAGCATCCCCCACACCCCACACCCACGTGTCAGCCACCGCAGTGCACACCGACAGCCGAAAGGTAGACATCACGGTCCACAACAATCGGTGTCAGTGGGTGTCCAGCCATCACCACGACCCACAACACCGCCCCCACCCCCACAGACCTGCAACATGGAGCACCCCCCGCTTAGAACCATGTGGCATCCAGTACAGTGCACGCACGAACAACCTGCAGGTGGGAAACTGGACAGGGCTGGATTACTGGAGGCATGAGGACCGTAACACGACCAACACATGGGACATGTCACGTAGCAGACGAACACGCAGCACCGCCCACCGTCACGAACAAGTGAACAATGTGCACACGGACATGAACCACAGACTCACACCCCACATGACCCATCACAGACACAGCAACACCCAAGGAGCCACGTCTGCATGCACAAGCCACACTGAATATAGTACCACACGGCAGCCACTGTGCAACCCATCACACACAACCGAAACACCATTGAAGTCCTGTCCATGTAGCCCCTACTGCCTGTCAACCACACACCCCACAACTACGCCTATGTAAGACAAACAACACTAGACGCAACAGAGCGGAACAACATAAATGCACACGAACACCACTGAACCCATCAAACACACAGACACACCATGCACATACAACATACCATCCATCCCATCCGTCAGCCCCAGTCTCATGAAAGGCATGTCATCCGCACAGCTGCCACACATACAGCAGTCACGCTAAGATACATGCCCATGACCAACCATGTGCCAGAAGTCAATGAAGCGCACGCCACACTGTGAGCAACAACACACAACATGGGCCACACCCCCCCGAGCACTGCAGTGATGCACATGGCACAGGGCAGCACGCACACCAAGGAGATGGGACAACTGCAATACGTCGGGTGGCACACAACCATCACACACTCATAACGATGCGTCCAATGCCATGTCCAGTAATCACAACAGACAGCAAATATGCAGGGTATGTCAGGCATGCACACACCTCAGACCATGCACTGTCATGCTGCCACAACACATGTCACGTTCGGCACCCATGGCTCACAGCATGTAGCCCAAAAGCATATTCCATCCCAAATGCGTTTCTGGGGCATGACCCCCATGTTGCCATATGCGTTCCTAAGCGTTCCATTTGCACCCCAAAAGCATATTCCATCCCAAATGCGTTTCTGGGACATGACCCCCATGTTGCCATATGCGTTCCTAAGCGTTCCATTTGCACCCCAAAAGCATATTCCATCCCAAATGCGTTTCTGGGACATGACCCCCATGTTGCCAAATGCGTTCCTAAGCGTTCCATATGCACCCCAAAAGCAAAGTACAAACCAGACCCAGGATGGGCCTGGAGCCCGCATACACCAGAGTCACAATAAGTAGGAGCACAGCAACACACCCATCGGCATAGCCAATCCGTCCCATGCCACATGTGCACAGCACACAGTCCCATTGCCAAGCACACACAACAACAGATTGTACAGCCACACACCCGCCTCCGGGACACACGTGCACGAGAGTGCACGAACGGAGAATGTCAGACAACCAATACAGACTTCGCCAGGTGCAACACAATAACAAATCTCATTCTCTCCACAGGTGACGAACTGCTGGATGCTGGGGATGGAGACAGCAGCCAGCACAGCCAGCCTACAAGCCCCCAACGAGGACACACGGATGTGGAGGATCTGTCCTCCTCTTCGGACACGGACCACCAAGCAGGCCCATCTAGTGTGGCAGGGCCCAGCCGCTCCCCAGGACCCCTCCTACCCACCAACCCATCATCCAGGGCTGCTGAACATTCCCAGCCCCCTGCTGCCACTGTCGTTGCGGCCACACCCACGGTCATTGCGGCCACACCCACGGGCATTGCGGCCACACCCACGGTCATTGCGGCCACACCCACGGTCATTGCGGCCACTACCACTGCCGCAACCGCCACCACGTCTTCGCTGGCCCCAGCCCCAGCGCAGGTGGTGGCCCGGACGACTGGATCCACCCTGGGAGCCAGGGTGAGGACCGTGGTGAGCAATGTGGCTAGTGGGCAGGCCGGTGGCAGCAGGACTGGTAGGAGGAGCAGGGTCAGGGAAACGCCAGCCTCCCCTGGGAGCCATGCCCTGCCTCAAATGGCCAGAGTCCTTGGGGCCTATGAAGAGGCCCAAGGACAATGGACCAGGTCAGCTACAGACACGCGTGAGGTGCTGGGGGTGCTGAGGTCCATGGACGCCCGTATGGGCCAACTCGTGGACCTCATGGGCCAGCTGGTGGTGGCGGTGAGGTCACAGCCAGGGACAGCAGCTCCCCTCCGCCACCACCTGCCGGGGCGCAGGGTCGAGCAGCAGTGTCCAGTTCCCCTGCGTCCACAGCCAGTGAGCACACCTCAACCACCAGCAGGTCGCAAGCAGGCACCCCCCTCGCAAACGTGGAAGGGGCCGTCCGAAGTGGAAACAGATCTCCCGGGAGGACTTCGCACGCTCCAGACGCAAGTGAGGCAGCCAGCCAGCCTTCCTTGACCACCCACTGCATTGACTTGGACTACGATCCCACTCCACACAGCCATCTGGATGGCATGTGTGTGTTGGACTATGGACATAGAACCAGTGGGTACACCCTGAGCATCACGCAGCCATGACCGACAGCTCATTGTCACTGCACGCACCACTTTTGTCATCACCTTACACACAATCACATGTCACAGTTTGAAATAAATGCACCTCTTCCACAAACTGCTGTCTGTGCCCTGTGTTTTAATTGTACGGAATACAACGGCCACCTTGAGCGGAACGGCACCTGATGCGTGGCATGGCAATGGAACCGGAGGGCCTGTAGGGACCTAGGGGTGGGAGACAGAACAGGAGCACATTCAATGAGTGTGTCACACACCCATCACACAGTACATGTCAACAACTACAAGCAATGTACACACATCGCACAGAGCAATAGGGCACAATGCCACAGCCACCATCAGTGGCATACTAACCTGGGCATGGAGCGTTGACACACAGCACGCAGTGAACAAAAGGCCACCCTGACACAGCACACACACACCTGCACAAATACAGACACATCAGCCGTCGTACATGGACACTCACCGTTAAGTGAAGTAGCGGGCGATGAGCTGCTGGCGCACATTCCCAGCTTCCTCCTCTCCGCTGTCCTCCTCACTCGAGCTGTCCTGGTCTGCGGGCTGGGGCCCTGGTTGATCTCCGTCATCCACAATGAGGGGGATCTGCTTCCGAATGGCCAGATTGTGCAGCATGCAGCACGCCACCACTATCTGGCACACCTTCTGTGGGGAGTACGCCAGCGCACCCCCGGTGCGGTCCAGGCACCTGAACCTGGACTTGAGGAGGCCAAAGGTACGCTCGACCACACGTCTGGTCCTCCCATGTGCCTCATTGTAGCGATCGTCTGCTGGGGTGCGAGGATTCCTCAATGGACTGAGCAGCCATGCCCCATTCGGGTACGCAGAGTCACCTGGGTGTGAGGGACACAGAGAACCGTTGCTATTCCAACTGGACAGGGGACAGCATCGCACAACCAGCACGCTACACCACTCCACATACTCACCGACAATACAGCCACGATCCTGTTGCAGATTGGACATCAGTCGTGGCAAGATGCTGTTGCGCATTACGTGTGCGTCATGGGCCGAGCCTGGGAACTTTGCACACACGTGGGTTATCACCATGTCCGCAAGGCACACCACTTGCACATTCAGGGAGTGCGTGTGCTTCCTGTTGCGGTACAGGTGCTCAGTGGCCTGTGGTGGAACAAGGCCAACATGTGTGCAATCAATGGCACCAACGACGTGTGGGATCCTGCCAAGGGCATAGAATGCACCCTTCACTGCCGCCAATTCACGAGCCCTGGGGAATCTGATGTACCTGTTTCGGTACAGCATCATGGCTGCCAGTACATCCCTCAGCACCTTGCTGAACATGGGCTGGGACATCCCTCCTCCACTGCCCACTGTGTGCTGGAATGACCCAGTGGCGAAGAAATGCATGGCGGCCATCACCTTAGCCGTGGGGGTGAATGCTGTCGGATACACCCTGCGGGGACGGAGATGGGGTTCCAACATGGCACACAGTCGATGCAGGGTTGGCCTGTCCAGCCGAAACTTCCTTATGACCTCAGTATCCTCCATGTCCGCCAGCAATTGGTATGGGCGGTCAATGTTCGGTCTCCGCCTAGGGAAGATGGCAGTGGACACATGTCAGAGCAACACAACACATAGCAATTTCGCATTCACATCACTGACATGACTGAGCAAGCACATGAGTCACAGCCCAGCTGTCAAGCAGGGACGGCACGGCCACAATACACTTACACAGGTCTCCCACCAATGGCAATGGCTAGTGATGCAAACCACTGCCATGGTCATGCACATGGGGATCTAGGCCCCAATGACTTGCGGGGCGTGCTGATGGGGACTGACTGCATATTCGTCAAGCGGCAACGCCACGGCAACATGAATGTCTGCTGAGCATGGCACTGCTTCCGAGGCTGGATGAGTATGGCACACGACGACGACGATGTGGGCACAGGCTGAGCGGCCAAAACAAGTGGGACCTGTGGCACGAGGGGATATGAGACAGTAGTAGGTGTCAGCACTGCACCCTATGTACAGCACTGTACGGATCACACCTCCCGAAACATTGACAGGTGTCCACATTGACAGCCCCATGCCAAGACGGCTGTGTGCTTGCAGTCACACGTCACAGGTGAGAGGTTACATTGCACGTGCCAGGTGGCAGACGTACATAGTGGGAGCTATCATGTGTGTGCATGTGTCTCCTGTTCAGGATCCACCAGATGGGCGCTGACTCTGTACTGACCATTGGACACAGCATGTTCCGTGGAAGGCTTGTGTGTGTGGGATGGTGGCACTGGATGTGCCTCCGTTGGGTGGGGGGCCATGCACAGGGCGGGTACGTCGATGATTGCGCATTGTTGGTCACGGTGGGTGCACCCACTAAGATGTGTTGCCCTGTGTACAATTCCTATGTCCGCATGATGATGGACTGTAGATGTGGGCAGACTACACATTGGTCGATGTGCTGTCCATGTGCATGTGCCTTCACACCAGGCACAGCTGCCCCTGCACATGTGACCCCTGCTGGACTCGCTGCTGGGTCTGTGGAGCTGATGCACCTTCTGTGCGTGGGGCGGACAGCTCACCTCACTTCCCTCATTGCGCATGTCATGACTTTGCCGCAGGTGACATGGATCATGGAGGGCCCACATGTACGCGTGGGTAGGCTACACATGTTTGTTCACTGGTCGCCACCCCAGTCAGTGTTTCGAATGGGAAGGTTGTTGTGCTGGTGGTATATTCGATGTGGCGGATGGGCGGGCCTAGGTGCGGGCTTACATTCCGGACATGGGGGGTAGTTGGATTGGCGACTAGTTGCAGTACACACGGGACACGTCTCTTCCTTTCCACATCTGGGTCATCCCTTGTACTCACTGACAGTGATACAGTCATCTTCGCCCCAGCCCTCATGTCCTCCCCTCGCTCCCCCAATATGCATGTGCACCTGCGAGGCTAGCGCTTGCACAGGCAGCCCCAAGCTCGCACCAGAGAGGGCAAGGAGTGTATGTGTGGGTCCAGTTGCACGAGTGGGCTGTCTCAGGGTATGATGTGTGGCGGGACGCCGTCCACCTGCGTGGTGCCCCAAATGGAGACCCGGCCTGCATGGACTATGCATCACAGTCTTCGCCTTCCGGATCCGCCACCTGCGACACCCAGTGGCAGTGGCTGCCCTTGCGGCCAGGCCGCGTCCGTCTGTGACTGATGGCCCACACATTCACTCTTTGGCCTCTCTGGGGAGGGCTCGGGGGTGGTGGCGCACGCGCTTGCACTTAGTCGCAATGGCATGTGGCGTGGTTGGTATAATGGGCAATGGATGGGATGGTGCGAGCCACCTCCCGTGACGTCAGTGCTGCTCGTGCTGAGGTGCGTCCCCCTACACTTCCATTTGACTTGTGCCATGCTACACGTTGAGGTTCTATTGCCTGCGTGATATGACCAGGAGGAGCGCGAGGAGACCTCTCACACACCATGCTCCACTGCCATCCCGTGCCCTGTATCGCCTGTGCGGATTGACTATGTTGGGGTTACACCTGGTCGACTGGGGCTGTGTGTGCCTTGTCAAGGGGCATGGCGGGCGCACAACAGGATCCAGCTAGTCCACGGAGGGTGGGCTGACGTGTGCGCCTGGTTCCGCATTGTTCGTGTGCCCGGCTGCTGTGCACACACGTGTTCACTTCCCCCCCGACAGGTGTCCTCTCACAATGCCCAGGGAAGCGGTGGTGTACTGTTCATGACCCCTCCCAACACGGCGTGCTCCAACTTGGCATGTGCGCATCTACCCGTCGCACCCACCCACCTGAGCACTGCGTCCATACGACTTCACACGACACATGTGTGTCTTCCACAGTAGTGCTACTCATTTGCGTTGACATCCAATACCAGTGGACTACATGGTCATGTCACGACTGCCGTGTACTTCACATACTCTCATCCTCTCTCATTCGTACTTGTGAAATGAGTCAGCGGAGACAGTTTTGGTTTCAAATATTATATTGAGTCTTCTGTCCTCTGTGATGCAGTATAGTGGACACTACTGGCAGCGGAATACATGTTGAGGATATACTGAGCATGATTACAAATGGGATAGGGTGTGGGGTTACATGTGATTGGCTGTTGCATGTGGGATGTGGGCTTCAGAGTTACATCTGCTTGGCCAAGGCTGTGCTAATGTACATTTACGTATAGCTGCGGAGCTGCGGACTTTGACACAGACGGTATACAAGTAGCCTACCAGACCGCTTGGCATCATGGGCACAGTCCATCTCAGTTCCATGTGACAGGTTTGCTGCGGTTGTTCCTCATGCACGCGTGCATGTGAGATGACATCAGGGCATGTGCTTGCGTGCATGCAGCGGCGTGCCACTTGTTGTTGCAATGTGGTGGTTACTGGACATGTCACAGTCACTGGGGTCGTGTTGTTGTTGTTTGCACTTGTCGTCCGTGCAAAGGTCCTGGTATGGGATTTCCGGGGCGGGGGTGGGAGGGTGCAGCACCCACAGACTCCAGGCGACCTATTCATGTCCACTGAGCGGTGTGTGTGTCCATGGGCGCTGGATCCATGTCGTGTCCTGGTTGTTCGTGCAGTTCCGTCCATGTGGGTGCGATACACAGACCCCATGCCACTGCCTCCCACGATGCATGCGGTGTTCCTGGATGTGATGGGGAACAGTGTGCATGTCCCGGTCATATCCGATGTCATGGCGATGTCGTTGATGGTGTGGTAATTGTTGCCGGTCGTTTGGTATGGCTGTTGTGGTGGTGACTGGCCAGTCCGTGCGGAAGCTAAGCATGGGTGCGGGGTTGGACATCATAGGTCAATCGGGGAACCTGCGTTGGGGTCCGACGAATTTACAGGTTGTCAGGTATGCGATGCCGTCCAGCAGGGCTTCCATGTCATTGGTGGTGTTAATGTTTGCCAGCCAATGTAGCGGATGGTGGCTGTCAAGGTGTTGTTCGTAAGTTGTCCCTTGGAGGACCATGATGGGGCATGCTGGGTGACATTCGATGTAGCTGTGCTCGATGATCCGTCGTGTGGAGGCACAGTGGTCCCATTTCAGTGCGGGTGCGATGTTGGCCACATACGGCATGCCCCCATAGGCAGAGCAGGCCCTGTCGTGTGCGTCCAGAGGGAGGAATAGTGCTAGCAGGTCCGCCTTTAGACATGCCGGGTTGGAGAGACACATCTCCACGGGATGCTGGTAGGGACACCTCCGACAGTAGAAGACGGGTATGACGCAGCTGAACAATGTGATGCGGTAAGTCAGTCGGTAACTGACGTTCAGCAGGGACAGGAGTTCGCATCCCAATATATGTATCAGGTTGGTTTTGTACAGCTTGACCTGTCCGGCGTAGTTGGGTAGGTGTGTTGCGGTTGCCATTTTGCAGCGGTGCGTTGTGGTGGCGTGCTCCGGCTGTGTGTGCAGTCTGCAATGTGCACGCTCCGAGGTTGCTGTGAGCTCTGTGTAGTCGTAGGGAGACAGGACTTGTGTTCTGTTGGCTTGTGCGGAGGACACGGGCCCTCATCCCACATGCTTCTCAGACAGTTCAAGGTCAGTGATGTGTGACTCCTTCCAATTAACTTGCATGGGGCCGACATGGGGGAGTGTTTTCTTTATTCTTTCCCGTCCGTTGTGTTCTTCTGTGATATGCGCTATCTGCCCTGTGGTCGGTCTCCTCTGCATGCCTGTGTTGGTCTTTTATTGGACAATGGCTGTATTCACCGGCTTCTTTCGTAGGGCTGTGGTTTCGGAGTTGGAATGGAAGGTCATTCAGTGCTGTCTGCTCTCCCTTGTGTGGGCGGCAGGCTGCCTTTCCGCTCTGCGTTGGGCCTTGTGTGTGAGTGTTATTCTTGGGCCACCTGTTGTCGGTCCCCGGGCTCTTTGGTGTTCCGTTTTGTATGTCTTGTTCATATGTGCAGGGTGGTATGGGTGTTTCAGTGTGGTACTGGCGTTCCTCTTCCCGAAGGGGCCCTGCTTCTCCTAGTTGGTGTTGCCGCCGCTGTGTGCTTCGCCATGTTTGTTGCACTGGGGTGTGTCCTGCTGTTGCGTGACTTCACTGACATGTGTGCGTCGGTTGTGTGACGTTGGGTGTTGTCCGTGAATTGGGCGTTGGGGACATGTCTGTGGCAGGCCTGTCACGTGTCATGTGCGTTCGGGGTGGGGCTGGTGTGTGTGCTGCTTGGTTGTGTCCCTGTGTCTGTGTGCGACGCATGCATGGCGCTGCGGTTGGCCTCTGCGTTGTGCGCATGTGTGGCAGCGTCATCGCCGCTTTGGGGCCGTGACTGGGTGGTTGGTTCCTAGTCCCAGGTGGTGTGTACACATGTGTTACGAGATGTTACAATTTGGCCTGTGTGTCATATGTGGGTGCTATGGTAGATGTGTTGTGTACACGCGGGGGTGGGGGTTGTCCGCTTTTTCCGCCCTTGCACTGTGTGCGCTGTTTGCGTGCACTTGTTGTATGTGTGCCTACCTGCGTCTTCGCGGTACGTTGCGTCCTTGGTGGTGCATCAGATAGAGCATGGGGAGGGCCTGCAGTGCTGGATTCATGCTCGGGGGTGCCGCTTCTTCGGTGTCCGTGCTCGGCGTTCGTGTTACCGCTTCGGTTTGACGTACGGTGTCTCTTAGCCGTGGGTTCAGTTTGTGTGCGGCATCGTAATTTGTACGCCGGGCGGTACGTGTTTCGTCGGACGGTGTGTGTCAATAGTGCTGCGCCGCTACGTGTACGGGCGCACTTTGATGGCGGACGGTGTCGCTGGCTTGCCGGCGGTGTTTGGCTGACTTTTCGCATCGTAATCGGGCGGGCGTGTGGACTGCTGCGTGCAGGCGGTGACTGGTGGTTTTTGCATCCGCCAGCACGGCGGTAGTGCTTCCGCCCGACATCCTAATGGGCCCCTTTGTCACAATATTTTTGTACCTCGATATTTTTGAGGTCGATATTTTGTCAGTGATTCCATACCCCAGAAGATATATTTGATGACAACCTGTGTTCTGTTCTGGCATCCATTAAGTCGCTGGTGGCTTTCTGGACCAAATTTCTGCTAGCCACCACGAGAAGGATAGCTCTATCGAAAATGGACATTTTACCCATACCTTCTGTATTACTGTGCTAATACCCTTGTGATTCCACCAAACAACCTTTTTCGGGCTCTTGATTCCTGGCTTATGGAGCTCATTTGGGGTTACGGCCTGCACCGAGTGGCACTCTGGAAACTACAATTGCCCATGGGAGAGGGAGGACTGGGCGCTCCCTCTTTTGAGCTTTACTTCCTCGCAGCCCAGCTCCAATGGGTGACCAGATGGTACACTGTCCGGAACCCGGGGCAAACCTACCACCACTCTTCTCCCCTTACCCTTGCTATCATCAGAAATCTCTTTTTCCCTCGACAGACGCCAGAGCCCCCTCGTTCCCTTCAAGTTAGAGTTGGCTCCAAGTGTATTGCCAGATCTCGTGCCCTCACTAGTCAGATCTGCCACTGTGAATAGAAATCAATAATGGCAAAATGGTGCCAGCTCAGAACCACTGTACTGACATAAAGTAAACTCTCACCCAAGCCTCCCCAAGTAGCCATGTATACATGCCCAAAAACATGCCTAAGCCACGAACCAATCAGGCCATGTTGCAACATAGAGACCTGCCGCCATCCCAAAACCCTCTACAGGATACCTAGGGCCTCATTTACAAAAATTTGGTTTAGGGCAATACCGCAAGTCTTTTTGCTGTGCTGCCCTACGCCAATTTGATAGGGCAGGAATGCACCGTATTTACGAGATACAGTGCATTACTGTCCTTTCAGCCAGCGTCGGCGCACAATTTGGTGCCTAGCGCCAATGCAGGCACCCTTGCACCATGGTGCAAGGGTGTCTGCATTGTTGCCAGGATTGTTTTTGTGCAGGAAGAGATACCTTCCTGCAAAAAAACAATGAATGGAGGCATTTTCCTCATTCTATGTGTGTTGCAGAATGCAGCACTCATGGAAAGAGGAAAAAATAAGGAGAAATGAATACATTTCTCTTCGTTAGACCTGCTCTAGGTTTTGGTGCTGCCCTGGGTTTACGTGATTTTGTAAATCTGGGGCAGCATCAACATCCATGGGTGTTTCAGGGGAACACCCACCGCAATGCCAATGGAATGTCTCCTTGACTCAGAGTAAGGTAACGTAACGCTTTGCGCTGCCTTGCCTTACTCCATATCTATGAGGCCATGCAAAGCCATGCAGAGTGGCTTTTGTGTCACCTCATAGATATGGTTGAGTGGCCTGCCCCAGCAGAGCGTCAAGAAAAGTGACACTCCGGCGGTACAGGCATCTTGTAAATAAGCCCCCCAGTTTCAAACAATACTACATCTGCCATCTTGAACCAATCCATCCCATGCCTGCAACAAGCAAAGATCAAGTAATTCAGGACTTACTCTGCACCACTATAAAAGAATAGTCCAAATAAAGCCAAAAAAGCTACAGAATTTAAATGTAACAGGACCAAGGAGAACTCATGGAAACACAGAGATCTAAAAAAATCCTTGATCAGCTCAACAGTGATTCCAAAATCTGGCAACAGTTGGCTATATCTCCAGAACCAAGAATGGTGCATTGTTTCAGAGAGTTTTAATCAACACCAGTATTCAAGTGGCACCAGCCAAACATCACCATAAACAGACAGGGCTGCAACAGATACCACTTTTACACATAGTGACCACCAAGTCCAAAACAAGGCAGTATCAGCACGATTATGTCCAACTTCACCAAGACATGATCACACAATAGATTTAGAGTAGTGTGAGGTTGCTCTATTATTCAGGCCAAAAGCTGTGTGTCTCCCAGAAAGGTACACCGGAAGCCATCTACAGGTGATTGTGCACTCAAGCACATCACAATCGCATGGTGGCATATCGAGATATCAAACACTAACCAACTGCACCATAAACCTTAGTAGTGACACTCAAGTCATCACTAAACAGTAGATCCCAATGTTGCTGCAGGAATGACGTGGAACCCACCAGCCTCCTTCCTCGTCCACAGCGCACATCACGCAATACACACTTGGTGCTAAAGGTGAAGAGAGTGGAAGGAGAATAGGGATAAAAGCAAAGGCACACAAATGAGCTTGTCAAACCACGTTTGGGAGGCCATTAGGCAAGCAGAGGTTATTGGGCCTTAGCCGTGGGAGCTGGGGTAATTTGCCTTTGATGTCCCAGGTCATCCAACTATGGTTCTGCAAACTGAACTAAGTGTAACTCCTTCAGCACTTGATTCTCAGTGGTAGCGATGTCTTGTAATCATAGGCATTTCAAGGAGGTTCCGTGGGGATGCACAAACTCAGCACTCAACAGTCACTCAGTAGATCAATAACTGAATGTCCAATTCAATCCTTGGGTAAAAGAAAAATACTTCAATCTAGACACTTAAAATGTAATACTTCACAGCACATAAAACAGCCACAATTCTCCTACTGGCACTTGCACCTCTGCACCTTGTATTCTGCTCCACAGTGGCCCTTTATCACATGTCTCTCCCTTTGGTAGGTCTAGTTAGGTGTTCTCCTCAGGTTTGAGAGTCCTTTGAGCATGTATCAAGACTTAAGGGCAGATTATCCTAGAGTCCAGTTCTAGCACTGAGATCTCAAGCAAATCTCTGCTATTGTATAGTCTCACTACAGTATAGGGCTCAGAGTCTGTTTTCCGGGATTTGGCATGCATCTTGCTTCACTTCCACTTCTGGTGGGGGTGGGGAGGTATTACGCTGGTTGGACACTCAACCTGTATTCCAGGGGAGGGCAGTAGAACAATAACAGCAGGAATCCACCATCTGACGTTCTCATAGGCATGTAGTGACTTTGGCAAAGGTGGACCTGCTTCTGGGCAATTGGTGAGGTGCAGTAGTCAGGCTGCCAAGATCAAAGGTCATAGCAACATGAGAGCAGCCACAGTGGGGAGTCTGTTGCAGTGGCACAGCACACCTTGGGCACAGGCTTGGATGAAAGCAACACAATCTGCATAGCCACAACTGCTATGTAGCCGCACACTCTGCCTCAGTCAAAAACCTCTTGGCCACAATCTCCACCTCAGTACAAACTTCTCAGCAGTTCACTCTGCCTCGGGCAAAAATAGTTTGATGGCAGCACACTCCACCTTGAGCGCAACTTTGATGGCAGTGGTGACAAATGCCCACTCCGTTTCTGTCTTGGAACCTCTTTCACTGATAGACTCCTACCCACAACTCTGAGGGCATGACGATTGCTCTGTCCAGTCATCCTTCAGCCAGCAGACCAACACCGCACCGGGGGGCTCTGGGACTTCTGGTCAGTCACACGTTGCAGGGTTGGCAGCCTCCTTCCCCCTCTCAGCAGCATATTGACTTCAAGCCAGCGACTCAGCTTCTTCCGGTAAGGCCATACTCTGGGTGATATCCCCTCTCCTCTGTGAGTTAGGCTGCCAAGCAGACACCAATTCTGGTTGTGCAGTAGTTCTCTGACTACTCTGAGGAGCACTCCCTTCCTTGGTTGAAAAGAACTTGGAACCGGAACAACAAATGGGCCAGTGGCTCCCTCCTATATACTGGTTAAGCAGACAGGAGTTGTCGATTTTCTGTCTGCAGTTTCCGAACCAATTTTTTTTTTATTAGTCATCTCCATGCTGCTCTCCAGACACAGACTTTGTGCAGAGTGATGCCCCTCTCCACAAAGTAGTCTGCAGCCTAGAGTACCCACAACAGAAGCACAAAGATATGTGAGGTTTTTGCACCTAGCTCATCAACATCCATATTGATAGTGATCACAGAAGAGACAAAAGGCTGGCCTCACCTAAAATACCTTTCACACCCTGAACAACAGAAACTGCAGTCCCTCCTTTCACCCCCACCATCTACCATGTGGCAGTAATACAGGAAGACTAATCACCAGCCTATCTCAGCAAAAGGACCTATTCAATTTTCTAAAGGAGCACTGTCTCCTCTTTCTCTTCTTCAGTGTCTTGGTCTCTTCCCTCCAGCTTCAGGAAGGCCAGCAATATACTTTCACTGCCTGGCAAAACAACTTCACATCCATTTTGTGCACATGTACCCACAAGCTTCCTTTGCTCTGGCTTACCTATACACACGCTGTATGCATCCCATACAGGCCGGGTCCTCCGCTAAGGCGGAGGAGCATCGCCCCACTGCTCTTTGAGCTATGTTATTATCATTTTATTTTTCGCAGGTTCGGGGCTGGGTTAGGGCGGCGCGGGGCTGGAGGCACATGGGAAGCAGTGGTTTGCACACTCCAAGTGGGCATGACTGTTTGGCCGGCCACCCTGGCCCGGCCAAACAGTCATGCGCACTTTGCATGTTCCCCACCAGGCTGCATTACAGCCTGGTGGGGAACATGCCCAGGCCCCTAGTCTGCATCTGAGCGCCGATCCACGGTGCTCAGACCAATCACAATGCTGCATTGCAGCATTGTGATTGGCTATGGTGAGCCTGTGTGCTTCCTGGTTCAATAGAAGCAGAGGAGAGACGCGGCTGGCGACAAGGTAAGTGGTACTTTTTAATTTTAATATTTTTTTGTCCCCCCGCCACACTCCTGCTCCCCTCACCCCTCCACCCTCATTCCCTGCCACCCGCTACTGATCCCATAGGCCACATACATGCACACATATAACACGCACTTGGGATGTTAGCGCAAGGATGTGGATCAGAACACAGAAGCAAAATTTTACACAAGTGGGCCTGTAGATTTCCAATCCAGAGACACAGATATAAAGGTCTGGTCACAAATACTAAATCATGAAACATGGAATGCTGCCACTCGTGCTCCACATGCTAAACTCATGATAGGGATGGTAGTCTGCTGTCAGTGAAATGATGGCCCACTTGGTGCATCACTTTAGGTCACAGGACCTCACTCATGTAGAGGAACAGGCATACCCCTTCAATCAATCAATCAATCACGGCATTTATAGAGCGCGCTACTCACCCGGGAGGGTCTCAAGGCGCTGGGGGAGGGGGTAAGTTACTGCTCGAACAGCCAGGTCTTGAGCTGCTTCCTGAAGGCGAGATGGTCCTGGGTTCGCCGAAGGTGAGTGGGGAGGGAGTTCCAGGTCTTGGCCGCCAGGTAGGAGAAGGATCTTCCTCCGGCGGTGGTTCTGCGGATGCGTGGTACGGTGGCGAGGGCGTGGCTGGTTGATCGTAGCTGGCGTGTGGGCGTGTAGAAGGACATGCGGTCGTTGAGGTACTTTGGGCCCAGGTCGTGGAGGGCCTTGTGTGCGTGGGTGAGGAGTCTGAACGTGATTCTCTTGCTGACGGGGAGCCAGTGCAGGTCTTTCAGGTGTACGGTGATGTGGCTGTGTCGGGGGATGTCCAGGATGAGTCGTGCGGAGGCGTTCTGGATGCGCTGGAGTCTCTTTTGAAGTTTGGCTGTGGTTCCGGCGTAGAGGGTGTTCCCATAGTCCAGTCGGCTGGTGACGAGTGCCTGGGTGACGGTCTTCCTGGTTTCAGTGGGGATCCATCTGAAGATCTTGCGGAGCATGCGCAGGAGTGTTGAAGCATGAAGATGAGACCGGCGTTGACTTGTCTGGTCATCGACAGGGAGGAGTCCAGGATGAAGCCCAGGTTGCGTGCGTGGTCCGTTGGCTTGGGTGCGGTGCCCAGGGCCGGGGGCCACCAGGAGTCGTCCCAGGCGGAGGGTGATGAGCCCAGGATGAGGACTTCCGTCTTGTCTGAGTTCAGTTTAAGGCGGCTGTTCCTCATCCAGTCGGCGACGTCTCTCATCCCGTCGTGCAGGTTGGCTCTGGCGGTGGTGGGGTCGTTGGTGAGGGAGAGGATCAGCTGGGTGTCGTCGGCGTAGGAGATGATGTTGAGGTTGTGTCGGCGTGCGATGGCTGCGAGGGGCTCATGTAGACGTTGAAGAGGGTCGGGCTGAGTGAGGATCCTTGTGGAACGCCGCAGATGACTTCGGTGGCTTCGGATCTGAACGGGGAGAGGCGGACTCTCTGGGTTCTTCCGGCGAGGAACGAGATGATCCATTCCAGTGCTTTCTCTCGGATTCCGATGTTGCTGAGGCGCTTCACTAGGGTGCGGTGGCAGACGGTGTCGAACGCCGCGGAGAGGTCCAGGAGGATGAGGGCAGCTGTTTCCCCGTTGTCGGTTAGGGTTCTGATGTCGTCGGTGGCTGCGATAAGGGCGGTCTCGGTGCTGTGGTTGGCCCGAAACCCGGACTGCGAGGGGTCGAGGATCCATTCGTCTCGAGGAAGGCGGCAAGCTGTCTGTTGACGGTCTTCTCGATGACTTTGGCCGGAAACGGAAGGAGCGAGATGGGGCGGTAGTTCTTGAGGTCGGTGGGGTCCGCCGTTGGTTTCTTCAGGAGGGCGGTAAGCTCGGCGTGCTTCCAGCTCTCCGGGAAGGTGGCGGTGTGGAAGGAGGAGTTGATGATGTCCCGGAGATGGGGTGCGATGGTGGCGTCGGCTTTGTTGAAGACGTGGTGTGGGCAGGGGTCGGTTGGTGATCCGGAGTGGATGGAGTTCATCGTGCGGGTGGTGTCTTCGGTGTTGATCGGGGTCCAGTTGCAGAGGGTGGTGGTGGCGGGCATTGGTTCGGCGGTAGGGTGCGTTGTTTGTGCGTCGAAGCTGTTGTGTATGTCGGTGATCTTGCGGTGGAAGAACGCGGAGAGTGAGTTGCAGAGGTCTTGCGAGGGGGTGATGTCGTTGTTTCCGGCGCTGGGGTTGGAGAACTCTTTGACGATGCTGAAAAGTTCCTTGCTGTCATGGGCGTTGTTGTCCAGTCGTTCTTTGAGTGCCGACTTCTTGGTGGCACGGATCAGCTGGTGGTGTTTGCGGGTGGCGTGCTTGAGGGCGGTCCTGTTGTCTGTGGTCTGGACGAGTCGCCAGGTTTTCTCGAGAGTGCGGCAGTTCTTCTTGGATTCCTTGAGTTCGTTGGTGAACCAAGGGGTTTTCTTGCTTCCGGGTCTGCTGGGAGGGTTTTTAGTGGTGCGAGGTCGTCGGCGCAGGCGGTCAGCCACTTGGCGAGGTTGCTGGCTGCTTCGTTTGGGTCCGTTGTGTCGGTGGGTGTGTTCTGGCTGAGGGAGGCGGTGAGCTGCTCGGCGGTGATCTTGCTCCAGCTCCGGCGGGGAGCCTGTTGCGGGTGGTGGTGGGTCGCAGTCTTTCTGAAGCTGAAGTGGACGCAGCTGTGGTCGGTCCAGTGGAGTCCGGTGGCGTGGCTGAAGGAGATGTGCTTGCTGGACGAGAAGACGGGGTCAAGCGTGTGGCCGGCGTAGTGGGTGGGCGTGTTCACCAGTTGTTTGAGTCCGAGGTTGGCGAGGTTGTCCAGCAGGGCGGTGGTGTTTCTGTCGTTGTTCCCTTCCCATACACAGCACGAGTCTGGAACCAAACAAAAAAATTGAGATACCAGATTCTCACAGTCCGACAGTAAAAGCAGGAAAACACAACTATAAACCAAGTGGGGAACATTCCTGTTCCAACAGACATCATCAGTTCATAGTCACACAGTTCCTCTCGTCAGATGGAGATTCACTGGGATTCTCTCACAAGTGAACAAATGATAGCATTTTTATACTAAGTGGAGTACAAGAATATTGTTACTGTCTGCTTATACATCCACTAAACACACATGTGTTTTTTTGAATTTTTATGGATTTCACATGATTAGTAATTATCTACAGGAAATTAGACATACACAAGATTTACTCTAGTAACAGATACATTATGGTAAACATCCAGCATATCAATAGCAATGAACCTTTATCTTGTTTGAGCCCAAAGAAGCACTATGTTACTGGTCTTGCTCTGTTGTCTTATAGCTTTTGTTAATTCTCCACAACTTGAGGCATCGATCAGAAACAAAGGTTCACACAGCATCTGCATATACCACCATGGATGCCCATTTGTTACATCAAAATATTGAAGGTATGACAGAATCCACATAAATAAGTACAGGGGACAGCAAAAGGGGCCAGCAAGGGTCCCCTAATCAAAATAAGTAATAGCTAACTCTTTCTTCTTTGCTATCACTAAACTGTGGCCTCGGTTGTCCTTGAAGGGAGAGGTTGAATAATTCCAAGGGTGCAAGAAAAGTCTTTGAGGTGGCCCTACTGAAGAAATTTCAAAAAGCTCCACAAACAGAAAATTGGAAGATATATACACAGATATGGAGGAAGCACAAATGAAGATTAATTTCTCAAAAAACAATAATCAACAACAATAAAAAAATTAAAGCATAGTTCCGATTTCATAATTGTGGGGTGTAAAAATCACAAGTCATCCTTCTGGTGATGATAAAAGCACTTTATTGAAGAAACACATCATTTTTAAAGTCGTCAGGTGAGCCAACCCGTTTCGTTCCCTTCTGGATCTTTATCAGGGCTGCAAAACGTATATATCCAATAAGCGTAATTATGTAAAGAGCACAAAAACTGTTTCATTCAGGCACAATATAATTCGATTAAAATATCTAAAACTTGTATGAACATGCACTTATATATATTCACAAAATGTTTCCTGTTTACATATTGTGTATAGCAGAGGACCAAGATCATACAACCATTATAACACTGTCTCTTGCAAAAAAGTAAATTGAGTCATCATTGTTAGAAATCCTGCCAATATCATAATACTGATACCTAAATCCATTAGTACGATTATAAATATCCTGCTGTATGGTGCAAATTGATGATCATATCTTTCTAACATCAGAAAATAAAAGTAACTCATTATTACCTCGCTATTATCAAAAAATCTGCTAAACCTGTGGCCTGGATCTTCTCATGCTAGAGATCCAGCTCCTACTAGTTATTGTGATGTTCCAGTTGGCATCCACATAATAGGATTTTATTGCAAATCTAATTACTTAGCAGGGGTGGAAAGTGCAGCCAATAATGCCCAGGATCAGAAGTGGAAGGGAGAAGAGGCGAGCACCTGTGACAAGCCATGACACCAGGCAACATAACAGAATTGGAGAAACTCATGGCCTTAAGGCTCATGGGGGTACAAACTAAAGCAGGGCTAAGACTGACTAACAAGATGGTCACAGATACCCTTTATCATCCACTTACCATGCCTTCCCAAGAACAGCCGCTATTACAGACTCTAATGGTACAATTTTCACAAGTCAGCACCACATCCTGTGCCATTCCTATCATGGTTTTGGGTCAGCACAATGATGTTAACTGTACCATTGATCTGGATGTCCATCATCATCAATGAGGTTATACAATGTCCACCAGCAAAATGTGTCTCAGAGATGGATCCATGCAGAAATTAGAGATATCTTTGTGCCTACCACATTCTGTTGCATGCCACTGGCCAAATGAGCCATCCTCTCACATTATGCCATTTCATTGCATACATTTCTCGCTGCCCCCCCGACCCCACCCAGTTGGTTTCCACATATCATTCGCCAGCTGTCAAGGTTGACTTTAACATTTGGATCAAATCATTTGCCTACCACCATTAGGATAAAATACCAAAGAGCTAGACTATTCTCATGTTTTAAAAAAAAAAATTCAAATCTTTATTGGTATCAAAAACATGAAACGTGATGCAAACACAACATACAGTTCGGAACCCAAACCCAGCCCCTGACCAAACACAGTGGAGTTACACAATTAAAGGTTGTTGCCATAGTCTAATCACCGAAAAGCCAGAAGCATCAGTATTATACAGTACAATATCACAACACCAGAAAGCATCATGCACATACCCAAATCTGTTGATTGAGGATATTCAGCACTGAAAAGATCCCCAGCCCGTTCCCTTTAAAACCACCATATATCACTTGGCCCGCAAGGGACCTAGGCTAGTTACAGAGGACAAGGGCATGCAGCCACCCAATCGTGGGTCCTGGCGAGCAATTCGCATGGGCGAGCTGCAGCTCTGGACACACAACTCAAGTCCACCAGGGGTAGTGCAGGCCCAACCAGAGCCCTTCCTGCCCATCACTGCCCAAACTGGGGCCAACCCCGGGGCCCAGCATTCCAGCCTCTCCAGGTATTCGCACACCAAGTGGACCCAGTGCAGGAGACAGAAACTGGTTTGTTCACAGGGGGTGCAAGTCGTCCCTTGCCTCCAAATTTCTGATGTATATGTCCCAGATCAAGCCCCCAGTCCCACTGCCACCACGTCTACGGGCCTCCATGAGGACATCCGCCTCAGCGCGCATCCACTTCAGTAATGTGAGGAGCCAACATTGCGGCTCGTGGGCAACTGTGATTTCCAGGACATGGCGATCTGGGGTTTGATCAGCATGAACGCCAGGTCCACAGATTTGTGTAAGTATTTATCCCCTTTGGCCCTAGGGTGCATACACAAAAGGCAGGATTCAGGTGTACACTGGATCACTCCGACAACCAGCGCCGAAGTGATCTCCACAATCTCCACCCAGGTCCATTCCAGCACTGGGCACTCCTATACCATATGGAGGAAGCCCGTATATGGCAATCCACATCAAAGGCATGCTGATGAGGCACTGTGTAACATATGTACAATATGTCGTGGTGTGAGGTATGCCTGGTGTAAATAATTAAACTGCTTGAAACAAAAGCACGGATTGCGGGATACCCCTTGAACCTGCTGCAGGGCTCGATCCCATTGTTTTTCTGTCAGAAGTGCTTGCGAGTCATGCCCCCAGCATTCGTACACCTGAATGTACGTCTGGCGATATTGAGTCAGTAAAGCAGCGTAGAGCGCCATTATGAGTCTGCATGCACCCCGTGGTATAAAGTTGCATGTAGCGTGAGAGCCGTAGGCAGCTCAGCATGTCCCCGCCCCCAACGTGTGGCTATCGCCAGATATATGGCATTGTATGTCAGGAAATTACCCACCAGATGGCCATGAGTGTCCCTGAGCTCCTGAAAGGATAAGAATGTCCTCTCGCTGAGCAGGTCCCCTGCATTTTCTAGTACTGCTTCCCACCAGCTCTGTATTTCATGATTTTGTAGAACCCCCTGGAGCGCTGCCGTATGCCAGAGAGGGAGCAGTGGGGAATATGGTGGTAAGGCCGCCTTACTGCATATGTACCCCCACCAGCAATGACGTGTGACATGCATCTGACACATCACTTGAGGATGCTGAGGTCCCGGGGAGGACAGCCAGGTATGTCCATCCAGCAGACCCCACACTGTTGCCCGCTCCGAGCAAGGGGCCACCCCCAGCTACCACACTGGCCACTGCGTCTGGGCCGCCACATAATAAAGCTCATAGTTAGGAGCCCCTAGAACCCCCACTAAGTGGGTAAGTGGAGCCTGGACAGCGCCACCTGGCACCTGCCTGTGCCCTATATCAGTTCCACCAAAAGCTTATTGAGATCCACAAAAAAGTGGGCAGGAAGCATGAGGGGCAGTGCCGCAAAGAAGTACAGCATGCGAGGGAGAAAGGAGCAGCTTGGAAATCACTACCCGACCCACAGGGGAGAGCGGCAGAGATGTCCAAAATGGTAGGGACCCCCAGGCAGAGCATAGAGCCCTTCCCAGTTTCCCCTTGAGGAGATCCGCATCAGAGAAGAAAACCTGTATGCCCAGGTACTTAAATGTGTTAAATTTCCATAAAAGCCTAGAAGGGGGTAACCCCCCCATCCCGTTCCTGGACGGGGTGAAGGGGGAACAAGCAAGACTTTGACCAGTTCACTCTTAGGCCAGATATTGCCCCAAAATCATCCAGTAGAACCATTAGATCTGGGAGTGAAGCCCGACATTGCGTAGGTAGACAAGGGCATCGTCGGCATATAAGAATACCACATGGTCGGGCCATATGCTTCAATCCCCCACTGGCATGCATGCAGTTTACAAGCCAGTGGTTCTATAGCTGAGGCAAAAATCATCGTCAACAAAGGGCATCACTGTGGGGTACCCCTTTGAATATCAAAGCCATTGGAATTCAACTGCCCCATCTTAACTAGTGCCACCGGCCGCCCATATAAAGCATGTAGCCACCTAAGATACCCAGGGCCAAAATGCGCTGCTTATAAGTTCGCAAATAAGTAACCCCACCCCAGGGTGTCAAAGGCATTCTCAATTTAGAGCGAGACCACTACTGGCACCCCAGCACAGGTCGCGGTCCTCCAGCAGCCTGAGAAGGGGATGGATATTGAGGAAGGTATTACGGCCTGGGATAAACCCGTTCTGATCCATATGCACAATAGATCCAACAATAGGCAGCAGCCTGTTCTCTAGAACCTTCCCCAAAATCTTGTAGTCAAGGTTCAGGAGCGACAACTGCTGATAGGGCCGCATATTCAGTGGATCCTGGCCCGGCTTGGAAAGTACCACTATTAGGCCCTCCCGGAGTGAATCCGAGAGCTGACCCCTCTCCCATGCCTCATTATACACTTCAAGCAATCTGGGTGATAGTGAGGTATTGAAGGTGGTGTAATATTCTATGGGGGACCCATTGGTGCCCGGGGCCTTGGCACGAGCAATCTGCATTATAGCTGATTGGATCCCCTTGACCTGCAGGGGAGCATCCAGCTCTGCTTGCTGCAGCGAATCCAGTCAGGGAAGAGGGAGCTCCCAGAAAAAGTCCCCCAGACTATTTACGGAAGGACCTACAACCTCCGCATATAGGGCCCAACAAAGGCATAGTTGATAGCTGCCTGAGTATTAACAATGTGCCCTCCATCCAACTGTAGCAAGCCAATCGGAGGACGCAAATGATTTTCCAGGACTAGCTACAACAACAACCGTCCCACTCTATCCCCTTGCCATGTAAGCGGGCCAAGTACTGCTTATAATCCAGTCTCCACAGCCGTTCCTCAAGATTCTGATGTTCCCTTCATAACTGTTGCAGCCGGTCGGTCTCCGCGGCTCATACTGGCAGCATTGATTCAAGCTGCCTCTACTCCCTCTCCCTCATCGTAAGCTCTCTCCTCATGGTCTGCCAAATTCCCAGACCATAGTGATGCAGTGACTTTGTGGGCATCCCACTCCACCGCCCTGAGGGAAGTAGAGCCCATGTTCGAGGCAAAGTATTAAGTGATATGTTGCGGAAGGGGACATCCTGAAGTGCCTCCTTTGCCAGCCTCCACGTGGGAATACAGGGGTGTGAGAATACATGTGGGAATACAGGAGGAGGGGGAATACAGGTGGTAAAACAGGGGTGGGCCTGTGGGAATATAGGGGCAGGCTTTAGCTCCCCTACTATAGCTCCCCCACCGTAGATTCAACATTACCAGGCAGTGATCAAAAAGTGTTCGTGCCAAGTGCTCAGTACGGAGGATCATTGGGCTGAGCACCGTGCAACAAGAAAGAGATCTAACCTAGTATGCAGGCAGTGTACCAGGGAATAAAAAGAAAAATCACTGTCCTCCGGGTGCTGAAGACACCAGATGCCATGCAAACTGCCATTAGTCAGCCATCCCCGGAAGTGCTGGGTTTTATGATAGCCAGCCCCCGCCAGAGGTGGAAAAGATTGATCTTGAGCGATATCTGGAACGCAGTTAAAGTCACCTCCCCTAATAGCGAGAGGGTACGGATCACGGATGAGAGCTGGAATAAGGCCATCCAACACAGAGTGACCAGCGTTTGGAGAGTTAATTGCTAGCAATGCAAGGGGCATGCCATCCAAGTGACCCTCCATTGTAATGTACTGTCCCTCCGGGTCCACGATGCGCATTGCCATCTCAAACGGGCCCCCTGGGGCAATCCAAATCAGTACCCCCCTCACATATGCCGATTTCGTTGTCCTATAAATCTGGCCCCTCCATTTTGCATTGAATTTGTGCATTTCCATCACTGTCATATGTGTCTCCTGTATGAACACTACGTTTGTGTGGCGCCGCTTAAGGTAAGAACGAATATGGTGTCTCTTGGTGGGAGTGATCATACCCCTCACGTTCCATGTCAGCATTTTATATTGCTATGTCAACAAATGGGGGGACGCAGCCATGAAATGTATGTGTGTCTGGCATGCCCGGGTCTCTGAACGTGACCCATGGATCCCCTTGGTCTGTATCTCCCCCCTACCCTGCCTCCTCAGTTGTATGTGCACGCAGCGGTGTCGGTGTTGGCTAGCCTAGTGCATAAGTGTAACTCCAGCAACGAATAAACAATTCAAAGAACCCCTCATCCCATCCTCCCTGCCCAAGCACCACCCAGTGCCCAGCCATTGTACAAACATCACAAGCACTGCAAACAAATATATAACAATTTAAGAGACCTAGTCCAATATGGTAAACTGGGGTACATGGCAAGCACTGTGTCATATCACCCGGCTCGCCCGGCCCGTTGCAACCCTCTGGGCAGCAAACCACCACAAACTGGTCCTTACCACTTAGGTGGGGCAGAGTCCCTTACAGCAGGTCATCTGCCAAGTGTGACGTCAGCTCCGGGTCAAGGTGTTCCCCCCCAAGGGAGTCCTTTGTATATTCCGTGTCCGAACTAGTTGTGGGGGCATGGTCCGGCTGAAGCACTGCAAATGGGTTAGAGCTCTGATGCATGACCTCTGCCACCACCTGCACCTGTTCCTTGGCTGCCTGGTCAGCAGAAGAGCGATTTTGTGGTCTCTTGGAGGATTGGGGTTTGATCTCGTGGTCAATCAAATGTCAGTCTGGGGGGCCGGTGGCGTTGCCAGACCCTTAGTGTGCAACCCCACCCAGGCATCCTCAGGAGTCGAAAAGAAGTGGGGAGTTCATACTGCAGTCAAGGCTACTTAGTTGTTGCTTCACTGATTCATTGATGGCTTGGTGCCGCTGCGCCTCCATAGTAAAATCAGGGTAGGCGTTGATGGTTGGGACCCTCAAATTGCCAAGAGGCATTTGACCTGAAAAGTTGGAGGATCAGATCCTGGTCTCTGAAATTCAAGAGGTGCAATATCACTGGGCACAGCGGAGCCCCAGGTGGAGGAGGGTCGGCCCGGCAGACAATGCACCCGCTCAATCGAAAAGAACTTAGGTACCTTGCTGGCCAGTACCATGGACACCAACCACTGCTCCAGAAAAAGTTCCACACTGGCGCCTTCTGCGCACTTCAGAAGCCCAGGAAACGAACACTGTTCTGTTGTGAACGACTCTCAGTATCCTCTCCCTTCCATTGCAAGGCAGTAATGTCCGCTCGCGCCCTCTGTAGCTGTGACTGTAACACCTGCATCGAGGTCAAAGCGGACTCCGTGTCATCTACCCTTTCCACCAGCTTTCGGTGGTCCACCCTGAGCAGGCACACATCCAGGGACACTGCATCAATCTTTGACTTCACAGTACTTCAGTACAGTACTTCTCAGGCTGGGAAGAGGCTTTGGACATCCCAGGCACACCATGGTTGTGGGCAAGGGCCCAGAACTCCCAGCAAAATACCACCACGATTTACAAATGGCCCGCAGGTCCACCCAGACCCTCCGATGCAAGGATTGTGCTGTCGCTGGCCAGCAGGATGCCCCCCTACCACATAGGTACCTTGGTGCTTGCACCCAGTCCGTGCCGTTCTCGGTGACCTCTGTGCCTCAGGGGAGGGTACACGTAGTGGCGGCTCCTCCGCTAAGGCGGAGGAGCGTCGCCCCACTGCTCGTTGAGCAGTGGAAAATAAAAATAAAATGATAATAACAAGAAGTTATTATCATTTTATTTTCCTTTGTGACTCCCTCCCTACATGCGCATGACGCTTTGACTGGCCCTCTAAGGCCGGCCAAACAGTCATGCGTAGTTGGCATGTTCTCCATTGGGCTGTGTTGCACAGACCGTGGAGAACATGCCCAGCCTCCCCAGGCACTGCCTGAGTGGCCAAACAGGCCGCTCAGACCAAGCACGCCGCTGCTCCTGCAGGGTCATGATTGGCTGGCAGAGTCCGGAAGCCTGGGTGCTTCCGGTGCAGGCTGCAGGCAGCACCTGGGAAGAAGACAGAGGAAAGGTATGCTGCGACGGTGGCAAAGCATGTATGTTTATTTTAATTTTTTTTCATCCCTCCCCCTCGCCCACCACCCCCGTTCAGAGGCAGCCGCCATTGGGTACATGGGGTCCAATAATCCACCCCAAGGTCCACCTTGTCGCTTAACACTTCTACGTTATTTGGCAGGGCCCAACAGGGGTGGCAGAGAGCCTCAGAAACCATCGGTCTCTGGGTTGACCCACGATCCTGCGGCGCCTTCTTGCGGCAATCCAAAATCCCTCAACGGTACATCAAGCAGACCAGCACCACAGCAGGTCCCACGCCTCTGACACCATGCTCAAATACTGCCCAGGGGCCCGCATAAACCATTGGCCTCTCACTGCTGCCTCCTGCCTGCTCTCTCAGTGCCCAATTGCACAAAGCCTTGATAAAAAAATGGTGGGGGCTGGGGCAAGGTCCACTCTGCTGCGGCAGTCAGGCCGATGCAGCTCCCAGTGTGGCACCGCCAGCATCAGTAAATCCACGGGGACCTCTCAGGCACAGTGCCCCCGCCAGCTCTGGGCCCTTCCAGCTGCATCTCCCCCCTCCACTGGGCCCACTCTCTGAGTCACCGCCTGCTGTGAGTTCCCTCTGCCCACCCAGCTGCAGCAGGCCTCCCAGGCTGCACACTGGTCTGGCGCGCTTGGGGAATCTGAAAATTATTCCCGGGGCGGCCGTATCAATCCGCACATCAGGAGATCACCAAGGGGCGGGAGGGGACTCCTTTGCCACTTCAGCAAAGACGAGGACCCCGCCCAAGGCCGACCGCCGCTGCCATCTTCTCCGTGTGTCCCAGAGTCCAGCCGCACCACCCGCCGACGACATAGGATAGCCCCAGGCCACCCAGGTGCTCTGTAGCATCAGGTGTTGCGGGAGGAGGTACAGCTTTAATTTAATTATAAGTCCTTAGTAAATGGTACTACAGGCAACCAGTGCCTGTAGGTTAAATGCTACTAGTGGGCAGCAGTACTTATTGTGCCACCTACTAAAGTAGCCCTGTAAAACATGCCTCAGGCCTGCCACTGCAGCCTGCAGAGGAGTTGTAAGCTGCCATTTCGACCTGGCTACATAAAACTTTTGACAGGACTAAACCCTCCTTTTTAATACTTATATTTTACCTCTAAGGTAGGCCTAAAAGGCATCAAAGGGCAGGATGCATGGTATTTGAAAAGTAGGACATGTGTAGTTAAGTTTTCCATGTCCTGACAGTGAAAAACTCATACATTTGCTTTTCACTGTAGGAAGGCTATCTCTCCCATAGACTAACACTGTGTTACCTTATTACATTAATAAGTGATAACTTCAGTTTCTGAACAGATAGAGAAACATGTCTTCTACTCATTTGATTTGTAATCGAAAATCGTCTTTAATGGCAACGTTGGATTTTAAGTTACTATTCTGAAAATGCCACTTTTAGAAAGTTGCAAAAACAATTGATGGATGGATTGCTGAACACTGTCAAACATTCACCCCCAGCACAGAGATCTAGGCCTAAATCCATCATTTTTTTGCACACCCTGCCATTCCCGTTTACACTCATCCATATGCAAATCAGTCTTGACCTTGCTCCCCACAGGAACAGTCCAGCCCGAATTGCCAGGCCAGGTCCTCCCTCAACTGGAAACAAGCATCCTGGGACCGGTTTTGTGTATCACCCCTCATCAGCCACACTAGCTTGACTCCAGTGGCATGGTCAGCACGGGACCCACTCTATTTATAACTCTGGCTCTACTTATTGAATTTTTGTCAATTTGGTGTAATTTTATTTATTAAAGTCTACTTCTATTTTTTAAATTGGTTTGGGATTTAACTTTTCTGGTGTTACTGTTTGACTGCTGCATAAATACTTTACACAGTGCCTCTAAGTTAAGCCTGACTGCTTTTGTGCCAAGCTACCAGAGGGTTAAGCACAGATTTATTTAGTGACTTTTGTGGGTCACCCTGACAAGACCTGTGCTTATTATTTGAGTGGGGCTCTCACCCCTCTCAAATAATAACCCGATTTCTTGTAATAGGTATAACAGCAATTTCAAAGTCACATAGTCCTGTGGAAAGGCTGTTGATAGGAAGGTTAAAGACACTACTCACAATATGCACCTAGCAAACAGAGAACCCAAATGGAGAACATAGCAGAGCAGGACATGGACGAGATGAGATGAGAGAGACTGAAAGTGAGTAGACACTCCAGAGGCCAGTAATGTGAATGATTAGATAAAGGTCCACTATGATATTGGTGATAATATGATATCATCATGGGGAATGAGGGGGGGCATTCATGACATTCAACACAGATTTACCTGTGTTAGGACGAGAATGCCCCTGCATGGTGTACAGTTGTGTCCCCTGTCCTGAGTGCTTAGATGTGAGTAGCTGTTATCCTATTGTTTTTGGACCTGTCTCAAGTTAATCCAGCACATGTGCACAGGCCTACAAATGTCCTTGGTCTGAGTAAGGTCCTGGACTGCTGTCCCTGTCAGTTGTAAGCCTGTAGAGTGGTGGTGGAAGTATTCTGTGTTTTTGGGAATCAGTAGTCACAACCTTATCTTTTTTACCTGTGTCAAAGGAAGGAGACTCTACTGGATCACTTGTATAAAGGTTCTCTGCCACAGGCTAAGCCAAATCCTAGTGCTAGCATACCTGTGCATGTATGGTTGTGTGTATGTTTGTGATTTACATAACATATATATCAGAGGCATAACACAGGCCCCTGCAGCCCTATGGAGCAGTGCTGCCTCCAACCCTTCAAGGGACCCCCAAAACGTCAGGGGCCACCATTCAGCCCAAGGCCATTGCATATCTGTGGGATATGGGAGCCTCAGGGCCCCCTCATCACATTCTGCAAGGGGAGAGAGGGAAATCATTTTGCGTTACTCCACTAACATACATGGAAGGTGTGAGAGAACCACAGTGAGGAGACCTGTGGATTCCATTGTAGAAGCCCTTGGCAAGTTCCTATGCACAAGATGGTGTCAGATTACTTTCCCAGACAGTGGAAGTATATTGCTGACATTCCTGAGAATGAGGGAGGGGACTAAAGGCACTGAAGTGGGAGAAGAGGTGACTGTGCTGTCCTTAAAAACTCAATTAGCTGCTGATTAGTGTTTCAAAGCAGTGCCATTTTGTAGACAATGGGAGTAAAAGATGGCTCTGCAGTCTCTGTTGTTCAGAGTGTAAAGGGTCCTTTAGTTGAGGCCTGTCTTTAGCCTCTGTCTCTGATTCCGGTCAGTGTGGCTGTTGTTAACCTGGTGCAGAATGTCCACACCTCTTTGTGCCTCTACTATGGGTGTTCCAACCCGGAAAAGACCCTACTGTGAAGAACATCGCTCCACACAAAGGCTGAGTCTGTAAGACAGCCTAAGAAGGACACATGTAAGGAGAACCAACCCAAACTGACTCAGAAGGTGCAGAAAGAGAAAACATATCTCCTGTCTGATGTAGCAGTATAAAAGTGGGAGTTGTTGACCCACTTGTTGTTCCAGTTCCAAATTCTCTCTGACCAACAAGTGGGTGCTCCTCAGAGTACCCAGGGGAATGTTGTGCAACCGCCTGATGAGTCTTCCCCAAGTGGAATGAGGAGAGGGACTAAAGCATGCTGAGTCCTAGCTGAGGCTTGCCACGAGGACTTGCTTTCATGAGAAAATTAAGACAGAGAGTCTGAGGCTACACTTTGCCTAGGGGTGGAGTATTGCACCTGTGCCTAAGACCTACACCAGACTTGCCTTATCCTATAGAAGAGGGCAAGTTTGAGGATGAGTGTTGGGGGTACCCTTGCCCAAAGTACAGTTATCCTGCACCACATACTCAGATTACCTGCATATTGTAGTTTGTAGGATTGTGTTATATATGAGATAAAGTATTCCCTGTTGTACATTATATGTTGCAAGTCACCAAGGAGTTCTTTGACCATAGAGAGGAGTGAGGCCGAAAGCAGAAGTTATGGAACTCTGTAGTGACTTGCAGTGTCCTCATCATGTACAACAGCGGGTATTTTATTCCTTTTAATTCATGGTCACACCAGCACCTTTCCCATAAACCACTTAAATCCTTGGTGCATAGTTCTTTCAAATGAAAGAGAGACTCTGTTTGCAAACATGAAGAAAAAAAACTGAATCTCTAGTGTAAAATTAAACACATCAAAAAGCTGTTAGTTATTTGTTGCAAAAAGATCAGTTTACTACAAGTCAGTTCTTTTTAAAAATAAAAGGGGCAGTAACCCGGAATGTGTAGAAACATGCAGAACGATTCTAACTTTTTTTTTTTTTTAATAACTCTTTTTATTTACAAAAATAAACTTGTTGGTCATTTACACACAAGGATGCTTGTTAAGTACGGTGTTGCATTCACATATTTACAATTCAGTATATTTCCTTTGATGTTACAGCAAACAAGGTGGCCACAATATACAAATCTTTACAACGTTAATGCTTCTTCAAGGGAGGGGACAAGGGGGGGTTCACACAGATGTCCTCGGTATTCATTCCATTTTGTCCAAATTGCCACCCATTTCCGGGGACATCCCCGAGCCACATAGACTGTCCTCTCTCGCAACATGCACCAATCCATGTCTTTTTTCCAGACACTTAGTGTTGGGGGTGTGTCCGCTCCCCATTGGTGTGCTATATTTCGTTTTGCAATCATCTGTCCCAGTGTCGCCCATATTTTGCCTTTTTCGGACATGTCTGTGGGCTCCCAGATGTTTAAAATGCACCTTTTTATTTCGGGTCGCAATTCTGCCCCCCAGACAGTTCGCATACAGCTGTGTACTCGTTTCCAGTAGGTTTGTATTAGAGGGCACTCCCAAATTATGTGGAGGAATGTCCCCACCTCCCCACACTGTCTCCTACAAAGCCCGTCCGCACTCCTACCCATCAATACCAGTCGTGTACCCGAGATGTATACGCGGTGTAGTATTTTGAGTTGTATCAGTCTCAGTTTTGCCGAAATCGCTACCTCCCGGGGGGAGGAAAGCGCTTCCCTCCATTCTTCGTCATCGATCTCAAGACCATCAGTCTCCCACTTTCTCCTAAGGGCAAGCAGGGGATCAGGGGTGTGATGTATAAGTTTTTTATATGTGAGGGAGATAGCCTTCTCCGGTAGATGGCCGTCCAGCAGTCTGTCCTCCAGGGGGAAGGATTCCGGGAGCATCGTGCCGGGTGAAATGTTAGACTGGAGTGAGTGTCTGATCTGTATGTACCGGAAGTATTCCGTTTGCGCTAAGTCGTACTTTTGCTGTAGGGAGGCAAATGTCACCATTCCATTGGGCCCCCATAAGTCTTTTATCTGGGAGATCCCTATCAGGTCCCAGTTGCGAAACCCTTTTGTGTGACCCAATGTACCCAACCGTTCGGAGCCCCAAAGCGGGGTAGCCAAAGTGAGCTTATCGGCCCATCCTAGCTTGCGACTCACCATATGCCAGAGTTGGACC
The DNA here is from genome assembly GCA_963921515.1 of Calotriton arnoldi. Taxonomy (NCBI): domain Eukaryota; kingdom Metazoa; phylum Chordata; class Amphibia; order Caudata; family Salamandridae; genus Calotriton; species Calotriton arnoldi. The sequence continues at coordinate 36,046 of CAWUFW010011399.1, forward strand.
GAATGCCTTGTAGGTCCCGTGAGTGGATATTTGTTAGGTCTAGAGTAGAGCGCAGCCTCAAAATTCCCCCCCGGGAGGAGCCATCTGTCCATCCCGTAACCGGGATCGTCCCCTCCGCTATATGTGCCCTGGTTTATGGCTGAAAGGTGTGCCGCCCAGTAGTATTTCCGAATGTCTGGGAGTGCTATACCCCCATCGTACCACCCCAGTGTCAGCTTCTGGAGCGATATGCGTGGCGTTCCAGCCCACAACAGGTCCCTCTGAGTAGCTTCAATATCTATAAAGTACTTTTGTGGGACTAAATCTGGATAGTTTTGGAGGGCATATAAAAAGCGCGGGAGCGCCATCATCTTGAAAAGAGCTGCCCGACCCAGGAGGGACAGCGGGAGCGTCTTCCAAATGGCAGTATCCCTTTTAAATCTTTGCAGGGGTGGTAAGAGATTCCGCTCGTATCGTGTCGCCACGTCCATGGAGATAAAGATGCCAAGGTATTTGAACCCCTCTGTGGTCACCTTGATCGGGCAGTCGCGCGGAATTGATGGAGGGGCTCCATGCAGGACGTAAAGCACTGATTTCCCCCAGTTAATACTGTAGCCTGAGTTTCTCCCAAAATTGGTGAAAATATCGAGTGCCACTCTGAGGGACTTTGAGGGGGAGGCCAGATACAAAAGGATGTCGTCCGCATAAAGCGAAATCCGGTCCTCCCACCCATCTGCCCATCGGAGCCCCCGTAGTGAGAGGTTGTGCCGTATCCAGGCCGCTAGAGGCTCCAGGGAGAGGGCGAAAAGCAGGGGCGAGAGGGGACAGCCCTGGCGCGTCCCTCTCTCCAGTGTGAAAACCTCTGAGATCTTATTATTTACCACCACCTGGGCTAGTGGTTCGGTGTAGAGGAGACGCACCCACCCAATGAAATTAGGGCCGAAGCCCAACTTTTTTAGGACCGCCATCATATAAGGCCATTCAAGCGTGTCGAATGCCATAGCGGCATCCAACGAGACCACGACCGCGTCTTCCTGGATCGTGTGACAGCGTCCCAATACTCCGTGGAGTCGTCGCAAGTTGAGCGCAGTGTTGCGGTTCGGCATGAAGCCCGATTGGTCTGGGTGGACCAGTTTGGTGATTATTGGCTTGATCCTGTTTGCGAGCAGCTTCGCGAGGATTTTGGGTTCAGCATTTAGCAATGATATCGGCCTGTAGGAGGCGCATAGTTCTCTGGGTTTCCCTTCTTTAGGGATGGCCACCAATGTGGCGATGCGCTGGTCTCTCGGCAGTTTCCCCGGACTATACTATCCTCGAACATGTTTTTAAGGTGGTGACCCAGACAGTCAGGTTTGAGCTTGTACAGCTCAATAGGGAGACCATTTGGTCCTAGGGCTTTCCCAGGCTGGAGTTCCTTAATTGCCTTGGCCAGTTCTTCTACAGTGAGCACCCCCTCCAAAACTCCTCGGTCATCCTCAGAAAGGGTGGGCATCGCAATGTCGGCCAAGAGCGCGGAGGAGTCCTCCTCCGGCCTCTCCGACCCCCTGCGGTATACTCTTTTGAAATGTGCTGCAAACTCGTTTATTATCTCCTGGGGCTCAGTGAGTATGACGCCCAGTTCAGTCCGAAGCTCAGGCACCACCCTCTGCGCTCTCTGTTTTTTGTCCAACCAGGCTATTAATTTGCCCGCTTTGTCCCCTTAGTCATACAATCGGCCGTCCCTGGCTCTCGCCAGGTGTTTTGCGGCGTCTGTAGCTAGCTCTTTATATTCGGCCGCTTTAAGCTGCATCTGGTGCAGAGCCCCGGATTCCCGTTAACTTTTGCTCCCCCCTCTAACACGAGAAGATCGCACTCAATGGTAAGCATTTGCGTCTCCTTTTCTTTGCGCTGTCCGGTGATCATGGAAAGGGCCTCACCCCGCAGCACGGTTTTAAATGCTTCCCAGAGGACAGCCGGGGAGTCCACCGTCCCAACATTATCTTGGAAGTATTGGTCTATCGCTCGGGTGATCTTCATCTTGGTCTCCGGATTATGTAGGAACCAGGGGTTGATGGGCGTTACACAGCCTACCCTCTGTTCCCCGATAGTAAGGTGTGCCCATATAGGGGAATGGTCAGATATACCCCGTGCCAGATGTCTGATCTCTCGAATGGCAGTGTCATGTTGCAGAGGTGCGAGGATGTAATCAATTCTAGAAAACGTGTGGTGTGGTCCCGAGAAGAATGTGTACTGTTGTAGGCTTGGGTGTCGCATACGCCAGAGGTCAACTAATCCGAATGCCTCCAGGAGATTGGAAAGCCACATATGTCCAGTCGCGATATCTCTGGGTGGGTGCCTATCCATCCCCCCCGACACCACTGCATTGAAGTCTCCCCCAAGTAGAAGTTGCCCCTCTGGAAGGGAAAGGAGAAGTCTACCCAAATCCTGATACGACTGGGTTTGGAGACCCGGTGGGATATAAACCGTGACCAAGTTGAGAGTGCGTCCCTCCCACCTCCCCGAGAGCATCGCATAGCGCCCCAGCGGGTCAGTCTCCGAGTGTTCAATGACAAATGGAAAGTTACGGCGCAACAGTATGCCCACCCCGCGGGACCCCGAAGTGAAGCCGGCATGCGCCGCCAGTGTGTAGCCCCATCTGTTGAGTGCGTGGCATGTGTTACCGAGAAGGTGCGTTTCTTGCAAGAGGACAACATCTGGGAGATGGCGTTTAACAAATTGTAGAACTATACTCCTCTTGAGCTTGTCCCCCAACCCATTGACATTCCAACTAAGGATTTTAAGACTTTTATCCCACCTTGTAGCCATCGCTGGAAGTTATCCAAGTACGCAATCTGTAGCTCCTGCAACATCGCACCGGCCCCTCAATACATTCCCAACCAGACCAACTCAAGCCCTCCCCCCTACCCCCCCCAAACCTTACTAAACATTAGGACATAACAATGCAACTGCTGTCCCCCCGCCTACCCCCCACCCTGCTACCCTGCCACGTAGGTTAATAACTACCCACATCCCCAACTAGCAGAGTGCCTTTCGCCCCCAAAAAAGGGGGTAAGAGAGAGAGAATCCCCCCCCTCCCCCCAAGAACTATTGAGCGGGGAAATGCGCTGGCACCAACTCCGGCCGCTAAACGCCTATCCCCATACATGTAGTATCTCAGCAGGCAAATGCACACATCTTGCAAATAAATCCAAATGGCACCATCAGTCCCATCTCGCCCCCTACCATGTGCATCTATCAATGTCCCGTATCCGGCCTTGAATACTGCCCGGGAAGTGCAGAAAATAAAAGTCAGGAGGTATCTCCAGCCCCATCGTCCAGATCAACCCATGCCGGGCATGGAGAGCACATCGCCCCTCCCCGGCTAGCTCAACCTCCGAAATCTTACACCCCCTATAACATATGAAAGATTTATACTTTACAATACTGCCTGCCAAGGTCCGAGAATGTAGTCTCTCCAGTCAATGTGAGTCCACTAGTGTCCCTGAGTGCCGTTCATGTCGGGGCTGCGAGACCTCGATCGCCATGAGCGCTGACTCGTTCTGTCGGTCTCCGGTCGTCCATCCAGTGAGCCCGATGACACGGCCCGGGCGTCTCTCCACTTGTCACCTGTCGCTGTTGCCGACGTCTGTGATGCGCCTCTGTCCAACCAGTCCTGCACCTCCGAAGGCGTAGTGAAGAAAAGGGACTTGCCGCCGGCAATGATTTTGAGCTTTGCTGGGAAGAACATCATGTATTGAATGCCTTTGCTCCGAAGCGCCGCTTTCACCCCATCAAATGAGCGCCGGTCCCGCTGCACTTTAAGCGTAAAGTCGGGGAAGAACCTTACCGTTGCATTCTCATATTGGAGGTCTCCCATCTGTCTGGCTGCCTGCAAGATAGCGTCTCGGTCCCTATAATTGAGTATTTTTGCAATGATAGTTCTCGGCGGAGCTCCCGGTTTGGGCCTGGGGATCGGCGCACGGTGCGCCCTCTCAATGGAGACCATAGTTGAGAGCCGTTTTGGTTTCAAACAGTTGAGGATCAAATCTTCAAGGAAGAGGTCCATGCTAGGCCCTTCTGAACCCTCTGGAACGCCCACCACGCGAATGTTGTTCCGTCGGGCCCTCCCTTCCTGGTCTTTGAGCTTCAAGGCGACCTGGCGGTGTTGGTGTACCAGGTCATTGACCCTCTGTTCGAGCTGTTTGGAGGATGCCTGGAGCTCTCGGATATCCGTCTCGTTGGTCCTGGTTTTTTCCGACGTCTTGTTGAGATCGGTGCGTATAAGGTTCATCTCGATGGACATCTTATCGATTTTCGTCTCGATAGTGGTCCCTAGTGTTTGAATGGCCGCCATGATGGAAGCCAGGGAGGGCTCCGCCTGCATCAGTTGGCCCCCGGCCGCTCCCTCGGTCTGAGGGACCGACATCAGGACTGCGTATTTGTCGAGCTTGTTCGTCTGGGTAACCGCCGCACCCTTAGGCCTCATTTTGCTGTCTCCTTTGTCCAGGCTGCCTCCAGCTGAGCTCCCCCCGTGATCCTGTGATTTCTTCCCGTGGTCGCTCAGTAGGCTGGTACAGATAGGAATCTTCCGGCCGTCCCAGATAGGACTGCGCCGCGCTCTTGCGATCCCCACTGCCACCCAGCCGGGTCCGTGTCCGTTTTACTTGGCGCGCTCACGGGCCTGTACTCCCCAGTCACGAGCGCGCGCTCCGCTCCAGCCAGGTCTCTTTGTCCCGCCGCTGGCCTCCAGTCCCACTCAGGCCTGCCAGGTGGGCCCAATGGACGAGGTCTCCCTTGGTCTCCCCTGGCCCCTGTCCGCCGCTAGGGCTGTGTGTCCAGATCTCTATGTGGCCGCCAGCATTGGCTTCTGGGCAGGGCCGGGCTCTCTCACCGCTTCATAGGCCACCTCGCACGTCCCGCCTCCGCACCTGGGCTCTCCAACGTATCCGTCACCGGGGGACCACCTCCGATCCTCTCTCACACTGCCCTGGTCCCTCGGGGGCTCTCCCCCGCTCTGGGCGGCTCGTTCGGCAGCAGGTCGTCGGGTTCAAAGAAGGGGGGGGGCCCCATCACGCCGGTAGGGTCCCTCACAGACCACTTGATTCGTCAGCGCAATTCAGCGGATCTCACCCGCAGTCACCCGCGCCGCGTCGGTCAGCGATACTCCTCAGGCCTCGCCGGGCCCCGCCGCAGTCCGGCTATTTCTCCCTCCTTCACCCCCTGTGGTCTCTGTCTGCTACTGGTGCCTCCTTCGGTCCTATATCAGGGTTGATGTGGGCGCCCCCCGGAGTGTAGGGTCCCCCACCAGGTTCGCCGTCGGGCTGATTTCTTAGGCGGAGGAGATGAGCGTCCCCCCGCCGTCTCATAGGGCCTTCAAGGCCGCCGCCGCTCTTTTGCGGTCCCGGAGGCGTCCAGAGCCTCCGAGCCTCCACCTCGGGTGCCGTCCGGGAGTGTCTCCCAGGGGCCGCTGCTCGCTGCACGACCCCCTTTTGCTGTTGTGAGTGCAGTCAGTGGGGCCGTCCGGGCCCGGCCGCACCCCCGATGACAGGCGCCGCCGCCGGCCCCAACGCCGGGGTGTTGCGTAGGCGGCCAACGGGCGCGCCCGCCACCCGTCCTCCAGGCTCTCTCGGCCGCTGCCTCACGCACCTGCTATGTCGCGGTCACCGCGGCGTCCCCGAACCTCCGGATTTCGGGATCTGATGCCGCTTAAGTTCTGGAGGGCATTTCCGCCCCTCCGACGTGGTGCCTGCAGGATTTCCGACGGATTTTGGGGGAATAAGGGCTTCGCTCCGACGGAGCTCCCCTGTTAGGCGGCCATCTTCGCTGGCGCCAAGCCACGCCCCCCGATTCTAACTTTTTAATTATTACCTAAGGAGTGCAAAAAATAAACATGTTGCCATAAATATCTCCTTTCTGCCAGTCACTGTAACAGCAGAAGAAAGAAAAGCAACGTTTTGTTTTCCTACTGAAACCGTTACCTTCATTATGCTTTGTGACCGGACCATTTTCCTCAGCTGTTGGCTCTGGCAGCAGACATTGTAACCTCAGAAATCAACCGTAATAAGTTATTAAAGTTGAGTGGCTACTTCATTTCTTTATAATAGGTGACAAGGTATGTCACAAATCACCTATTATAAAGAAATTTGAGATGGCTTTTTTATACAGGGATTGCTGAATCCCATGTATTATGTTTATAAAAGACAATGTCTGGGCTGAGCAGTTATTGCACTACTGGGTGTTTGTTGAGTTCTAAGCTTGCTGTACCCACACACTAACCTCTCTGAGAAGCCTGTGACTGCTCACCATCGCTACCATCGAACAGTTTTCAGAGCTGTGGTAGTATGGTCCTCAGGACTTCAGAGGCAAACAACCGCACCCCCCACATCTGAGGCCCATGAACCATCTTTTTCCCTTATGGCCCCTGTAGGGCATCTGCCAACCAGGTAGAGTGAGGAGCTACTCTCTCTACTGAGGTGCATATAAATAAATATGTACCCCAATACTATAAGGAGTTGCAACCAATTGGTAGTAATATCATGGCCTCCTGAAAAGGGCCCTGGGCACTGATGTTAAAAGGATTACCACTATGGGTGTTCTCCTATTGCCCATCTTTGTGTAGCACTCTGATGGTAAGCAACATATCAAAGTCATCTGGAGTAATTGATAGGAGATTCATGGCATGGGTTCTCCTGCACAAGAAAAGCAAATGTGCTAGCTTGAGAAAAGAATTGTACACAAAAAGGGGTTTGATCTTGTGGAGGTCTATGGGGGAGGGATCAATAATATATTTGCAAACAAATGGATAATCCCAATAACCATAGATACCAGCAAAAACGTTTTTATGATTAAAATCATTACATTGAATAAAAATACAACCTGTCATGCAAGATATTAAAAACTTCATATAATTAGTAATTCCTTAAAAGCATTCCCTAATTTACAAACAAATCTCCTTAAAGTTTATTATGAGAAAATCCTCTAATCACACAGAGTTTAATTCCACTTTCCCTTACTATATAAGACCCTTACTTGCATCCAAACTAACTTAACATCTCAGTGCACAAAAACTTTATGGAACATTCAATAAAATGAAGGTTTATGGCCCAAAAATTATAAGCGGCTTTCAAAGTGCTCAGTATAAATAAATCCTAAAGCCATTCCCTTATTACACATAAAACTCCTTTTGGAACGTTTTGCAATAAACCTCTAGGTACCTTGTGTTAGATTGCACATTTTCCTTATTAATTAAGACCCACGCTTGCAATCCAGAATAGCATCTGAAACCACTAGCCTCCTTTGTCTAGTCGCTTACTAGCACGTTTGGTCTCCCCCGTTTACCTGACTGATTCTACTCCGCTGACTATTTCACTCCCCCTGGACAGCCATCAATACAGCCTTCTGCGAGTACTATAGGGCCTTATACGCAGCGTCACGATACCTATTGATGCCCGGTTTGACCATTTTGTAGCCCAACTTCCACTTCTTCACCTAACGCCAGAAGCCCAACAATCCCTTTACTCACCTATTACATCCTCAGAGATCCTTTCGATCCTGAAATACCTACCTCGTGGTAAACCCCTGGATACGAATGGCCTACCGGCTGAATTCTATACTCAGTTTGCTCCAAAATTGTTGCTCCAATTATTGATTTTATACGAAGCCATTTTTTCCAAAGGCTCCATTCCCTTGATTCTCAATCACACTTATCTTTACAATATTGACGCCCCATAAAGATCCTACAGAATTAGCGTTCTATTGCCCAATCTCTATTTTGAATATGGACTATAAAACCTTAACCAAATTACTGGCCTATCGCTTATTTCCGGAACTTCCAGGCTTAATTCACAATGACCAGGCGTGATTTACACTAGGTCAACAAGCGGGGGGACTGTTCAAAAAGGTGTATCAATCACACAGCACAGGAAAGAAATAAGGGAGACCAATGAGATTAAAAAGGTTGTTATTTGCATATAGAAGCACAGAAATCAACTAAATTGCAGTAACCATAACAACCAGATGTGCACTGGAAGTGTTGTAGTGAATAAACGGCGCAGTGACACACGTGATTAAAAACAACGTGAGGCGGTGAAAAATTATAATAATAATCAGTGTAGGTCCAACAAAAATATTTACAATCACAAACATAATTCCATTATTTGTGAATGACCCTTTGGTTGCCGCAATTGGCGTTGTAGAGTCGACGGCGTTTCGACCTCTCTAACTCAAGGTCATCATCAGGACGATAATTACACGATTCATTTAAAGTGCTCTATAGAATCAAGAGGGAAGGGAGAAAAATCAATAGGACTGAAACCCAGAGAGAAGAGATTAAAATACGGAAAGGAAAGACAGGGCAATACCTGGTGGCACTAGGTGGGGAGGGGGAAATCCAGAAGGTGAGTCCTACACGTCTGGAACTGCAAGCGGTGTGATTTGGGGAAGCCTTCAATGGCTGGGATGTCGTCTAGAGAAGGGAAGGAAAATAAGAAGGCAATGGCTATCAAGGAACAAGGGCCGAGTAAAAAGACCAGAGGTTTAAACGGCGCCGTGGACTTACCAATTATGGAAAGTCCTGCGTCAAGGGGGAGAGCGTGCGGAAAACTGGGCAGCGCTCTGAAAAGAAGCGAGATAAGAAAAGGAAAGGGGAGGGACGATTAGACATAGGGATAGACCGACGGTTTATATGTTGGTACGAAAGGACAAAAACCACCGTGGTCTTACCGGAGAAAAATTCCGATGGGCAGCGGGTGGTTGGGTCCACTGATTCGTCGCGTTTGAAGGAGTATGGGATCAGGATGCCGGGATAAATCCAAAGTGCGGGTAGGACGAGTGAAGCGTCTCAAGCGTGCTGCACGGCATGTCTAAGATATAGAAGCCGGCAGGGTCACGTGAGAATGCTTAACGCACGGGTCCTGGCGATAAGAACTAGAGCGTGGTACAAGTTTTCAATGCCCCTGGGGGACGGGAAAGGATAGAAATAAAAACCAGCACAAAACAATGGCCGTATGTGAAAGACACCGAGAAGGAGTGACATAAAATACATATTCAGACAACATTCAAGGGTATTATTACAGTAAAAACAGTGAATTGCAGTATCAGAGGATAATAGTATAACTACACAGTTATTCGGTGGAATGCAACGCGATACATATAAATGGTAATACGGAGGCTACCGAGTATATTCGGATGAACCTAAATGTGAATTGTGTGCCATGCACTAGGAAATTAAACCAACATATTGCATCTGATGATCAATGTAAAGGGGGGGAAAGTTAAGCGAAAGCAGATACATTAAACAATTTACAAAAAGCGGAAACAATGATATACTGGCTACCAAGTCCATTTGGATGATCTTTCACATGAAGTTTATACCATGTAGGAGGGAATAAAAACAACGTGATGCATCTTGTGTGACTTGCAAAATAGTCAAAAAGAATGAAATCGAATACATAAACAGTTTACAAAAACAGCGGAAACAATCACTAATGTATATGTATTGCGACCAAATGTGTTGACAAGTGTTACACTACCAATGTAGGTGTTAAAACATATAATGTGAATAAAAACAATTTGAAAAAAGTTTATGCATTAGGTTCCAGTTCGGAGAGAATGAACATACCGAATTAGAGCAAGAAACAGCTATCACACGATGAATGTAAGACTAGGAGTTCTATGTTGTAGTGATCACTGTGTTCCACTCATCAAGTGAATTCAGGCCTTGGGCTACAGAGTTGCATCGTGTGATCCATCTACACTCACATTTGTTCAGTAAGAGTTGGAGGTTACCGCCACGGATGGGTAGTAGTGGGCGGTCTATGACCTGCCATGTCAAATCTGTTTCTGAGTGATTGTTTTCTTTGTAGTGTGATACCAATGGTGCAGTGGTGACATTGCATCTAATGCGACTCTTGTGCTGGGAGATGCGTTGTTTCACCATCTGTGAGGTCTGGCCTATGTAAAGTAGATTGCAAGGGCAACGAATCGCATAGATGACATTATTGGTGCGACAGTTGGAAAAATGCTTTAGTTGGTAGGTACGGTCGGTGGTGACAAATACCTTGGTGTTACTGGTAAGGTCACAAACATTACAATTCTGGCATTTATAATGGCCTATGATGGGTGGGAGACCCCACAATGATGTCACTGATTGGTCATTCTTTACTTTAGAAGGCCATGTAATGGCATGGACCAGTTTGTCCGAGAGATTGTCTCCTCTTTTGTAAGAAAGTAAAGGGGGTTCAGAAAAATGTGCAAAGGTACGGAGCAATGTCCAGTTTTTCTTGATTATTTTGCCAACCTTGTTACTACAAGGACTGTAGGTTGAGACAAAAGGAATACGTGTGTTTTGGCGTTTGATTGATGGTGTCAAGATTATCTCTCTATGACTGTACCAAGCACGCTTGAGCGCCCTTTTTACTAGGTGTTTAGGGTAGCCTCTGCTAGTCAATTTCTCGGAGAGGATAGCTGCCTCACGGAAATAGTCCTTGCGCCATTTACAATTCCGCCGTATGCGGAGGAATTGCCCATATGGTAGGCCGTCTCGCAGGCCGCGTGGATGGTAGCTAGAATAAAGCAACAAGGTATTGCGTTCAGTGGGTTTTCGGTACAAGATTGTGCCAATGGTGCCCTCCTCTGCGTGTAATGTGAGATCAAGGAAGGGAAGATCATTTCTTCTGATGTCAGAGGTAAAAGTAAGGTGGGGTTGGTTGGTGTTAAGCCAAGTGACAAAAGAGGAAAGGTCTTCTTGTTGTCCTTGCCATAGGAGGAGGATGTCGTCTATGTAGCGACGCCATAATATAATGTTATTCAAGAAAGGGTTTTGAATTGACAGGATGAATGTCGATTCCAAGTGGTGAACATAAAGGACAGCAAAATTGGGGGCGAAACAAGCGCCGAAGGAAACTCCCTTAATCTGGAGGTAGTACGTGTCTTTGTACAGGAAGTAATTGTCGGTCAATGCAATGTTAAGAAGTTGAATTATGAACTCGGTCGGAATATGCATGGGTCTCAATCGTGTATTCAATAGATGTTCAATCACTGCCAGGCCCTCTGTCTGGGGAATGTTGGTATACAACGATTCAATATCGAGGCCGGCCATAAGGTCAGTATCGGTGTTGAATGGGAGATCCTCAATGATATTCATCAAGTGGGTGCTGTCTTTGACAAAGGTATTGGTGAGTGGAACAAATTCTTTCAAGATGGCATCAATGTATTTGCCCAAAGGTTCCAAGATGGAACCACAACCAGAGACTATGGGTCGGCCGGGTGGGGTCGATGGGTTTTTATGTATTTTCGGCAAAGTATAGATCACAGGTGTTCTGGGATGTGGGTTATTGAGGAAAGCATGTTCTTTTTTATTGATGATGCCACTGTGAAGAGCCTGAGAGGTGATTGTGGATATTTTCTTTTGGATAGTAGTGAGTGGGTCTGAAGTCAACTTGCGGTAGTGTGTGGCATTGTTGAGCTGGCGAAGGATCTCGCCATCATATTTGTCATGATCCATTACAACTATACCCCCGCCCTTATCGGCGGGTTTGATGACTATATCCTTGTTGTCACTTAAAATGTTTATGGCAAGTTTTTCCGTGAGTGGCAAATTGTAGGGTACAAATTCGGATTGGTTTTGGAGTTCCTTCACCTCGTGTAGGACGAGTTTCTCAAAGGTTAAAATCTCTGGCGGCATCATTGAAGTAGGTGGCAAGAAGGTGGAGGCCGGTCTGAATTGTCTTACAAAAGGCATATTGGTTTCAGGTTTGTCATAGAAAAACTGTTTCAGACGGATACGTCTGAAAAACAGGAGTAAATCTTCCTGAAGCTTGAAAAAATTACTGCGTGCAGTGGGGACAAAGGAAAGGCCTTTACTGAGTAGGGAGATTTCATCAGAGGATAGAAGATGGGTGGAGAGATTGAAGATGGGTATGGACAGGTTGGGGGAGATGAAGTCTGAGGTGTTAAAGGAATTACTGGTTGTGCAGCCACATTGTTCCTGGGTAAATCGGGAATGGTAATAGATGGCCTGGAGATGGTAGATGGAATCCTGTTTTCATTATTAGAGTTGGAAGGGATGGAAATATCCCTCGGTAAGAGTGTCATAGTGTCAGACTGTGTTCCACCTATCATTGCTGGGGCCCCCATTGGTAGAATTTTTGGCGAGTCTGTCTCTCGCCTGCGTATTGGCTTTGGTAGTTTTGTTTTCTGCGGCCACGTCCGCGGCCGCGGTCCACTCCTAAAAAACCAGTAGGGAGGAGTGGCGGTGGTTGAGGACGCCTATGCGCACCTGAGCTTGTGCCCTCACCACCGTCTGAGTCCTCGATGGATGTATTGGAGGAATCAGAGAAAGTTATAAGCTGATTATTGCGGTACCTGCCCCAGTTTCTATTTCTAAGTGGCTGGTAGGGTGTGTTGTAGAATGTGTTGTGTAAATATGGATACGTCTGGTCTCTATTGTAGTTCTTAATATCCTTCTGAATTTTGTTTACTTTTTTATTTTGTTCGAAAGTATGGAAGGTTGCGATAGTAGCGTTTACTCTGTCTAGAAGGCCCTTAGCGTCAGTGATGGTAGTGTCAGCTAGGATACGCTTCTCTAACTCTGCTATCTCTTCCAACTCTTTCTTACTGTGTTCTATCGCCGTATCAATACCCAGGACCATCCAGTGCCTGGAGCAAGTCATAGCCAGATGACTAAACCCAGTACGAAACTTGGGGTCCTGGGTAAAAATAGCAGGGACGTTACGTATTTGTAGTCCTAGAGGTATGGTGTTAGATTTGAGGTACTCAGTAAGCATGCGAGCATGCAGGTCGGTGCGAATTTGTTTTTTCTTGAGATTTTCTAGTCTCTCGAATAGTACCCTAGAAGTGTTGGGTGCCGAAGAAAGAGTTGGAAGAGATAGCAGAGTTAGAGAAGCTTATCCTAGCTGACACTACCATCACTGACGCTAAGGGCCTTCTAGACAGAGTAAACGCTACTATCGCAACCTTCCATACTTTCGAACAAAATAAAAAAGTAAACAAAATTCAGAAGGATATTAAGAACTACAATAGAGACCAGACGTATCTATATTTACACGACACATTCTACAACACACCCTACCAGCCACTTAGAAATAGAAACTGGGGCAGGTACCGCAATAATCAGCTTATAACTTTCTCTGATTCCTCCAATACATCCATCGAGGACTCAGATGGTGGTGAGGGCACAAGCTCAGGTGCGCATAGGTGTCCTCAACCACCGCCACTCCTCCCTACTGGTTTTTTAGGAGTGGACCGCGGCCGCGGACGTGGCCGCAGAAAACAAAACTACCAAAGCCAATATGCAGGCGAGAGACAGACTCGCCAAAAATTCTACCAATGGGGGCCCCAGCAATGATAGGTGGAACACAGTCTGACACTATGACACTCTTACCGAGGGATATTTCCATCCCTTCCAACTCTAATAATGAAAACAGGATTCCATCTACCATCTCCAGGCCATCTATTACCATTCCCGATTTACCCAGGAACAATGTGGCTGCACAACCAATAATTCCTTTAACACCTCAGACTTCATCTCCCCCAACCTGTCCATACCCATCTTCAATCTCTCCACCCATCTTCTATCCTCTGATGAAATCTCCCTACTCAGTAAAGGCCTTTCCTTTGTCCCCACTGCACGCAGTCATTTTTTCAAGCTTCAGGAAGATTTACTCCTGTTTTTCAGACGTATCCATCTGAAACAGTTTTTCTCTGACAAACCTGAAACCAGTATGCCTTTTGTAAGACAATTCAGACCGGCCTCCACCTTCTTGCCACCTACTTCAATGATGCCGCCAGAGATTTTAACCTTTGAGAAACTCGTCCTACACGAGGTGAAGGAACTCCAAAACCAATCCGAATTTGTACCCTACAATTTGCCACTCACGGAAAAACTTGCCATAAACATTTTAAGTGACAACAAGGATATAGTCATCAAACCCGCCGATAAGGGCGGGGTATAGTTGTAATGGATCATGACAAATATGATGGCGAGATCCTTCGCCAGCTCAACAATGCCACACACTACCGCAAGTTGACTTCAGACCCACTCACTACTATCCAAAAGAAAATATCCACAATCACCTCTCAGGCTCTTCACAGTGGCATCATCAATAAAAAGAACATGCTTTCCTCAATAACCCACATCCCAGAACACCTGTGATCTATACTTTGCCGAAAATACATAAAAACCCATCGACCCCACTCGGCCGACCCATAGTCTCTGGTTGTGGTTCCATCTTGGAACCTTTGGGCAAATACATTGACGCCATCTTGAAAGAATTTGTTCCACTCACCAATACCTTTGTCAAAGACAGCACCCACTTGATCAATATCATTGAGGATCTCCAATTCAACACCGATACTGACCTCATGGCCGGCCTCGATATTGAATCGTTGTATACCAACATTCCCCAGACAGAGGGCCTGGCAGTGATTGAACATCTATTGAATACACGATTGAGACCCATGCATATTCCGACCGAGTTCATAATTCAACTTCTTAACATTACATTGACCGACAATTACTTCCTGTACAAAGACACGTACTACCTCCAGATTAAGGGAGTTTCCATGGGCGCTTGTTTCGCCCCCAATTTTGCAGTCCTTTATGTTCACCACTTGGAATCGACATTCATCCTGTCAATTCAAAACCCTTTCTTGAATAACATTATATTATGGCGTCGCTACATAGACGACATCCTCCTCCTATGGCAAGGACAACAAGAAGACCTTTCCTCTTTTGTCACTTGGCTTAACACCAACCAACCCCACCTTACTTTTACCTCTGACATCAGAAGAAATGATCTTCCCTTCCTTGATCTCACATTACACGCAGAGGAGGGCACCATTGGCACTATCTTGTACCGAAAACCCACTGAACACAATACCTTGTTGCTTTATTCTAGCTACCATCCACGTGGCCTGCGAGACGGCCTACCATATAGGCAATTCCTCCGCATACGGCGGAATTGTAAATGGCGCAAGGACTATTTCCGTGAGGCAGCTATCCTCTCCGAGAAATTGACTAGCAGAGGCTACCCTAAACACCTAGTAAAAGGGCGCTCAAGCGTGCTTGGTACAGTCATAGAGAGATAATCTTGACACCATCAATCAAACGCCAAAACACACGTATTCCTTTTGTCTCAACCTACAGTCCTTGTAGTAACAATGTTGGCAAAATAATCAAGAAAAACTGGACATTGCTCCGTACCTTTGCACATTTTTCTGAACCCCCTTTACTTTCTTACAAAAGAGGAGACAATCTCTCGGACAAACTGGTCCATGCCATTACATGGCCTTCTAAAGTAAAGAATGACCAATCAGTGACATCATTGTGGGGTCTCCCACCCATCATAGGCCATTATAAATGCCAGAATTGTAATGTTTGTGACCTTACCAGTAACACCAAGGTATTTGTCACCACAGACCGTACCTACCAACTAAAGCATTTTTCCAACTGTCGCACCAATAATGTCATCTATGCGATTCGTTGCCCTTGCAATCTACTTTACATAGGCCAGACCACACAGATGGTGAAACAACGTATCTCCCAGCACAAGAGTCGCATTAGATGCAATGTCACCACTGCACCATTGGTATCACACTACAAAGAAAACAATCACTCAGAAACAGATTTGACATGGCAGGTCATAGACCGTCCACTACTACCCATCCGTGGCGGTAACCTCCAACTCTTACTGAACAAATGTGAGTGTAGATGGATCACACGATGCAACTCTGTAGCCCAAGGCCTGAATTCACTTGATGAGTGGAACACAGTGATCACTACAACATAAAACTCCTAGTCTTACATTCATCGTGTGATAGCTGTTTCTTGCTCTAATTCGGTATGTTCATTCTCTCCGAACTGGAACCGAATGCATAAACTTTTTTCAAATTGTTTTTATTCACATTATATGTTTTAACACCTACATTGGTAGTGTAACACTTGTCAACACATTTGGTCGCAATACAAATACATCAGTGATTGTTTCCGCTGTTTTTGTAAACTGTTTATGTATTCGATTTCATTCTTTTTGACTATTTTGCAAGTCACACAAGATGCATCACGTTGTTTTTATTCCCTCCTACATGGTATAAACTTCCTGTGAAAGATCATCCAAATGGACTTGGTAGCCAGTATATCATTGTTTCCGCTTTTTGTAAATTGTTTAATGTATCTGCTTTCGCTTAACTTTCCCCCCCTTTACATTGATCATCAGATGCAATATGTTGGTTTAGTTTCCTAGTGCATGGCACACAATTCCCATTTAGGTTCATCCGAATATACTCGGTAGCCTCCGTATTACCATTTATATGTATCGCGTTGCATTCCACCGAATAACTGTGTAGTTATACTATTATCCTCTGATACTGCAATTCACTGTTTTTACTGTAATAATACCCTTGAATGTTGTCTGAATATGTATTTTATGTCACTCCTTCTCGGTGTCTTTCACATACGGCCATTGTTTTGTGCCGTTTTTTATTTCTATCCTTTCCCGTCCCCCAGGGGCATTGAATACTTGTACCACGCTCTAATTCTTATCGCCAGGACCCGTGCGTTAAGCATTCTCACGTGACCCTGCCAGCTTCTATATCTTAGACATGCCGTGCAGCACGCTTGAGACGCTTCACTCGTCCTACCCGCACTTTGGATTTATCCCGGCATCCTGATCCCATACTCCTTCAAACGTGACGAATCAGTGGACCCAACCACCCGCTGCCCATCGGAATTTTTCTCCGGTAAGACCACTGTGGTTTTTGTCCTTTCGTACCAACATATAAACCGTCGGTCTATCCCTATGTCTAATCGTCCCTCCCCTTTCCTTTTCTTATCTCGCTTCTTTTCAGAGCGCTGCCCAGTTTTCCGCACGCTCTCCACCTTGACGCAGGACTTTCCATAATTGGTAAGTCCACGGCGCCGTTTAAACCTCCGGTCTTTTTACTCGGCCCTTGTTCCTTGATAGCCATTGCCTTCTTATTTTCCTTCCCTTCTCTAGACGACATCCCAGCCATTGAAGGCTTCCCCAAATCACACCGCTTGCAGTTCCAGACGTGTAGGACTCACCTTCTGGATTTCCCCCTCCCCACCTAGTGCCACCAGGTATTGCCCTGTCTTTCCTTTCCGTATTTTAATCTCTTCTCTCTGGGTTTCAGTCCTATTGATTTTTCTCCCTTCCCTCTTGATTCTATAGAGCACTTTAAATGAATCGTGTAACCATCGTCCTGATGATGACCTTGAGTTAGAGAGGTCGAAACGCCGTCGACTCTACAACGCCAATTGCGGCAACCAAAGGGTCATTCACAAATAATGGAATTATGTTTGTGATTGTAAATATTTTTGTTTGACCTACACTGATTATTATTATAATTTTTCGCTGCCTCACGTTGTTTTTAATCACGTGTGTCACTGCGCCGTTTATTCACTACAACACTTCCAGTGCACATCTGGTTGTTATGGTTACTGCAATTTAGTTGATTTCTGTGCTTCTATATGCAAATAACAACCTTTTCAATCTCATTGGTCTCCCTTATTTCTTTCCTGTGCTGTGTGATTGATACACCTTTTTGAACAGTCCCCCCGCTTGATATACCTGTTGAGACGCTGTTTTATTGATGTAATACTTACCCGGTCTCAACTGGGTTAACGGGTTTACTTCTGTTTTTTGTTTTTCTTTCTTACACTAGGTCAAAGCACCACTATGAACCTTAGCAGGCTCTGGCATATTAAGAACGAATTGGCAATTTGTTTTTCCAATGCTGTCTGCATTTCGCTGGATTTGGGGAAAGCCTTTGTTTCCCTGCATCGGGACTATATGCTTAAAGCGCGGGGGTTATTCGGGATAGGACCGTTCTGGTGGGTAAAGCCTGGGAGGTGTATATCAGCACCGTGGCCCATCAGTACAGGCACTTGACCAGGTTGTCCCCTATCAATGTTACTATTTGCCACGGCTATGGAGCCTTTAGCAGCCCGTCTTCACCTTCTAGGGGCGACCTACAGGGTACCAGTGCATGGCACCACTCACATAGTGTCCTTGTATGCTGACAGTGTCCTCTGGTATGTCCGTGACAACAACTTTGACATATCCGACAGTACGCAGGTCTTCTCTGAGTTTGCTTCCATATCGGGTCTCAAGGTGAATTGGGCTAAATCCTGTATATTTCCTTTATATCACGCTGGACGACCCCTTTGTCGTTCCCAGTTAGATCCTAGGCTACAACTGGCAACCACTACATTTCGATACCATGGTATCAACATTTATCATAAACCTGAGGATCTATGTGATGGAAACTTGGGCAGCACGATACAAACACTTCGTACACAAATAACTTTTTGTTCATCCCTGCCCCTATCTGTGATTGCTAGTGTTGCCCTGTTGAAAATTGTTGTTTTACCTTTTCCTTTATTATTTTGCCAACCTTCCCCTCCTCCTTCCAAGTTCTTTCTTTAGACATTTAGACTGCTCCTTGGTTACGTTAATATGGGGGTCAGGACGACGTAGGGTGCCACTTGCTACACTGAAACTCCTGGTAGATGCATGAAGACTGGCTTTCCCAGATTTTGAATGTTACTACTTGGCTGCACAGTTGCAGTGGACGACCCTCTGGCTCTCTGGTTGCTCCCTTTATGAAACTGAGCTTTCATCGACAACCATAGGGACGGTCTTTTGAATGATCTCCTGTTTCCCTCTGTTTATTTGCCTCCCCCAGGCCACAAGCCTCTTCCGGCTAGCAAGGGCATATCTGGCTATGACCAATAAATTAACAGACGCAGGGGTGTGGTTAGCCATGAAGGAAGATGGCCGCTTCTTAGAGCGGCTCTGACAGCCCTTACGAATAACCCCCCATAAATCCGTCTTAATATCCTTTATTGACAACGAGCGGCATCCTCCTAAGCTCCGCTCGCCGCCCTGATACCAGCAATACATTTTGAAACTGTGAGGGCTGTACTCCATCCTGATCGAGGCTCCACCGCAGCCTAGACAGGGAGCAGAACCCTGGCCTCGATTTGCAGAAGTCATGCTGACGACGTGCCTTGGGGGCCCGACCCCCTCCCTGAATTTGATTCTCTCTGCCCCCGTAGCCTAGGGAGACCGAAGCTGTGTCCCCAAAACATCATTCAAGCATGCTGGCCCAGCTCTGGGCCGAGGGAGTGACGGAGGCACACATCGGGAGGGGCCCACACTGCGGCAAGGCTCTACCCGCGATCTGGCAGTGATTTTTAAATGAACGTTGCCCCACTCGACTTGAACTAGGCCCCCCGCAGGAAGCCCATTGACTGTGAGCCACTCGCGCCTGGGGCGGGGAAAGGGCCGCAGTGGATCCGCTGATCTACCCCTGGACCAATGGACTCTATTGTGGCCACATAAGGAGGTGATCTACCTGGTCCCTGGGAGACCTGACATTGTGAGCTTTCTTTGGGGAGTGGCTGCCTGCATTAAAGACTGTCCTGGCTCCTCTAGCCTAGAGATTCTGGAGGGGTGACCAACAGGGGGATCAAGGGACAGAAAACCCGACAGGCTGCCAGACAAATTCCATCCTGGCTGGGCAGGCAGTGGGGAGTACTGCTTGCGAGATCCCCCCCCTATGCTCCCTCCATGTTGGAACTCTCAGTGCCCTTCAGGCTACCAAGTGACCCTACAAGATGACGGGTGGCAAGGGTCCACGCAACGTGTAACAAACAAAACTGGACAGGTATAACCCCTCCAAGGGAGCATCCACTGTGGAGATCCCGTTGGGCGCACTAGCACTCGAGGCCTCACTGCCCCAAGACACTCCCCTCCCCACGCTGCAAGACATAATAGCTGCCATCCAGGGAGTTAAATCTGACCTAGCAGCCAGTATAGACTCTGTGACCACCGAAGTCTCCTTGCTAAGAGCAGATTTGCGGAATATGGACCCTTGAATGATAGAGGTGGAAGGCGCCACTGCCGTTCTTAGGACTGACACTAAGCCGCTCCAGGCCCAAGTCTGTGAACTGCGTGCCACTACTAAGTCCCTGGAGGCTAAACTGACGACCAAGAGAGCCAGCCCCGACACATAACGTCCGCTTAATTGGTGTGCCCAAAAAAGTGGAAGGCCCGGTGATTGATCTCTTTGTAGAGGACTTGGTACTAAAAATGCTCCAGCCCGAGGCCTGTCCAACTATTTCTCGGTGGAGGAGGCCCACCGGATCCCTGGAACTCAGCCAAAGCATGGTGCTCCACCATGTCCGTGACCGATACATTAGTCTCCAGGTGGCACAGAGCGCCCCCCTCAAATACGAGAACGCCACCATCACCTTCTTTCTGGACTTCACCATGAAACTGCAAAAACTGCGACGCAGCTTTCTCGAGGTGAAGAAAGCACTAAGAGACAGAGAAATGAAGTATTCAATGACTTTCCCGGTGACTCTCCGGGTTGCAGTGGATGGCAAGATTTGGCGCTTTTCTAGCCCAAGGAAACATGGGACTGGCTAGAGGGCTGGAGAGCGGTGGGGAGACCTCAGCAGAAGAAACACCACAATGACTACTCTAAGCCTCCAGAGACACAAATTCTTCAAGACAATGAGGACTGCCACTCTCAGAGACACGACTCCCCCAGGGCTCACAGGGAGTGATCACCCTCTGGAACCTGTCCCATAGGGATCTTTCAGGAGCTATGGGTGACTCAACATTCACTGAAACAACCGCTCAAGACTAACCAGAATCTCTTGAACTACAAACTGTGGCCATTCGTAATGATGGGTCCTGCTTCTTAAGAACTGGCCCTAATCTGGTTTCAATTCTATTTAGTCTTTTGGTTATTGCTGGTAACACTTCTCCAACCAAATGGGGGGAGGAACGGAAGGGGGACACCTCGTGGCTGACCCTAGTCTCTCCTAAGTTAAAGATGTTGGGTCGGAGCGACAGGCACTCTGCACAGTTGAGGGGGTGGGAGCATTTTAACCCACCATGCAGGGCAGCAGGGAGGGGGGGGGGGTTGAGGGGTGGGATTAGTTACACTTCAAGTGTATATTTGTGTTTTATCAGCACACAGCCACTAACAACTCTTGGCCTGGCATCTTCTATCTGTAAGTAATGGCCACCAACCTAGCCCCTCCACAACTTAAGATACTTTCCTGGAATATTAATGGTCTGGGTGACAAAATCAAACGGGGAGTGGTGTTCCAATATCTCAAGCGCCAGACTCCACATGCGGTGCTTTTCCAGGAGACGCATCTCCATGGTAACACTATACGTGCCATGGACAGGTAGGGATACCAAATGGTAGCACACACAGGATTTACGTCTGGCTCGAGGGGATTGAAGCGCAAATCCCTGCCACTCACCATACAGAAAACCTACCCCGATGTTCACAGTAGATATTGTGCGCTGTATGGCAGTTGGGATGGGGAGGCAATTAACATTGCCTCGTTCTATGTCCCCTGAAACTTCATGAAGCACTATTCCTTGACTTGGGAACCCTCCTACTCCATTTGCCTGAAGGGTGACTGATTATGGGTGGTGGCTTTAATCTGTCTCTTGACGACAGTAGGGAACGATGGCCCCCCAGAACACAAAGTCCCTCCTATAGACTACTGGCTGACTTTCTCTCGTCTCTCGGGCTGGTAGACATCTGTAACCCCACGCCTCAACAATTTACATCCCACTCAGGGGCACACAGTAGTCTATCATGTATTGATTATATCATTACTCTGGCATCACTACTCCCATGCTTCACTGACTTTCGACATTTGGCTAGGGGTATTTCTGACCACTCCCCAATATGGCCGATTACAGTCAACCTCCTCGGCACTCTCACAGGAACATGTGGCGCTCAACCCCTGGTATCTCGAGATACCCCACATTCGCAATGCTTCCTGGAATATAAAGATTCTGTCACCTCGGCGCAGACCTTGTGGGAGGCCTACAAGACAGTCTTAACGGGCCAGGGCCTCTCCCTGGTGATGGGAAATAAAAAAGATAAGCGAGCTCACATGGAGACGCTAGAGAAGGAAATCCAGAACCTTATTGAAGAAATCATTAACCCAAGCCCTGGGGACTGAGACGAGATCCTTCACGGTCTCAGTCTAAAACAACAAGAATACAGAGATACCGCAGAAGGGGCGGCGAGGGCCTCTTATCAAGCCACCCAACGGCATCTCTAAGAGACAGGGCTGGGAAGTTCCTAGCATGGTTAGACAAGAAAGAAAAGATAAACAGATGGGTCCTTCAGGTAGTCAAGGAAGACAGAGGCTTGGCTTGCTCTGGCCAAGACATAGCAGAGCCCTTCACGATCTACTACTCCCGTATCTACTCCACAACATCTACAGCCTCTGCTGAGGAATCTCGTGAGCTCCTAGCAGATGCTTACACCTGAGGACAGGACGCTCTTAGAACAAGAAATTACAGAGAAATTATCCAAGCGATACAGGACTTAGCCCCGGGCAGGGCCCTGGACCCTAACGGGTGTCCTAATGAGCTATATAAACTCACGGCCACAGTGGTAGCACCCCACCTGCTCCAAATGTTCAAGGAGAGTCGAGATGCAGGCATTTTACCCTGCGACCAGAGATTAGCCAATATTGTGGTAATACATAAGGAAGGCAAGCCTCCAGATACATAAGCTTCTTACAGGCCTATATCGTTATTAAACGCCAAAGTTAAAATACTGGTGAAACTACTGGCCACCAGACTCCTTCCAAGTAATAACATCATTGATACACCCGGATCAGTCCAGCTTTATGTCGGGACGCAACACCTCACTTAATTTGTGCCGCCTTCAGGGTGCCCTGTGCCAAGCTGGCAGGCTCTGAGAGGACGCCCTGGTGTTTTCGCTTGACGCACGGATGGCCTTTGCCACCATCAAGTGGCCATATATGTTCGAGGCCTTGGGCAAGCTGGGCCTTGTCCTACGCTTCTTAGCATGGATTTGTTTGCTACATACAACCCCTCTCGCCCAAGTGACGGTTAGTGGTGGCACATCCTCTGTGTTTCTCCTATGATGTGGGACTTGCCAGTGCTGTCCTCTATCCCCACTCATATTTGCCTTGGTCCTTGAGCCACTAGCGGCGTGGATCAGACAGGACCCTCTGATTCAGGGACTTAAATGGATAGACGGGTGGGAGGACTGCATCTCCTTATATGCGGATTACATTCTACTATATCTCTCTAACCATACCCATTCCATAAACTGAATAATGCAAATTCTCACAATATTCCACCGCTACTCAGGAGACACTATTCATTGGGACAAATCTCGTATTTATCTCTTACATGGGAAAGTCCCACGACTACCTCAAGACTGCATGGTGAAAATCGCGAAGGGAGGGTTTAAGTACCTGGGAATTTACATCTCTGCAAATCCTGAGGCTTTTTACGACTAAAACCTGAAGCCGCTCTTGACGCGTCTCCGAAGAAATATCCAGCATTGGAGAGCCCTACGCTTGTCCTTCCTGGGAAAAGCCGCTGTTTAAAATTATGACAATACCCCGTTTTCTTCATATACTGCAAAATACACCTTATCTGGTGGCCCCCTCCTACATTCAGGCCATAAACAAAGAACTCCATACCCTGCTCTGGGATGGGGGCCCTGCTCGCATTACCCTACAGAAATTAACAAGGGGATGGTATGATGGCGGCATCGCCCTCCCAGACATTCAACTGTACTACCGGGCAGCGCAACTTATCGCACTCAACCAATGGGCTTATCTCCCAGATAGGGTACCAACTTAATGCCTGGACAAGCTAGACATGCAACCGGGGGGATATGTTGGAGCATTATATGGCGACTCACACCCTCACTCCACACAGCAACCACACTCAGCCTTTGGCACTTGGTGCTCCAGACCCTAGGCTGAAAAGGCAAACTAACCTCTGCCTCCCCTCTTTGGAACAATGCTCTACTGGGGATGCTGGAGAAGGCACAGTGCCTCGATAAATGGAATCTCATTGACATGTAAAGTGGGAGGCCTGTGGCAACAGGGGGGAGTCATCCCATTTGCGATTCTGCAACGAGACTACCACATGGCATCCCCTGAGTCATATAGATATCTCCAAATCCGACATGCACTCCAGGCGGCGATACTGAAAGGGGGGGGAGCTCCCTGAGGCCTCCCCACTGGAGGATCACCTCCTTGACGAGCACATGCCCAGGAAAGCAATATCTCTCACATATAAGAAACTGCTCCATAACCGACCTGATACTCTCATTTGACTATGAGAGCAGTGGGACAGGAATCTAGGGGGGATGGAGGATGAGAAGTGGCAGGAGGCACTGGCGTTCCCACAGGAGGTGGCCATCAGGGCAAGATTCCATCTCGTACAACTAAAAAGTTTACATTAGAGCTATTATGCCTGCACCACCTTGGCACAGATGAGCAAGGCAACATCCCTGCTGTGTCACTGTAGGAAGGTGGAATCTGACTATATGGTTGCCCCCACTTTTTTTATGGTGTTTTGCTGGTTTATGACTTAGTTGGACTGGGACCCTGCTATTCAGGGCCCCAGTCTATCTGCTCTCTCTAAACGACATGGAGTGCACTCTAGGTGCACTAGTGATTGGATACTGTGGTGCCTTATGAGTCCCTAGTATATGGTACCTTAGGTGCCAAGGGCATAGGTACTTCACAGGCCTACCAGGGGCTGCAGCATGTGTTATGCCACCCCTGGGAAGCAGTCTAAATCTGACACCACAGGCCTGCTACTGCAGCCTGGGTGAGGTGGTGCTAGCACCCCTCACTGAGATATAGGTTTCCTATATCTCTCCTGCACACACATATAAACCTATCAGTCACCCCTAAGGCAGGCCCTATCAATCCTGAGGGCAGGGTGCTTGGCTTCTATGTGAGGGGGTGCCTCTGCATGAGCAGGGCCCCTCTGCAGTTCTCAGAGTCCATTCTCTGGTGCTGTTTGTGGATGCGGTTAAACCATATACTCTTAAGTGCATTATATCCTCGCGGTAAATGCTAACTTTGGAATGGCTGCATCAAAACATGTCGTGTTTGGTGTCAAACATCTTGGAATACTACCCCCCGCCAATCTTGGCAGCGGGGGTAGCATTCCACCCTTCTAGAGGGATAAGACATGTACCTGCTGTGGAAACGCGGTAGAATCCTAAAGAGCCCTGGCATCACAAAATGGATGCCACCAGTCACAGACACTGGGCTGCCCTCCTGCTGATGACCGAAACTCACAGTGGAGGAAGCCCAACAATAGGCATCCTGTCACAGGGAGGTGTAACCACCTTCCAGACAGGGTTTAGTGTATTGGGGCTGGGTGGGTGCACTCTTAGAGTGCTTTGAAGTCCTGCACTGGGGGAGCAGAAGGCTCCTCTGTGCATATGCCAGTTCAAACCAGCTCAGGGGCTACCTGCCCCTGCTCTGGCGCGAAACTGGACAAAGGGAAGTGGGTGTAGCCACCCCCTCCCTTGACCCTCCCATAGGTGGGGTCATAGAGCTAGTCCTTCCCCTCTTTTTAGTATAAGAGGGGGAACCTTGCCATTGCAAAGCAGATAACCCCTGGACGACGCTCTACAGAAGAATCCTGGCCCTTCGACGTTCCACTACCTTTGGAAGACAGAAGAATCTCCTTGGAGTCAAGGAGTGACTCCCCTGCTTGGCAGGCACCAAAAACGACAACGACGGTCGCAAACTACGCCGCTCCCGCCGGAGTCCGAAGTCCCTGCAGCCCAGGAAGTAGATTTCCTGACCTCTCCCAGGCCATCGTGAGTCCCCAGCGAAGCTGAGGCAAGTGGACCCCACGAGTAACGAGGAACCGCGACCCCTGGGTACCGTGCACTATTGTCGAGTGCAACCCCTTCACAACGTTCTACGAACCTGTGCTTTGGACCACGTGTGGTCCCGACCTCCAGCAGGAATCCCTCCGAAGATCAGAGGCCTACACCGTCCCGAGTGACCGTGGGCCCCTGTTGAGTGATTCCGCCCGAGGTGTCTTCGCGATCCCTTGCCCGCTGGCTTGTGGGTCCCCAGAAGACTTCTTAACAAAACCAAAGGGCTCCCCTGGTTGCTCCAGGCCTGCCCTGACTTACCCTCGCTGGGTGAGTTCCACAGACCTTGCTGGTCTGCGCCATCGACTTTTCTTCATCTCCCCGAGACTTGCGGCTGCCAAGGCTTGTTGGCTCCGATCGAGTTGCCGACACCGCAGTCAGCTGCAGACGTCGAGGACACACCGAATCCAGCTCCTGGTCATCGTCGACGCCTCCTGGACCACGTGGCTGAAGAGTCAAGGCACCTGCAACCGACCTGAAGCGACCGACGACGGTGGGCATCCATCTTCCTTGCCCCGGGTCACTGCCAAGTGACTTTGAACACTGTCCCCTCTGCTTTCAGGTCATCCTTCTTCAGAATCCAGGCTTGGATTCCACCGGACACTTCTTCAGCTCCCGCAAGCAGCAAGTCTTCTTTGTTCGCCATTGAAAACGACGCCGCGACCCGACACCAAAGGACACCTGTGCACCCGGCTTCCCTGGGTGAGGTAACTCCAGCACTACGGTGCTCCTGTGGGTGTGGGCCCTAGAACTACTTACCCTGTAAGTGACTTGCTTGTAGGTTCTCCCGAAGTATCCTAAAACTCTTTATTTCCAACCGCGACTTGCCCCATTGAAGTTAACGGCGATTCGCGCCTGTGTATCCACACTGCACGCGTCCCCCGTGGGTCCTTTACTTACCTGCCTTGGGTGGTTTCGTGAGGCCCCAGCACTTCTGAAGGCCCTAGGCCTTGTCTCCTTGCAAGTCGTTGTTTCTAAGTCTCTTACTTAGTATATGGTCTGGTACGCCCCTAGGGCCCCAGCCATATTTTGTGCTTAACTTATTGTGAAACGTTGATTTGTGCATATGTTTGTCTTCTAATCTCATAAAGAGATTAGTAGAGAGTTATTTAGAAATAAATACATATATATTTGATATATATACCTGTGTGGTGTCTTTTCATTTGGTGATTCAAGAGATTATATGGTAAAACAAGCTGCTTTACATTCCTCCGAGACTTAGCCTGAAGGCTGCTCTCCACAGCTACCACTAGGATAGCTTTCTTTAAAAGGTTGTCTTAAACCTATCTACCATAAGAGTCGATTTGCCCTGGTGCAAGGTGTCCACTTTAATTAGTGAACAGCATATACCAGGCCAACTTCTCACATTGGTGGGCAGCGTGTGGGATTCCAGCTTGCCATTGTTTTACCAGAAAATCTCTATTTGAATTACTAACTGAAAACCATTATAGGTACTCAAGGTACATATAAAGTCAAGCTTAGTATCAATAAGTTCTACTGAACTTAGAGCTGTGTTCCAAGGGATAGCACACCCTTTCCACAGCTCAAGCTAGGATCAGTAGGCCACAAACTAGTGTAGGTAGTACAACACTGCACAACACTAGAATGTCCTTGAAGGGTGGACCCAGTGGATCCACTCAGCCTCAGTATAAGGACATGGCTTTCTCTGACTTGAGAGCCATGTGTGTTGACAGACACCTGAGACTAGGACAGAGTCCCTCAACACTACACCTGATAGATCTGCTGACAGCAGATGACCTTAGATTGGCTCTAGGAGCTAAGGGGTCTGAATCAGTGGGTGGGTCAATCATAGTATCTGGGTCAGATGAGGACAATCCGAATGACCAAGACTCTGTGGTTGAAGGGCCAGGCTTCAAGGAGCCTGAACAGGACAGAGGAGTTCTCCCTAAGAGAACTGGCAGAGAGAATGAGAGGCACAGATCCCCTTCCAGGGAATCTGAGCACTCTTATCACTCTGGCAGAGAATTTGTCCAAGAGAGGAGCTCATACTTTAACTTAAGAGAGACCTCCTCTGAGAGAAGGTGCAAACTGCTCCAGTATGAGGAAGCCAAAGTGGCCCTCAGAACCAAGCAGTTGGCACTGGATAGAGAAGCCCTGGAGATCCAGAGAGCTTCCAGAAGGGAGGGTTTAGAACCCCCTGGTGGCAGCAACAGTGTCCCTAGAGGCAGAGAATATGTCCCTGACCATAGGAACCTGAGCAAGGTTGTTCCTCCCTACCAGAGTGGGGATGATATCCACAAGTGGATAACTGCTATGGAGAGGGCCTGTAGAGTACAGCAGGTCCCCCAAAAGCAGTGGGCAGCAATCTTGTGGCTCTCCTTTTCAGATAAAGGTAGAGACAAGCTCCTCACTGTTAGAGAAGAGGATGCTGATGATTATGAGGTCCTGAAGAGTGCACTGATAGATGGGTTTGGCTTAACCACTGAGCAGTACAGGTTGAAGTTCAGAGATACCCAGAAGGCACAGACTCAGAACTGGACTGACTTTGTAGATTGTGCATCCAAGGCTCTGGAGGGTTGGCTGGTTGGCAGTAGGGTTACTGATTTCAAAGGATTTTATAATCTAATGATGAGAGAACAGATCCTTAATAATTGTCAAAACCAGCTTTTACACCAGTACCTGGTGGACTCTGATCTGACCTCTCCCCAAGAATTGGGAAAGAAGGCAGACAAATGGGTCAGAACCAGGGTAAGGCCTAAGAATCAGGGTGGTGACCACAAGAAAGATTCTACCAAGTCCCAAGAGAAAGGTGGGGATAAATCCAAGGATAAGTCCACTACAGGGCCCCAAAATTCCTATTCTGGGGGTGGGTCCCAAACTCCTTCCTCTCCTGAAAAGAAACCCTATTGCCATGTCTGTAAAAAGCCTGGGCACTGGAAATCTGATCCCAGTTGTCCCAGGAATGGCAATAAAGAAAATGTTCCTCCAACAACTACTACCACCCCTCCTGGTACTACCAGTAGTAATCCTCCAGTTGGGAGTAGTGCACCCAAAAAGTTAGGTGCTTTTGCAAGAGGAACAGAGGTGGGCCCTAGTTTAGACAGGACCCCCTCAACAGACTCCTCAGATTCTGATGGTGGTATAGGATTTGCCACCTTTACCGTGGGTCCCACAGCATTGGGCAGGTACAGACTGGAGCCAATAATTAATGGTCAGAAAGCTGTGGCATTTAGGGACACAGGGGCTAGTGTCACCATGGTGGCAGGGAAACTAGTCCCCCTCACCAGCTTTTACCTGAGTTTAAATACCAGGTGACCAACATTGATGGTGTCAGAACAGATCACCCCATGGCCATAGTCAATCTCAGCTGGGAGGGGGTCACAGGCCCAAAAGAGTGGCAGTGTCCCCAACCTTACCTGTAGATTGCCTGATAGGCAATGATTTGGAAATTTCAGCCTGGGCTGAAGTTGAACACCAAACCCATCTGAAGATGTTGGGTGTCCCTGTAAAGGTTAGTGGGGCTGTGATGGCCACAGCCCCAGCCCAAGATTTTGGAGAGATGGAGCCTGGAAGAATGGCCCACTCTCCCCCAGAAGAGAGCACAAGGGTTGAAGAAAAGTCTTCTTCCCTCCAGACAGTAGGTAAGGGTCAGCCTCCTCAGGGAACTGACCCTACCCCTAGTGAAGGAACTGCCACAGAGGTAGTCAGGCCTGGCCTGGCCACCCCCTGATGGCAGAGGACCCTTACAAGGTGGTACCCAGTCTGGAGCAGGTAACCTGCCCCTCTCTACCCTGCCTCAGTCAGCCCAGGGCTGCAGAGGTCAGGGAGGTCAGTGGACCCCCCAGGGCCCCCTGTCCAGAGGAACCCCCCATCAGCAGATTAGGGGCACCCAGGCTAGTAGCCCTAGCCAGGTAGAAATTCCTCAACCCACTGAGGGATCCCCCATACCTTTATGTAGGGACCTCCCCCAGAAGGACTCTGTTAGGCAAGGGCAAACCTGGGACCAAAAGGTTCCAAACATGCCATGTCCCTCCAGTGTTCCACCCAAAGGGACCCAACCCCCGGCTGTAGGCAGTCAAAGGTTGACCCTTAGAGCAGAGTACCACTCAGTCCTGGAAAGACAGGCATACATGGTGACCAGTGAGCTGAGAAAGCTGAGGCCAACATTCCTAGGGCCACACTTCCCTACTCAGACACCTCACCAGCCTGGTACTTTACCAAAGCACACCACAGGTAGTGATTCCCCATGGTGGAGACCCTCTCATACCCTTAGGGTGAGGGATTGCTTAGTGGACCATAAGACAGGGGGCAACCATGCTAGTGCAGGTGCTTCCTTATATGGCCACTTAGTCAATAAAGGCTCAACTGGCCAAGGTTAGCCTTATCTCCTTTCGTTTGGGGGGTTATGTAGGAAGGTGGAATCTGACTATATGGTTGCCCCCACTTTTTTTATGGTGTTTTGCTGGTTTATGACTTAGTTGGACTGGGACCCTGCTATTCAGGGCCCCAGTCTATCTGCTCTCTCTAACGACATGGAGTGCACTCTAGGTGCACTAGTGATTGGATACTGTGGTGCCTTATGAGTCCCTAGTATATGGTACCTTAGGTGCCAAGGGCATAGGTACTTCACAGGCCTACCAGGGGCTGCAGCATGTGTTATGCCACCCCTGGGAAGCAGTCTAAATCTGACACCACAGGCCTGCTACTGCAGCCTGGGTGAGGTGGTGCTAGCACCCCTCACTGAGATATAGGTTTCCTATATCTCTCCTGCACACACATATAAACCTATCAGTCACCCCTAAGGCAGGCCCTATCAATCCTGAGGGCAGGGTGCTTGGCTTCTATGTGAGGGGGTGCCTCTGCATGAGCAGGGCCCCTCTGCAGTTCTCAGAGTCCATTCTCTGGTGCTGTTTGTGGATGCGGTTAAACCATATACTCTTAAGTGCATTATATCCTCGCGGTAAATGCTAACTTTGGAATGGCTGCATCAAAACATGTCGTGTTTGGTGTCAAACATCTTGGAATACTACCCCCCGCCAATCTTGGCGGCGGGGGTAGCATTCCACCCTTCTAGAGGGATAAGACATGTACCTGCTGTGGAAACGCGGTAGAATCCTAAAGAGCCCTGGCATCACAAAATGGATGCCACCAGTCACAGACACTGGGCTGCCCTCCTGCTGATGACCGAAACTCACAGTGGAGGAAGCCCAACAATAGGCATCCTGTCACAGGGAGGTGTAACCACCTTCCAGACAGGGTTTAGTGTATTGGGGCTGGGTGGGTGCACTCTTAGAGTGCTTTGAAGTCCTGCACTGGGGGAGCAGAAGGCTCCTCTGTGCATATGCCAGTTCAAACCAGCTCAGGGGCTACCTGCCCCTGCTCTGGCGCGAAACTGGACAAAGGGAAGTGGGTGTAGCCACCCCCTCCCTTGACCCTCCCATAGGTGGGGTCATAGAGCTAGTCCTTCCCCTCTTTTTAGTATAAGAGGGGAACCTTGCCATTGCAAAGCAGATAACCCCTGGACGACGCTCTACAGAAGAATCCTGGCCCTTCGACGTTCCACTACCTTTGGAAGACAGAAGAATCTCCCTTGGAGTCAAGGAGTGACTCCCCTGCTTGGCAGGCACCAAAAACGACAACGACGGTCGCAAACTACGCCGCTCCCGCCGGAGTCCGAAGTCCCTGCAGCCCAGGAAGTGGATTTCCTGACCTCTCCCAGGCCATTGTGAGTCCCCAGCGAAGCTGAGGCAAGTGGACCCCACGAGTAACGAGGAACCGCGACCCCTGGGTACCGTGCACTATTGTCGAGTGCAACCCCTTCACAACGTTCTACGAACCTGTGCTTTGGACCACGTGTGGTCCCGACCTCCAGCAGGAATCCCTCCGAAGATCAGAGGCCTACACCGTCCCGAGTGACCGTGGGCCCCTGTTGAGTGATTCCGCCCGAGGTGTCTTCGCGATCCCTTGCCCGCTGGCTTGTGGGTCCCCAGAAGACTTCTTAACAAAACCAAAGGGCTCCCCTGGTTGCTCCAGGCCTGCCCTGACTTACCCTCGCTGGGTGAGTTCCACAGACCTTGCTGGTCTGCGCCATCGACTTTTCTTCATCTCCCCGAGACTTGCGGCTGCCAAGGCTTGTTGGCTCCGATCGAGTTGCCGACACCGCAGTCAGCTGCAGACGTCGAGGGACACACCGAATCCAGCTCCTGGTCATCGTCGACGCCTCCTGGACCACGTGGCTGAAGAGTCAAGGCACCTGCAACCGACCTGAAGCGACCGACGACGGAGGGCATCCATCTTCCTTGCCCCGGGTCACTGCCAAGTGACTTTGAACACTGTCCCCTCTGCTTTCAGGTCATCCTTATTCAGAATCCAGGCTTGGATTCCACCGGACACTTCTTCAGCTCCCGCAAGCAGCAAGTCTTCTTTGTTCGCCATTGAAAACGACGCCGCGACCCGACACCAAAGGACACCTGTGCACCCGGCTTCCCTGGGTGAGGTAACTCCAGCACTACGGTGCTCCTGTGGGTGTGGGCCCTAGAACTACTTACCCTGTAAGTGACTTGCTTGTAGGTTCTCCCGAAGTATCCTAAAACTCTTTATTTCCAACCGCGACTTGCCCCATTGAAGTTAACGGCGATTCGCGCCTGTGTATCCACACTGCACGCGTCCCCCGTGGGTCCTTTACTTACCTGCCTTGGGTGGTTTCGTGAGGCCCCAGCACTTCTGAAGGCCCTAGGCCTTGTCTCCTTGCAAGTCGTTGTTTCTAAGTCTCTTACTTAGTATATGGTCTGGTACGCCCCTAGGGCCCCAGCCATATTTTGTGCTTAACTTATTGTGAAACGTTGATTTGTGCATATGTTTGTCTTCTAATCTCATAAAGAGATTAGTAGAGAGTTATTTAGAAATAAATACATATATATTTGATATATATACCTGTGTGGTGTCTTTTCATTTGGTGATTCAAGAGATTATATGGTAAAACAAGCTGCTTTACATTCCTCCGAGACTTAGCCTGAAGGCTGCTCTCCACAGCTACCACTAGGATAGCTTTCTTTAAAAGGTTGTCTTAAACCTATCTACCATAAGAGTCGATTTGCCCTGGTGCAAGGTGTCCACTTTAATTAGTGAACAGCATATACCAGGCCAACTTCTCACAGTCACCATGGGTGCAATCAGAACAGGACGTTTTTTCACATGATCTGGGAATGCCAACCCATCCAGAATTATTGGTGCACCGTGATTGCTTGCTTAAATGAGGTATGTGGGGGTGATGAAAGTGCCTCTGCTAAATGATGTTGACTCAATGTATGGGAGGCCACAGATTTCATACGCATGGACCAAATATTCATGACCGTGGGGTTGATGGTAGTGAAACGTAACATTGCACGTGAATGGAGAGTTAATCAAGGGCCCCATACAGAAGCTTGGAAAAAGGACATGGATTGGTGCATGTTGGCGGAGAGTGCCATCTATGAAGGGAGAGGTTGCCCTAAGAAATGGGTCAAGATTTGGGGGAAATAGAGCGATTTTAGAGGTGGCATTTACACCATGCCTGTCTCTCCTGATTCTAATGTCCTCTGCTTGGGAATGACCACGGGCAATGGGCTCCAATGACTTATGGGTGGGCGAGGTGACGAGACAGGAAGCATTACATGACCTTGTAAGCATTCACGAATATCAGAATGTGCTGTGATGTTGTGCTGATTATTATTCATTGTTTCTACTTTACTTTCAATAAAAAAAGTATAAAAAAAAAATTAACAGACGCATCAAAACCTTTTGCGCCTACTATTTCCCTGTTGGGACTGCCCTTGCCCATAGCGCGTTTGCGTATGGGTCATTTATGACCCTGGCATGCAGCGGGTATCTCTGTCATTGGTGATCTCTTCCATAATGATGAGATAATAGATTTCCATGCCCTAGTGACGGATTGTAATCTTTCTCTACTTCTTTCATTCATTATTTAACACCAGACTCTGCAGACCCCCGACTCACGAGGTGTACCAGTTACTTTACACGGCAGGAACATGGGGGAAACAGATTCAGTGGTTTTATAGAGCATTTCAACACTAGGCTGACAGGTCTCGCCTATTACTTCGAACCGCATGGTAGACTGACCTTGCCAGACCGTTACATGACACTGAATGGGCCAGGATGCTTGAATACCCTCATATAGTGTCCAGAGGGGCTCGATTCAAATACAACCAATTCAATATTTTGAATAGGAAGTACCTCACCCTGGCCTGTATTAATAAGATTTTTCCTGGATCCAATGCATGCTGTCTTTGATGCTCCCTCCCAGCAGTGGTGGCTCCTCTGATAAGGGGGAGGAGTGTAGCCCCACTTGCAAAAGGAAAAATAAAATGATAATAACGCAATTTTATTATCATTTTATTTTTCCGTACTGCGCCAGTTTGGTTTTTAGTACTGGGCGGGGCAGGGTGGGCTGGGCTGTGTCGGAGTAGTTGATGCACCATAAGTGCGCATGATGGTTTGGCCGGCCGTCTTGGGCAGGTCAAACCGTCATGTGCAGTTTAGCATTTCTCCACCCGGCTGTGTTGCACAGCAGGGTGGAGAACTGTCCCAGGCTCCGAGTACCTGTCTGAGCGGCGAACAAGGCTGCTCAGACCAATCATGATGCTGCTGTCATGCTGGTGACAGCAGTGTCTTGATTGGCTAGGGGAATCTGGGAGCCTGTGTGCTTCCTGGTTCTTGCGTCGTGGACAGAAAGACAGGGGAGGGGCGGCGAAGTGAAATGTTATTTTTTTTCCGAACCCCCTTGCCCCAACCGTACTATTTAGTAGCAGCTGCCACTGCCTCACACACGTGGACCTTCTCCATATGCTATGGTCCTGCCACTTGTGGCAGACCTACTGGTCTCGATTATTACAGACGCTCGGTACTGCAACTGACTTCCCCATGCCTGACTTGCTTGATGGTGTGTCCTTCGGTCTGTTCCCTCGTTCTAAGCTGGAAAGGCCTGCGCTTACATTTCTGGGCCTAAGTTTGATCTTAGCAAAAGGTGCCATTACTACGGTCCCCTCCTTGCAGGTATGGGCTAGGACAGCTGCCTCTTGGGGTCGGGTAGAAAGTACATTGCTTCACAGGGAGGAGAGGGAGACACAAGTACTTAGCAGCAGTGAGGGGGGGAAAGTTGGGTATGTTATGGTTTTATTTCTTTATTTTATATCATACCGGGGTACAACCAATTGTGGCTCCTCTGATAAGGCCGAGGAGCGTCGCCCCACTGCTATTTGAGCAGTGCAAAAATAAAAATAAAATGATAATAACAGGGCGGTACTATCATTTTATTTTTCTGTGCATGACTGGAGCCAGATAGGGGCGGGCGCGGCTGAGCACAGTAAGGAGTGGTTTGCACTCCCTAAGTGTGCATGAATGTTTGGCCAGCCCTCTTGGGCCGGCCAAACAATAACGCACTTACCATGTTCTCCACCTGGCTGTGTTACACAGCCCGAAGGAGAACATGCTGAGGCTCCCAGGCACTACCTGAGCAGCCAAACAGGCAGTTCAGACCAATCACAACATTGGCTGGGAGAGTCTGCTTCCGGTGCTACCAGTGCAGACGAAGAGGCTGGAGGAGAGGCGTGCGGTGCGGAAATTTGCCTTTCCTGGGTGTTTTCCTCTCCGATCTTCTGCCTCACCAGTATGTGTGTTAGTTGGAGTTTTATGTTGATGAAGTTGAGTTGTCTTTGCAGGTTGTCAGTATGAGCATACTTAATAGCATCCCCCTTGGTACGAGCTTGTGGCTGCAGATTATTCGTGGCAGCATTTGCGCTTTAATTGAATATGCAGGTGTGTGCAGTGACGGCTGACACTGATAAGGAGTGGTGGGCCGGGTGGTGGGGGCCAGGGGAACGAGTGACGGGGGTAAAAAATAAATAAAAATAAAAAAAAGACAACTGGTGCTGGTGGCTGCCTCGCGCTCCTGTGTTCCTGGTCCCAGCAGTCCCTGGGACAGCATCACGGACTCCCCATCCAATCCCTGTGCTGCGTTCAAAATGAGAGCAGCGTGGGGATTGGCCTGAGCGGGCTAGATTAACACTTACTCAAGCGCATGGAGTCTGTGCTGTTTCTCCAACCCAGCTGTGCAATGCAGCTGGGTTGGAGAAACCTAAGTCCGCATGTCAGTTTGGCCTGCCTGAGACGGCCGGCCAAACTGACATGCGCACTTAAAAGTGTACCAACCACTCCTCCTCCGCCTCCCATGGCATATCCCCACCCAGTAGCGGCTCGCCGAGGGAGT
This sequence comes from Calotriton arnoldi, assembly GCA_963921515.1. Taxonomy (NCBI): domain Eukaryota; kingdom Metazoa; phylum Chordata; class Amphibia; order Caudata; family Salamandridae; genus Calotriton; species Calotriton arnoldi. The sequence continues at coordinate 71,993 of CAWUFW010011399.1, forward strand.
GGTGCGGGGCAGTGGGGCGGGGGAGGGGCAGGGAGGGGGATAGTGAATTTGGACATACGACGGACAGAACTCAGAGGGAGTTCTGTCCGTCGTAAGTCCGAGTCCACTACCCCCCCACCCTGCCCCTCCCCCGCGCCGCCGCACTGCCTCACACCACTCCCTCGGCAAGCCGCCACTGTTCCCTCCCCGCACACGCTGGCTCAGCCAGCAGCTGAAAAAAACGATAATAAAATATTGTTTTATTTTTCAGCTGTTAGCTATGAGCCAGTGGGGCGACGCTCCTTTACCATTGCGTTGGAGCCGCCACTGCTATTAGGTTTAAATGAGGCCCACGTGACTCTCCCGCAATCATGGATGCCAGCAAGGGTTTCACTATTAAGGGAAATGTGCAATCTAATGCATTCAATTATTGACACCAGTGATGGATTTTAACTAATGTGAAATTTAATACCATGCTCCAACGGGGATTATTTGATAATTGACATTAAGGAGTTAGATGACTAATAAGGGATTAACTAGAGTGAATATCTATATTGAGTACTTTGAATTTTATGCATAATGGTTAGGCTGTAATGAGGAGATTTTGTGCAGTTATGGATGTAAGTGAGGGCCTTAACCGGTAAGGGAAATGTGCAATTTATCTCTAGGTATTCTGGGCTTCTTATCTTATAATGGTCTTAAAGGAGGCAAATGGTCTCATTTTTAAAAACTATTTTCATTGAATTACAAGGCAATATTCACGATATAGGGGTATACATACAGCACAAGCATATCAACATGTCTCATATTTATCATTTCCTGGCTGTCATATAACTTGCCAGATATCAGTGTTATGATGTACATTGGCATTTGCCGAGGGTTGTACCCATTGGCGGCTGCCTCTGAACGGGGGTGATGGGGCGGGGGGAATGGATTAAAATAAATAAATAAACTTACCTTTCCTTCGCCGCAGCAATGGTATACTAATGTACTGCACACAAAGGTTTGTCTTTTCTAACAAAAGGCACGGCAATATTCTTCTGCGACATAACATGAGCATGATAAGGTGAAGGAAATGTTTGGCTTTGGTGAGTTGTACTTTTTGTAGAAATCGTAATTTTGTGTGGGGTGGTCATGGGTCTACTCCTTAACAGAAATGTTCCCTTCCTGGGTGATTCCCTCTCCTAACTTCTGCCTCACCAGTATGTGTGTTAGTTGGAGTTTTATGTTGATGAAGTTGAGCTTTTCTTTGCAGGTTTTCAGTATGGGCATAGTTAATAGCATCCCCCTTGGTACGAGCTTGTGGTTGCAGATTATTCCTGGTAGCATTTGCCCTTTAATTGAATATGCAGGTGTGTGCAGTGGCGGCTGACACTGATAAGGAGTGGTGGGCTGGATGGTGGGGGCCAGGGCAACGCGTGGCGGGGGGGGGTTAAAAAAAAATAAAAGACTTACCTGGTGCTGATGGCTGCCTCACACTCCTCTTTTCCTGGTCCCAGCAGTCCCTGGGACAGCATCACGGACTCCCCATCCAATCCCTGTGCTGCGCTCAAGCATGAGAGCAGCATGGGGATTGGGCTGAGCAGGCTGGATTAACGCTTGCTCAACCACAGGGAGTCTGTTTGGGTTGGAGAAACCTAAGTGCCCATGTCAGTTTGGCCGGCCTGACACGGCCGGCCAAACTGACATGTGCACTTAAAAGTGCACCAACCACTCCTCCTCCCCCTCCCATGTCCCAGGCCCGCCCCTCCCTGCACACGCTGGCTCAGCCAGCAACTGAAAAATAAAACGATAATAAAATATTGTTTTATTTTTCAGCTGCTGGCTCTGAGCCAGTGGGGAGACGCTCCTCCGCCATTGCGGAGGAGCCGCCGCCGAGTGTGTGGCTGAGAATGCATTTGCTTCTTGCTTCATTAGCTTTGGTTTTGATTTTGTGAGACTTTTCCTGTCTATATGCATTGCTCCCTTGATTCCTGAGCTCCTTTGCGTTTTTAATCATTTCTTGTTTTGCTTTGAATAAACGCTTTTATCGATTCACTGTTTCTACTTCCTTTTTCTTTCCAAATCATTTACTACAAAATTGATTTTTGATGGGTTGGTTGGTATGCCATTTTTATGTTATTTATAATTTTCATATGTGCCCATTGATGCATGGTTATGCAAAACAGATTTTTATTTTTTACAGTCTTCCTGCTGGGCGTAGTCAGGTGCATATGTTTATCGTCACTGGATTGAGTCTCCCATTTGGATTAGTGAACACTGTGTTTAAGTACTTTTTACCCTTTTTTGTCTAAGTCAGGTTCCACGCCTGTGTGCGATTGTAGGGGCCTGCCCGCGAGTTTGCATTGTTCTGTGATTAGTACTCAGTCAAAACACTGCCATATGAGAACCCTGAAAAAGAAATCAAATAAAAAGGGAACCATGGGAAAGTACTGAAAAGTCCCCGTGATCTCATGGATATACCATGCAGTTGTTAAATTCTAGATTTCAACTGGGGATACTTTCGTTTCGTCACATCAATATATTGTCAGTTCTCTTCTTCAAGGTTAACTGCAACAAATAAAGAAGGCTGCCAGCCTTTTGGCTTTGTTATTTTTTTGGTCTGTCATGGTTTTTGCAAGAGTTTATTGTTGGAGAAGTTGTCTGGTCCTCATCAGTATAAAAAAATAGCCAAAAGCAAAAACATTTTTAGTCTCAATAAGCGCATATTGCCATAGTAGTCCCTGGCACTTAAGGGAACTCCTTTTCAACCATGGCCCGTCCTAATGGGCTGAGGGACCACGCCCCTCACCTTTTACACATAAAAAAGAGTGTCTGTCAGGCTGAGCAAAGGTCAGCCTGACACACACTCTTTATTTTCAGGTCAGGCAGCCAGGAGCTAGACATGCACTAAATATGCAGGCTCCTGACTGTCTGAGCTGAACTTTGCCGGGCTGAAGAAGTCGCACCTCCTGTGGGCGTGACCTCTTCAGCCTGGCAAACCACCTCGAGGCCCTCCCTCTCGTGATGAGGGGGAGCGGCACTGATTGCCTCGAACTTGGGCACATCAGTTCTAAGCCCTGAAGTGCCCAGGGCCGAGTGTCAGTCACTGACAACTTGACACAGAGTGGGGTGGGGTCAGCAGTCTCACTGAACCCATCCCGCTTTGTGACGAGTGAGGTACTGCTGTCTTCTCTCATTGGCTGACCCTAGGTTAGCAATGAGAGAAGGCAGCAGCCCCAACCCTCTTGGGACCTCTGAGGCAGAGCTGTGAATGTAAGTGTGATTTATTTTTAAAATGTTTGGTGCATGAATATTTGGGAGTGAGTGTTGTGAATGGATGTGTGTGTGAATGCATGGGTGTGAGTCAGTGCTTATGTGTGGGTTTGTATCCCGTTTACCCTAATGGCTGCTAAAAGTACCAGCCGCCACTGGTCCTTTTGTACAGATGTGCTCCTTGAGAAAGAGCAGAATTCCTTCGCTCGAAGTGAATTTAGCCAGTAGTTAAGCAGGTTGACGCAAGGTCCCTCTGTATGCTGTAGTGAGCTGATGACAAAATGTGAATGACAATAACAGACCAATGTATGAAGAGGGTGGCTGAAAACACCTGTAAGTAAGTAATATATTATATGTATAATTTAGTAAAATCAAGAGGTCTTGGCTGATGCAAAAGCTAAAAAAAAGTTGGACACAATGTTCCTTCAATTACAACCTACCTTAAAAGCACACTGTACACCTGCGCCCTAGACATTTTTTGTAGGTATATATTTTGATGTAAACTTTCAAATGGCAACAATCAAAGTGGGACTCGGTTTCTAAATGACACCCAGGGATTCATTGAGGGAGATAACCCATCTCCCAACTGGAATCAATCCTGCTCAACCAATGGATCACAATCTGATCTCTCCTTTGTGATCATTCTCCTGCAGTGGCACCTTTAGAAGAATCTCTACTTAATCAATGGAATAAACCACATCAAATACATGCTTGTAGACGATTTTTTTTGTAGTGGACAGAGCGATATCATTTGCAGTTCTACAAAATAAACAAACAAGCAAATGAGCATACTATGGGAAGAGGTCTTCACATGTTCCCAGTGGAGTGAATTTCAGTAGACGATATGGGATGGAACCAAGGCCTGGGAGACTGATTTGAGGTGGATGCAGGCCACAGGTAGGGGCCTGATCTTTCTCAGTCTCTTTATGGTGCAGGAGCAGATATTCAGGGTCAGACAGGGAAAAAGAAATCCGGCCCAGTCGACATTAAGAGAAAGTCTCACACCATGTCCCGATTCTCTTCACAATGCACTGTTTCAGTGGCACATGGATGGCGCACTGTCAGGATAATTTTTTGCAGGGGGTGCATTTTAGAGCACACTAGGCCAGTAAGGTTGTGCAGAACTGGATAGGATGCAGGGATGTCAAAGATTTTGAGATAATCTATGAAATAAGCAGGTAAATGTGTGCTCAACGAGGCATTTTAAGGCACATCAGCGATCTCTCCCAGCCAGAATGGAGAGATTGATGTGCCTTTGTGATTGTTTTATTGACCAGCGCGTGCACTGCTCATCTGCTTCAACTCTTACTGGACTTTTACACTGTACATTCATACACAAATCAGCCCTCCTTGGCAACAAAACCAACCCATATAGACACAATACCACAGTCTATATTGGCCTTTTGGGCGAGCATCTCTGGCATCGCCCTATTGCCAGACAGACCAGTCTTTTCATGAAGAAATTTGTGACCTTTTTATATGTGAAGTGAAAAAAATGTTTAGCACTGAAACTAACTCCAACGGGCTTTGCGTACTGAATGATTTCAGGAGAGCATGGGAGAAGCAGCTTGTGAGCACAATTGTTTTTTTAGCGCGTGACTGGGACTATTTGAATGAAGTTTAGAAACTGGTGCAAAATTAAAGGTTCATTGGACCGCAAACAATGGAAAACATCAAACTTGATAGATTACTTTAGAAAAAAAGGTTTAGGTAGTGATGGAAAACAAATTATGCTGTCACGGGAGTAAAATCCCTCACCAGTTAACTCGCCGGGAGACTGGTAAACAGCATACCACTCTGATTTTCCAAGCAATCCTCCGGGCTGCTCTTTGAAAGTTAGCAAGAAATCGTGGGCATAATTCCAAGAGTCATTCTGTAGTAAATAGTGCACACTTAATGCCCAAGTTCCTTTTTAGCACCATTCAGACAGTGACTTCAGCAGCGCAGCTTAGTCATAGCAGACATTTTTTGTGGTGAAAGCATTAAACCCACATGCGGCTCTTTTTCTGTGGCCACTGGGGGTCATGCTCCTTTTCCCATTAGCTGAATAAATCATAAGTCAGACCACACAAGAAGCGCGCTCCGCAAGCCACAGGCAGTGCCTACAGCCCGTTGTTCCCATTCAGGAAGGAAAAAACATACAACCTGAAAAAAAACACAGCAAAACAGACGAGCTGTAGGAAATTATTGGACTTGTTTTATTATGTGATCTCCTTGAGGTAATGTGTAGACTTGTTATTTATTTTTCCTAAGCCAGGAAATCTAATTAAAGCATATAAAAGTAATCACAATAATGTAAAAGTCAACTGTATGTTTTTTCCGGCAGCTGCTTTTAAATGGAAGGGAAAAACAACCCCCGTGGTGATTTTGAGACAGTCAAGGCCCGACGTGTGAGGTGGTCTGGCGCAGGTACCTCGATAAGACACATCACAGATACAGCGCCAGAGGAACCACACATCCGGTTCGATACTGTGGCGCACCCTAGTTAAACGCGGAAGCAGCAGCGTTGTCTGAGCCGCTGAGTCCAGGGAATCATTCATTCCACAATGGAAGCCTGCAATCTGGGAGTGAGGTCTGCTCGTCGAAGGGGACCTGCGAGCGCGGCTCAGACAGTACTCATCAATCAGGAAATAGGATAAGAGGCAGGAATTTAAAACGTTCCTATCAACAAGCAAGAGTTAGCATATGTCGAGGCTACCAGACTACTAAAGAGCTGTTTTCAAATGATTTCTTTAAAGGTTAGCAGCTAAAGTGGTTTTAAAGAGCGCCATGTTCATGAAACTCTAGACAGCAAGAAAGGAACCACTGATGATGCTCCCTGTTAAACAAGCATTGGCAATGCCAACATATTTAGTATTCAGCACTGACACACACACTCACATGGTACATCCCTCCCCCTACATTCAGACAGGCACGCCCCTCTCTGAGCTCTCACAGGCACACCACTCTCCCTCCACTTGCATAGGCACGCCACTTTGTGCTCACATGGGAATCCTAATTAATCATGGCTGTGGCTTGTGGCACTGGAAGTGGGGATCCCTGTCCTCGTGTCCCTGGCAGCAGGAGCAGCCAATGGGAGCTTTCACTCCTCCAGCCCCACTCTCCTCATCTCCGGGTGACTTCCGACCCCTGGAGATTCTGTTACCCAACCTGGCTGCTCCACAAGTCCTACAGCACCAGCTCATCTCTTAATTTGCTGACTCCTACTTGTGCCCCCACGCTGTGCCCACCACATGCAGAGGGCGGACATCTACTTCATATACTTGGCACGGTGTATCTTGATTTGCAGGGGAGAAGAGAGAACGCAGGTATAGCGGGTAATGTTTCAACCCCTCCCTCCCACTCCCCACAACAGGTTCAAGGACTTGGGGGCAGTGTTGCACAGATAGCACTCATTTTTGATTATAGAGACCCCTTTCGAATGGAGACGTTTTAAGGCATGGGCAAAGTGGGCCCTAGCACAGGGCCTCAGCCATTCAGGGGGGGGGGGCCTGATACAGCCAGCTGTTTTCTTCAGTGAGTCTTGCCCTGATGACCTTGAATAATTCTTAAACAGATTGTTTTTAATACCGTTTTCCTTTAATTTAATTTTAATGTGGGTGATATATGGGAGTCTGTTACAGACATGTTGCAGAGAAATGTTTATGTTTTTCAACACTATGCAACATTCATAAAAAAGTTTCTTTTAGATCAAAACAAGACCTCACATATGAGAAATGAGGGGGGGGTTACAAAGATTATTTGCAATAATATTAGTGAGCTGCTGTATAGTCTAATATTAAAAACACGTCACTATCCTTGAATATTTGATGTAAATAGATTTAGAATTTGGACCAGTGTGTCTGTGCACTTTCAGTGACCTGGCCAAAGAGGGCATGAAAGCTGAAATTGGATCATGAATCCAAAGTTGTTCCTAACAGGGGCCCCTAAATTACTTTTGGTCCAGGGCCCCCACAATCCTTAAGATGTCCCTGCATACAAAGTGGTACAAAGAGCGAACCACACAGCCCAGGGCAGCCAACAGACTATTGAAGGGGCCAATATCAGCATTGAATCCTCCTCTTGCACAGAGGGAGAGCTGAGGTATTTTGCTACTGCACAGACACTCTGTGGGTCTCTCCTGATCACCCTCCAGGGGCCGCCCAGAGGTAGAGGACTGCAGTGATGCAGGTCCTGGGTTAGCAGTAAATAGGTACTATGTGCATTGGCTCTGAGATCAAAGGAGCACACAGAATCACGGAAGAGGCCTTTGTATTTCTTTTTGTCTCCTCACAGAAGTACGTGCACACAACAGGTCACGTGCCCCAGGCAGGTCCCCTTCCTTTTTCATTATACCCAGATCCTCAAGTGTCTGATTATGTTATACCTATCAGCTTTAGGGTGGTCTTTCCCCAAACGTTTTGCCTTCATCCTCCCATTTTTGATGTTTTCGTTTTTGTTGCCCTTTGGGCTCTGTGCATCTTACCACTGCTGATCAGTGCTAAAGTGCTTGTGTTCACTCCTTTAAGCATGGTTAAATTGGCTTGCACCCAATTGGTACATTTCATTTACTTGTAATTCTCTGGTAAAGTGATATCCCATGTACCCAGGTCCTATAAATTAAATGCCACTAGTGGGCCTGCAGCACTCCTTCTGACACCCAGTTAAGTAGTCTTTTATACAGGTCTCTAGCCTGCCATTGCAGCCTCTGTCTGCATTTTTAAACTCCCATTTCAACCTGGCAAAAAAAAGTTTTTGCCAGGCCTAAACCATCCTTTTTAATACAAGTAAGTCACCCCCAGAGTACGCCCTACACAGCCCAGAGGGCAGTGCATTAAAAAAGTTGGACATGTAATTTTAAGTTTTACATGTCCTGGTAGAGAAAAACTCGAAAATTCATTTTTTCACTACTGCAAGGCCTACCTCACCCATAGGATAACATTGGGGTCCCTTATTAGATTTATTAAATGATAACTTTCAATTGGGAGCAGGTAGAGAAGTCGAGTTTGGTCTCTAAAGAATTTGAATTTGAAACCTTCTTTAATGGTAAAGTTGGATTTTAAGTCACATTTTCTTGCCTAACCAATCGGTGCCTGCAGCCTGTATCCTGTGTCACATGACTAGGCGTAGCTGGCAGTTGGTCTTTGTGCATTACTCCTACACAGTGAGACAAAGGAGGAATAGGTGTTGTCAGGATGGGCCATCTTTGTCAGGATGGGGGGGGGAGCTGTCACCTACCACACTTGCACATCACAAAGACTCTGCCTCAGCACATTCACAAAGGGTTTCACATTAGTCTTTTGTGGCTGGGGCCAGGGCAGGGAGGAAGGAAATTCCTGAGTCCCCTGTAGGGGGTGGACTCTAAAAGCTTCTCCCACTTCAAAGTGGGCACCAGGTATAAAAAGTGGCCCCTCAGACCCAACTCTTCAGATCACTTCTGGACCTGTGTCGTCTGCCAGGAAGAAGGACTGCCCAGCTGCGAAGTCTGCCCTGCTGCCCAAACTCTGCTTTGCTGACCAAGGCCTGCTGTTGCTGCACCAGAACTCTTTTGCTGTGATGTGCTGCCCTGCTAAATCCGGCCTGCCCTTGTGGACTCAGGACTCCAGGAAATCTCCAAGGCTCAGTCGACTGGCCCCCTGTTCAAACCATAGAAACATAACAGGCTTCTTCAGCGTTGTCGCAAACCCTCGCATTCGACGCAGCATAGCGCAGCTTACCACCTGCACCGGCCCGGCGTGATACATCTCATGGTCGGAGCCGACACATCACAGTGCAAGGCCCCACAACCCCAAATGGCTTCTTCAATGATGACGCATCTCGAGGCTGGATGCATCTTGTCCTCAGTACCGATGCAACACAGAGCAAGTCTTTGCAAGTTCCCATCAAAGGCTTCCTCGACGATGGCGCAAGGTCTCTTATCGGAAGCTCCCATTGACAGTTTCATCGGCTCTGCCACTGCACAACGCATCTCGACACTGCACCTTACATTGCAGCTCCTCATTGATGACTCCTCAATGCCAACCCATGCAGCTTGATGCAAGGACTTCGCATCTCGACACCCAGGACACAAGGTACTTTGTCAGCGAACTGAACTCGGTCTGAACTTGTGATTTGGACCCAGTCCACTGCAACCAGATAACTGCGGGTGGTGCTTTTTTGCTTTGTATCCCTTGATCCTTCTACGGTTCTACTTATTGGATTTGTGTCATTTTGGGATCAAATATTTATTAAAATGTACTCTATTTTTCTAAATTGGTGTGGAATTTGTCTTGTGTTTTCACTTTATTACTGTTTGTATGCTTCATAAATACTTTACACATTGCCTCTAAGTTACGCCTGATTGCTTTTATTCAAAGCTGCCAGAGGTTTAAGCACAGGTTAATTTAGACTTTAGTAGTTCACCCTGACAGGGATTGTGGCTGTTGCTTAAAGAGGGTTCACACCTCCTCAATCAACAATCCAATTTCTCACAAACCCCCTCCCCTTGCTATACTATACTTCCTGCTCCACTCCAACCAGCTGCCCTGGAAGTTGTGTCCCTAGGGTCCTAGTGACCATGACATCTTTCACCCTTTTTTGACAAAGTAAATGAGAGGGCAAAAGCCTAAGGTGAGGATGTGAGAGAGAGAGAGAGAGACAGACAGGCAGAGATAGAGAGAGAGAGAGAGACAGAGAGAGAGAGAGAGAGAGACAGAGAGAGATAGATAGAAAGAGACAGAGTATGTAGCGTTGTTTCATGTTGCTTCGATCAGCCGTTAGGACTTCTGAATCAGTCTTGATGACCATAGGCCATAGCATGGTAGGAGTGGACCGTTTCTGATTTCCCGCTCTATTACCTCCTTCATTGGAGAACCAGCTTCATTTGATTAGTTCCTTTTGATGTCTTTTTCAACTGCATTGTGTTAAACGCTTGCTCAGGTACCTTCATTTCTGCGTAATTTTTACTATTTGGTTATGTGAAATATTTTGAGGTGTAAGCTGTTCTGGGGTATGTAGCAGCACCCGGACGTTGCTGTATAATGGTGCCTTTAACCCTGGGGATGGTTAGTGGCTGGGTCAGAAAAGGAATATCCAACTTGTCGGTTTTACCACTGTCGCACCAACACTAAGTCACTGGGTATGATTGCGAACATAACCGCATGGCATCGCGTGTCTGCTTGCTTTTTCATCTTTGCCTTGGCCTCCTGGATGCAATATGCTGTGATATCCTAGTGTGGTGGGGCCTTGTCTTCGAGTCCTGGAAGTTGGGTCTGACACTGTCAAATTCCAATAGGGACTACCCTATGGAACTGTGGGTGTGTTATAATAGTCACAAAGGACTTGGCATAGGTCTTGGCCAATTGACATGTCAGCCATCTTGGCCCTTTGCACCACCTTCTTTATCGTGGCCATTAATCTCTCGGCCATGCCGTAGGCTTGAGGCCACAGTGGCATAATTTTCAATGATATATCCCCCATTACGTAATGAAACTGCGAGAATGGGGACCATTGTCAGTCTTGAGTGTGAGGGTGGCACAGCGGGCTGCAAACATTTTGTCTATGACAGAAAGTGTGGTGGCTGATGACATTGACTGAACTGAGCCTACTAGAGGGAAACAAGAGCACTCATCAATGATATCCAATAGATATCTCCTGATGTATAGCGGTCCATAGAAGTTGGCTGCCAGTGTTGTTCATACTGCGTCTGGGAGGTTGGACATTTGTAGATGTTTGGGCATGAAGGGCTTTTTTGTGCTTTGACATAGCATGTTTGAGTCATTTTTGCTACCAAACAATCCAGTCCTGGGGACCATAACCTTTCTCTTAGTGTCTTTTTGGTTGCTACTATCACTCTGTGACTCTCATGTTGACAGTTTGCTGGCATAGTGTCTGTGCTTTTCTGGTTCAACAAAGGAGTATTCATCAGTCCTATGACATGCCATGTTGAATATGTAACTTTCATAGTCAGCATTGAGCGGTGGGTCAAATATTGTCTTTAGGCATTTGAGTAGGTCTTTATATGCGGCAATCTCCTCTTCAGCCTTTTCAGTGATTTGGTTGAGGCGTTTTGTTTGCTTTGCTACTTTGGGGCTGACTGAAGGTGAACTGGAATGGTGGTCAGATCTTCTAGTGCTCAAAAGGTCCACTTTATGCGTTGCCTGACAACAAGATGGCTGCTACCAATGGTTTCAATGGGAATTGTGATTTGCCTGAATTCAAGATAGCTGCAGCTACAGCTTTCTATGGAGCATTCAGGTCGTTTTACTTTGAGAATTCCCTTCCCATTAACTTCTATGGAGCCTACCTGATTTCCAAATGGTACCATATTTTTGTGAGACTGCGTGTGACCACTCGTCTCTCTTTGATTTCTTTGCTGAAGAGCTTGCTGGGGCACGTTTTCCTTGAATGTAATAGTCATGCTCAGCAATGGAGCGGTCACTATGCTCCTGGGGTGCGTCTCTTGATTAGAAGGTGATCACACTCATCATAGAGTTTTTGAAGCTCTTCTCCACAATGCAGTTAGGTTGTGGGGCAGCAGGGGCACTTGCATTTAAGCATGCGGCTGCAGATATTCACATGTAGTGCAGCGCGTGGTTGCAGTGTCTGAGAAAGTGCTTTGCCTGAGACTTGCCCCATGAGGCAGGGATCTGTCTTTGTTCTGCTCACCTTCGATTGACAGATGTTGTGTCTCTGAGGTCAAAAAAGCATGCAAGAGCCTGGTAGGTGCCGCTGTATTTCTTTATTTCCCCTCACAGGAATACAAGAATACAACAGGTCATTTGCCTCATGCAGGTAACCTTCCTTCCCCATTGTCCTCAAGTGTCCAGTTCCCATCCCTTCCTGTCCCCATGACTTCCTGCTCCCACACTAGCTACCTGGGAAGTGCTGTCCGCAGAGTCCCAGTGTCCATGACAGTGAGGTTTCAGATGGCCTCATTTGCTCATCAGGTCTGGGAGGTCTCGCCCAGGGCTCATTCCACCAAGTTCCGTCATTCACTGCCTCCTTGCCATTGTCGGTAGCAGTGCAGACGTGGTGGGTTTTTGGCCAGCATGTCCGGTGCATGAAAAAGAAATTTCGGGACTGAGCAAATTGTAAACACACACAGATGGCTCAGTGCTTTGGTAACCTGTATGACCTTTGGATTGACCACAGAGATGGTGCATCAAATCTAGTGCTTTTGTGAGCTAGCATGAGAGACACCTCTGCAGCACTGTTCGGCTACCAGTGCTCAAAAGGTGGAGCCGTCAAAGTTATCAGCAGAGATGGCATGCTGATTTAGCCCTTAAATGCCACGTTGAGTTGGCCATGCTGCTACTGGCTGCCTCATCCAGCTTGATAAAAAACACAACCATCTAAGCAAATATGATCACAGCTTCGTGGAGGGTGTCCCTTTTCAAGCAGTTATGTCACCAAATTCTAACATAGTAGCCATATTGTTAAGGGAAAACTTCAGCCAATAGTAGTGCAATACAAACCCTCTTTCGGTGGCAGCACACACCTTTTGCATGCATGTCATCAGTCCCGATTCATGCAGGAGGCTCCCTATTTTTAAAGCTAAAAATGGCTTTATTTTAGCTGTCTCCTACCTAAAATTGTCCCTGTTTCAGTGTTAGTCAAGGGGAAAATAAATTACTCCAATTTGTTCTTCATTATCAACTTCTTTACTGTTTCCAAATGTGGGCATGCATGCTTTTGCCCAATCAAATACTGCTGTTAGACCTGTCAGCCTTAGAGTGGTCTCCCCCCAAACATTTTGCCTGTTTGCCTCCAACTGTGTTGGATTTATGCTTCTGTTGGCCTTAGGACTCTGTGCACTTTCCCACAGCTAACTTGTGCTAAAGTGCTTGTTCTTACTCCCCTAAACATGATTTGATTGGTATACACCTAATTGGCATATTTACTTTACTTGTAAGACCCTTGTATAGTGGTATACCATATACCCAGGCCCTGCAAATGTAATGCTGCCAGTGGGCCTGCAGCACTTATTGTGCCACCCACCTAAGTAGCCCTCTAAAACTTGTCCCAGGCCTGCCATTGCAGCCTGAATGCGGTGTCACACTGCCTGTCAACTTGGCATTTAAAACCCCTTGCCAAGCTTCAACCCCCCCCTTTTATTACAGGTAAGTCACCCTTAATGTAGGCCCTACGTAGCCAGTAGGGCAGGGTGCTGTTGTTAGAATAAAAATTATGTTTTCTCATGGTTTTATGTAAGTTAGCATTCGCTGAGCCATTTTGTGTATAGGCGCCATTTTGTATCGTGATCAAAACTAATTCTTTGCCATTTCCGAGAAACGGCCTTCTCTAGGTTATGTTTCTTCGGAGCTAAGTTCTGCCACACTAATGAATGCACTGTTCTTATTAGTGCATACCTTTCCTTTTAGATGTAAGCCTTCTCCCACTTGTCTAGTGGTGGGCACAGGCAGAGTGACCTCGAATAGTAGTTAATGTGTGCCCGGCTTCAGAATAGAAACTTACTCCTTTGTAATTTACTGTCCAGCTGCATCTCTCTGGAAAATTCCATAGTGGGCGTGCTTTCATTGGTTTCAAAGTGTATGTAATGTATCGTTATACTTGCTGATGTCAGTCCCTCTGCAGCACTCCTTAGAGACTGGGCAGACAGGGCTCCGCTCTGAGCGTACTCTAAATAAACAGATATTGGTTTGTATTTTCTACTGTCTGACCGACTCTTCATTTGGTATGGAAGGCTGAGAGGTGATCTTGTGTGACCGGGTGACCCAATTGGGTCATTTCCTTCACTGTGTAAGTAAAAGGTAGGACATATACTTTTAAGTTTTACATGTCCTGGTAGTGAACTCCCCAAATAGTTTTTCACTACTGTGAGGCCTACCACTCCCATAGGATAATACTGGGGATTCCTTATTACATTTAATAAGCTGTAATTCCTAATTGAGAGGAGGTGGATCTGTCATGTTTGTTACCTATGGAATTGTAATGATAACCCTCTTTAAAGGCAAGGTCAGATTGTTCATTACATTTTTGAAAATGCCACTTTTAAAAAGTTGCCATTTTCTGCCCTGTGTGCCTGCAGCCTGTCTCTGATCATGTGTCTGGTGTGGGTGACAGTTGGGCTTTGTGTGTTCGCCCTGGACAGCCACACACAATGGGAGCTTAGGTGTGACTTGATGGGCCATCCTGGCAGGATGGGAGGGAGGAACTGGACACAGTCTCACTTACACCTCAATAGGCTGTGTCCTGTCCACACACAAAGGACTGCATACCCCCCTGTAGTGAGTCTGGAGCCAGGGCAGGAAGGGAGGACCTCTGTGCACTTCGAAAGCCTGTCTTTGATGTTCCCCCACTTCAAAGGCACCCGTGGTATAAGAACGGGACCTCAGACCCCACCACTTCAATACACATCTGGACCTGTGGATACTCTGCCAGGAAGAAGGGCTACTGTGCTGCTGAAGGACTGCCACTCTGGTGGACTGCTGTCCTGGAGGAACTGCTGCCCTGCTGACTGCTGCCCTACTTGTCTGGGTGAGAAGGACTGGACCTGCATCACTTGAACCCAGAACCCAAAGTGACTCCAAGGGCTAGTTGTCTGGCCTCCTGATCTGAAGCCTCCGGGACATAACAGGCCTCCAACCAGCTTGCATCGGCACCTGGACTTCTAAAAGAGCGACTACGTCCTGATAAAGTCCGATTGTGGGCTAGGTACTCAGGTGTACCATAGTGCAGGGCTTTGTGGATGATCCTAGCTTCAAATTTAAGCCATTGTAAGGACTTTAGTGATGTCATGATATGGTCCGAGTGCCTCAATCCCGTTAATAGACTAGCTGCAGCGTTGGGGGTTGCCTTTAGCGTTGCAAGTCGTCATTTGCGTATTCCCGGCAAGCATAGATAAAACCAAGGCTTATATTGCTATTTTACGGTTGGAAGCCGGTTTGAATGGTTTCAATTTCTTCAGGAGTCTAAGATGTGTGGACGTGCTAATGTGAGTGTGCATGTTTAGATTTTTGTCAAGTGTTATGTCAAGGGATTTTGTGGATTTGTTGAATGTGGCATTGCAGCTTAGCACATCTAGGTGAATGAGCCATTCTTGTAGGGGATGGGGGCTGTGAGGGGAGAGAGATGAGCAAGAATTCTGTCTATATAGAATTAAGTTTGAGGTGATTTAGCACAAGCCATGTTTGGGTTAGCCGCAGTGAGGATACACTTAGGTAAATCTGAGTATCATGAGCGTACATGTGGTAGGAAAGGTGTGCTTGACTCAGGATCTCTGTTAGCGGTTCCCTGTGCAGGTTGAAGAGATTGGGGAGATATTGGAGCCTTGTGAAACTTCCACTCGGACCAGAGAGGGGTTGGAGAACGAGCTTCCCAATTTGATAAGTTGTGAACTGTATTGTAGATAGGAGCTAAACTATTTTAGGACGTTTCCTGATAGCTCCATTCTACATTCGAACAGTTCAAGGAGGTTGTAGTGGGTGCCGAATGCCGAGGAAAGACCGAGAAGGATGAGCAGACAGGAGTTATTTTGGTTCAAGATTGTGAGTGCGTCATCCATGATATATGTGATGGCTGCTACTGTACTGTGTCCTGGTCTAAAATCCGTTTGGAACTTGTCAAGTAGGTTTTTTATTTTTATTTATTTAAACGGTTTTATATAGCGCTGGCTAGACCCAAGGGTATCAGAGCGCTTTACAGGGATCGAGAGAGGAACCAATTGCAATATAACATTCGTACAGAAAGGAACAGTGCAAAATACTCAGCACAATATGCAAAAAACAATAAAGGCATGAACAGGAAATTAAGGAGAACCGTTAGGGCATAACCAGAGTTAGAAATTTGGGCTAGTGTGGGTAGTCAGGGATGGGGGGGAGAGAGGATTGAGGAGGGGGAGAACATAGTGGGGAAATGAGAGAGGCGACAGCAAGCAGGAGTAGGCCGTAGATTATAAGAGAGCTCGTAGTGGGAGGGGGAAATAAAAGTAAGGGGGTGAGGAGGGGTGGTAGTAAATCCAGTATAAAATAGTGAGGACAAGACACTGTCAAGGGCAGGTTGGGAAATCAGGGAAGGTGGTAGGATTAGGGACCCCAGTATTTGTTGAGTAGGTGTCGTTTGAGATCATTTTTGAAGCTGAGGTAAGAGGGGTTGCAACGTAGATCTTTGGGGAGAGAGTTCCAGATAGTAGGCGCATTAGCGGAGAAAGAGCGTAACTGGGTAGATTTCTTGTGTACCAAGGGAGGTATTAGCATGAGAGTATTTGTGCTCCTCATATCTCTTGAGCAGCCTGCTTTGTGGAGTTTATCAAAGAGATAAACTGTGGTGTGATGGTGCAAGGCTTTGTGCGTAATGCAAGCATTCTTGTATGCGGATCTGCCTTCGATGGGGAGCCATTTGAGTTCTTTGGGGATGGGGGAGATGTGGTCAAACCGCTTACAATCGGAGATAAGCCTGGCCGCGAGATTAAGGACTGATTTGATAGGGGCTAGGTGGATTTTCGGCGTTCCAGAAAGAATGGCATTACCATAATCCAATCTCGACAGAACTAGTGATTGAACAACTAATTTAAAGTCCTCCGCAGGAATGAAGGGTTTGATTTTCTTGAGGTGAAGTAGGGAGAAGAGGGCGCCTTTGGCTGCATTTTTTATGTGGGGAGAAAGGCTGAGGTTCTGGTCAATGCTTATTCCAAGGGATTTGACTGAGTTAGAGGTGGACAAAGAGCAGTTGAGAGCTTTGAGGTCAGAGATCCAGTGTTGAATGGGGAGCCGGTTGTTTTTAGGAGCGAAGAGAATGGCTTCTGTTTTTTAGGATTGAGTTTAAGGTGATTGTGATGGAACCATTGTTGGATCTTGGTTAAGGTATTGTTGAGGTGAAAAATGTCATCTTGGGTTTTGATCTTATAGTAAAGCTGGGTGTCGTCAGCATAGAGGTGGTAGTTGATTCCTGCTTGCTTAAGAATGAGGGTGAGGGGTTCCATGAAGAGGTTAAATAGTGAGGGAGAGAGAATAGACCCCTGGGGAACACCCAGAGGAACAGAGATAGGTGTAGAGAGGCAATGGTTAATTTTAATTTGCTGGGTTCTGTGGCGAAAGAAGGAGGTAAACCATTCAAGAACAAGACCACTAAAGCCGAACCGATCTTTGAGGGTGTTAAGTAAGGCGGAGTGGTTGACAGTATCGAAAGCGGCAGAGAGGTCGAGAAGGATGAGAAGGGAGGACTCCCCTTTATCGAGGGAGTGATGAATGTCATCAACAATGTTGAGCATAGTGGTTTCAGTACTGCATCCCTTTCGAAAGCCAGATTGTAATGTGTCCAAAAGGCTGAAGGAGTTAATGTGCTTATCTAGTTGGAGCAAGACGCATTTTTCGAGGGCTTTGGATAGAAGTGGAAGATTAGAGATAGGGCGCAGATTGTTAAGGTCAGTGGGGTCAGCGGTGGCATTTTTGAGGGTGGGAGTAATTTGGCCAAGCTGGAGAGAAGTGGGGGCACACCCTGTGGCCAAGGAGGAGTTAATGATGGAAGCCCAATAAGGTGCGATGATAAGCTTCAAATCTTGGACAAGGTTAGCAGGGAGCGGGTCCAAGGTATGAGAGGAGGGTTTGAGCTTGGTTAGGATGTTGAGGACTTCCCATTCTGTAACTGGGTTGAAGTTAAGCCATGTTGCATTATTTTTTAGCTGTAGGTTAGTGGGGAAATGATCTGGGGTAGCGACGGAGGGAGAGGATGGAACAGCGTCAGGAGGGGGCGAAGGTGTGAAAGGAGACTTGGGTGGAGGGTCATGGGTGGGTGATGAGCACAGAGGTGGGAGGGTTACGGCAAAGGAAAGATCAATCTTGGTGATTTTTTCGGAAAAGAAGTTCGAAATTTCTTCACATCTTTCCATAGAAGCCATCAGTTTGGGAGGGGCGGAGGCAGTTTGTTTTTTGATTATGCTGAATAGTTCCCTGGGCCAATTTTTAGCTCAGTCTAATTGTGCGCAGAAAAAGGAGGCCTTTTCATTGAGGATGTGTTTTTTGTAATTCGACCTAGCGGCTCTGAGGAGGGCAAGATTTGTAGAGGAGGGATGTTGTCTCCATGTGCGTTCCGACAGCCTAAGAGAGCGTCTCTCATTGTTAAGATCAGCATTAAACCAAGATTTGGCAGGGATGTTTTTTAGTGGTTTTAATTTGGCTGGGGCAATTTGATCCAGGACCTCGATGATAGATTTGTTGTAGTGTTCAGTAAGGTCATTAGCATTTTGTGAGGGAGGTGGAAGTTGAAGTTTAGTTTTAATCTTAGTCTCTAGAACACCTGGTGGGATAAGGTGAAGATTTCTGGTTAATATCCTATGTTTGATATTTTTGGGGGTAGGGGGAGGTGCAGCACTATTGATCGTGAAGAGAATAAGGTGATGGTCAGTCCAGTCAACGGGGACAATGTGGGAAAGGGAAGCCAGATTTTTGCTAGTAATGATAGCATCAAGAGTAGCCCCTTTGGAATGTGTTGGCGAATGGCAAAGTTGATTCAAGTCAGTAACGTCAAGGAGGTCATTAAGGATGCCTACCGCGGGATCATCTTTGTTGTTCCAATGAATATTAAAATCTCCGAGGAAGAGGTTTTTGGAGTTGGAGATTGAGGCTTGGGAAAGCAGGTCAGATAATTCTTCCTCAAAGGGCAGAGGGTCACCAGAGGGGTGATAGATATTATATAGCCGAATGGGAGGGGAGCCTTGGGCTTTAAGTTCCGCTCCAATGTATTCAAAAGTAGTTTGATCGGGGTTCTGAACAAGGGAGAGTTGGAGATCATCTTTGTAGATTATGGCTAGGCCCCCTCCAATTTTGTCAAGCCTATCTTTTCTGAGGATGGAGTATCCCGAGGGGGCGAGTAGGTCAATAATTGATGAAGAGTGGGCCTTGAGCCAAGTTTCCGTAAGAAAAGCAATGTCAATAGCTTCACTTAGGATGGTTTCCGAGATTTCAGTAGCATGTCGTGCGGCCGATCGACAATTGACCAGCATGCAGTTGAGGGGTTTAGTGTAGGTATTGGGGAGATAACAGGAATGGATGGTGGTTAGTTGCTGAGGAGGTCGGGGTGAGCCGGGAGTGGTAGGGATACGACTTCTCCCTAGGATCACCGGGATTGCGGAGTGAAGTGCAGGAGGATCAGTAGTTATGGGGGTAGGGGGGTGGGTATTAGTTAAGTCCCAGGGGTCCGGGAAGGGGAGATGGAGTGGGGTTTGGGGTGGTATAAGAGGATGGTTACCGGGAGGTCCATCAGTGGAAATATCGAAAGGAGTGGTACTCCTTTGTTGAAGGAGTGAAGTGTTAGAATGTACGGCGCCCAAAGTATGGGTATGGTTGGCAAGTTTGGTATCGGAAAGGGCGTTAAAGTCTTTCCTGAGAGATGAAAGTTCTAGCGTCAGGATAGAGAGGTGGAGTTCAATATTAAAAAGTGATTGGGTTAAAAGCGTGGAAGGTGAGAAGGTGAGTAAGTCAGGAGGAAGTGGGGCATGTTCCGAATTGGGAAGTGAGGGAGGAAAAGGAAGTGGGCGTGGAGGGAACCCAGGTGGGGGGAGGAGCGGAGAGTTCCAAGTGTTAGGCTGAGGAAGAGTTGAAGAGTGAGAGTCATCGTACCAAAGGGTCTGATGAGTGTAGTGAGAAGAAGAGGGGGCAGGGGGCAAGCGAGGGGGTGCCATCTTGTCTGTGAGGATGGGGGTCACTAAGGTTGCAAGAGACTGGTGTCCTGGTGGGTCAGAAGGGGGTCGGTGTAAAGGGATATAGTGAGCAGGGGGATCAGAGTAGGGGGGTTAGTCTGAAGAGGCAGGGGGTATGAGAGGTAGAAAGGGAGGGATTAGGGTTGAGTGGGAGAGAGTCCGGAAGAGGGGAGATGGAGTGAGTGTCTGAGTGGGATGACGGAATATCAGGGGAAGGTGGAGGGGTAGATGAGGCGGGGGAAGAGAGGGTTTGAGTGGTTAAGTGTGTTGTGGAAATGAAAGGCGAGGGAGATGATGCTAAAGAGGCGGTGGGATCCAAGGTCAGTGATTGGGAAACTTCATAAGTAGTTGCAGAATCAGAGAGCGGTGGGGGTGGCGTCAAAAGGGGTGAAGCCAGGAGGACTTCCTGAGATTGAGAGGCTGCAGAGATACAGGAAGGAGAAGATAGTAGCTCGTAAAGGGTGCTGAAATGGTGCTCGAAGATGGTGAGGTGTTTTTCCGAGGCTTGTATTAGGATATTTCCAGATTTAAAGATAGAGATGTCAATTTCGCCTAAGAAAGTGGAGGAAGGGGTGGTGGACAATTTCAAACCATATGGGATTTTGCAAGATTTCGTTATGGGGAGGTGGTGGAGGAAAATACTTTTCCATTTAGAGGGGCGTCTGGAGTAAAAGATATAGTTAGTTTTAATAATGGATGTGAGGCTGAGATAGTTATCCACAAATAAGGTTTCTTGGTGACGTATTAATAGTTTGTGTTTCAAATTCTTCTTAGCATTTTTGGAGAGGTTGGGAGGGTAAAGGATGGTCCAAGAGTTGGGACCATGCCTCATGATGAGCGGGTCCGGTGCTGTAAGGGTATGATTGAGGGGGGCATGATGATTCGGCAAGGAAGAACAACAGAGTGGGAAGAAGATTAGAGGGAGGCTCTAGGGTGGGGGAGAGAGGAAGAGGGGGGGTGAGAGAAGAGTCCATGAATGGGGAATTAGCCTCAGAAACAGGTTAAGGGCCTTGTATTGAGGAAGTATGAGATGGGGAGGAAGGAGAGGATGAAGTTATCGTAAGCCGGTTGGGGAGATCGTACCATAGGTAAAGATGGGAGGGAGAGGTGGAAATCGGAATAATATTGAGAGGTAAAGTGTAAAGTGCACTTATTTGGCTAATTAAGGAGTCGGTAATGCAACAATTAAAGGAAATTAAAATCGTAATGAGGTAAATCTGTTTGGGAGCATGAGGAACACTAGGTAAGGAACATCAAGTCACAATTCCTAAATCGTATACAGATAAACTAGCAATGAACAAAACAACTTTAGACATAAAAAGCATCAAAATGAGGTAAATACATTTGGGAGCACGTAGAGCAAAAGGTTGAAAATGTAGATCACTTAGCAGTATGAAACAAATTTGCATGTACAGATCGCTATGGGTAAAAAAAAACAACAACAAAAATCAAGTGATGAGTCAATAAGATCATGGCGCTTTCTGAATGAGGTAAAAGTTGATTAGCAGCATTGAGCGTATAATGTCATTTGTCGAGCAGCCAAATTAGATCAAAGGGTAGTGCATAAGTATC
Organism: Calotriton arnoldi; assembly: GCA_963921515.1. Lineage (NCBI taxonomy): Eukaryota > Metazoa > Chordata > Amphibia > Caudata > Salamandridae > Calotriton > Calotriton arnoldi. The sequence goes on from CAWUFW010011399.1 coordinate 93,414, forward strand.
ATGATCATCAGAGATAGGCTGTAAACCGGGAGAGGTGGGACAGCTGGAGTAGCGTTTTGTTTGCAGGATGGAGTATCAGGACCTGTATTTATGGGTTCCACTCCAAGATAGCTTCCATAGGAGTACAGAGGAGCAATTTTTTTTTTTTTTTTCCCACTCTTATCGGGGATCGGGGCTTAAATCCATTTTGCGAGTGTGTCAATTGTCCAATGGTAATGACTTAGCCGTGGGGCAAGGATGGTGTTGAGCGGGTAATGCCTTAATCAGGTGTGAGGGATAATGACAAAGTGCCCATTCCAAGATGGCCACTCCAAGAGGAGGGTGGACTTTCAGTTTAAGTGTTTGTGTTGTGATGTTAAATATGACCTGGTGGTGGGCCTACAATTCTTGTCCAGTACTTTAGTACGTTCTAGAGAGATTGGTAGATGTTTGCACTTAAAACATTCCACTAAGCTTTCATAAAACACAGTGGGTTAAACAGCCACTGATGAGATCTGTATGAGAGTTGTTGGGTGCAGGTATAAGTATCTACATGGTTATCTCAGCTTTCCACCCATTCATTCAAGGTCAACAAAATACATGCTTGGTTGGATGGGTAAAACTAATGTCAAACAGAAATGTTAGATGTAACATTTTCCTATAGATAAAAGAACTGGACAAATTAGTACCATTATAAAACACTAAAAATGTGAGGCCTCTACAAAAATATCATGGTTGTGTGCCTGTAAATGTGTTTTTTGGTCAAAACACAAACGTGTATCTCTTTACTTCTGTACCTCATTGAGATCTGAATACAGCGATCCAAATGTAATAAACGTGGACAGTCCCTTCTTCAGAAAATAAAGAGCTCCAATGGAAACCCTGTCCTGACTTTTCTCAGATAAAACAATTAATGCTGTCAGCGGTGTTATAAGCACCCTGTGAAGCCAAAAAAGGAAAGCCTATGGGTGGAGCACACATGATTATACTGCCATTGTGGTGGGGCACGAAGAGACCATTGGTTAACAACATTAAAGGGGGGATCTCTACTCATCCCTTTGCCTCAAGCTAAACGTCTTGAGTCCATCTGTTGCTTTTTAGGTCTTGGCTAGACAGCGCATGCACTGTCTCGAAGAGACATGTTGTGTTCTATCTGTGGGCTTACAGGCTGCCCATCTCCTACCACTGGTAAACTTGAGCGTCGCTCTCATTTCTTTGACGCCATTCGTCATGGCTTGTAGTCGTCATGCCCTCTTCTTGTATTTTGCCCTCCAATAGCGCAAGGAACAAGTGCATGTCTCCTTACACTGCCCCAGGTCTGCGGAGCTATTTTTGTTTTTAAGCACTCCCTAGGAGTACTTGTGTTATCAGGCTGTCTCCCTTGTACACATACCACTAAAATGCATCAGCGTGTATATAAACAAATGCATTTCTTAAAAAGTTGTTAAAACATGAACAGCACTTGTTTATTTTTTTTTGTACGCTATAATGGTATTGGAGCACCTGCTTCGTTATTCGTCTTGCTATAGCGTGAACAAAAGCCGATGGTATTGGAGCGCTTTAAGCGCTCACCACTTACAATACACAATGACACATTCAGTTTTGTCACTGATCCTGCTTCAAGTAAGATGTTTTTTCCAGTCATTGCTTACCCATCTACCCATCCTTTCCAGCTTCCCTGCCGGACCCGTCCCCTCACTACCTCCCTCGTCACTACTGCTTTTTAAAAAAAAATTTATGATCCGATGGTATTAGAGCGCTTGTTCCATCCTCCATCTTGCCATAGTGCTAACAGCAACCAATGGTATTGGATCGCTTTTAGTGCTCACAAGTTACATTACACAATGACGCCCGAGATTGAAACCTGGTTCCTCAGTTCCCCTGGTGGCAGCTCTGGCCGTTACACCACGTCCTCACTTCACTTTAAAGCTCCTCAACTGTTTCTCACTATCACTTCCACATTTGTCCAGCAAGACCCTGTCAACACCGAACAAGCATTGTCAAAGCCAATAGATCTAGGCAATGCCTGAGCCATGTCAATGTGAATGCCTTTTAGCCATGTTGTCTAGCAGCACATCTGCTGTTAAACATGGCTGAAAGTCACTGAAAAAAGTGCTATGATGCGGTAAGCGCAGTTCACGTCATAGCACTTTTTTTTGTTAGGACGGGGGGGGGGGGAACAATAAGCTCAACATGGGGATGAGAAGTTTGTTTTTTACTATAGTGAATATTCGCTGGACAAAAATGAAAAAGGCAGCCAGAGATTCAGGGAAAGCTGCTGACATCCCTTCTTTCCTTTGGGGGTGGGCTGAAGGCCTCCCTTCCTTTCTTTGTAGGTAGATTGAAGTGTGCAGGCTCGCCTAGTCATGGTGTTCAAATCGCCACCAGTCTCCTCTCATTCCTGCCAGCAGAGGGCTCCCTTGCAATACACAGTGCAAGAAGCATCCATTCTTACTGCTCGTAATCTATAGCGATATTGTTTTCACTTTAAGGTACAGTGGCCGAGTCCCCGATGCACGAGAGCTAATGCATGTGATTAGGCAAGCACACATCTTCTTTTAAGAGCATGCGGCACCGTTTCCTTTAAATGAGGATGCTATACTGTTGTATGCATAGGTGTCATGCTAGACTATAGCATACACTTTAGTAGGTTTAAACCCTCGTACTGCCAAAACAAACATGCAAAAAGTGTTTTTTATCATTTCCTGTACTTTTATTTCAGTTATAGCACCAAGTTTCATGGAAAATCTGGCACTCTAGCCGTCAACTGCTGATATAACAAGGCTATTCCTATCTTATTACATCAGCTCCGTCTTCAAGCCTATGGAATCATTTGATTTGAATGGGGTGCAGGAATCGTGGGAGTGGGTAGAGTCGTGCATGTCCTGTGTGATGTTAATCCCAGTCCTGCACTTCACCGTCAGTCCTTACCCACCTCCAAGATGATATCTTTTTGGTATGCTGGCCTCACCCACCCTGCACGGGGGCAATGAACAGAGATTGCTTTCACAGAATCCTGAGACATACCCGAAGTTCATTTGGGCTGAGGTTTAGTTGATGCATCTTATAAATGGAGTTTAAGGATTAGGATGAGAAAGAACACAACTACAACGAATGAAAAACAGCAGTATGGAATTTGGGTGCTACTTTGACCCCCTCTTCCTTGACCCAGTCCGTGAAGGAGCCACATAGTGAACGATGTCACAATAGGTTTTACAACCCAGACAAATGCCGTCACACAAAGGGACATTCCAGTCCCATTATTGTTGGTGATTATTAAGGATGTAAGACTTAGTAAGAGGACAAGCTTTCCACTTTCCACTGGATGGCCCTGTAATAGTGAGCTATACCACAGCAGAGATAATGCTGTGGATGAGTGCCGTTCAGCACACTGGATGTAAACACCCTGACACAAGGCGACAATGCAGTGCCCAGTGAACTTTTATTCCACGTAAAATGACACACTGCATGTCCAGTCAAGATCGACCCTCCCACTGCAGTCTGAGGTCCCCGCACACGGCTCAGTGTATTTGAAGCAAGTAGAGTGTGTCTGTTGGGGGGGGGGGAGGGGTTTAGTCTAACTCTTGAGGGGATCCAATGAGTGGTCAAGAAGTAAGACATTTTATATTCCTGCCAGATCTTTGTAAACCACAAGGTCTTGTGAGAACACAAGTCTCAGCCGACATCATGGGCGCGGTTTAGTTTTTAAACTGCCTTTGAGAGATTACCCCTTGCTTTGCTTCATGTCTTCAGCGTGTGTGGACCTACCTTGGCAATGCTTATGGCAGTAGTGCAGGCGCGCCACAGATGCTGGGGGTGTCTTTGGCAGTGCCTACATTGGCGAAGAAAGGAGCCTGAAAGAAACAGATTTAAGAGTGTCAAGTTAGTGCACACTTTTGATTGTGCGTAGTGCAGTACTAAAACATAGTACTTTGAAAGGGATACCTGAGGAAAAACAAGACGACAAACCGGTTTGTTGAATACATTTGAAACAATAACGAATAACTTTGGAAATAAAAGAGAATGAGGAATCCAATTTAAAGAAGTATCGATTGTTAAAAATTCAAAAGAGACTACTTGAATTCACAAGATGAAAGGCATGTTTACTACGCACATTTATTTTCTTTGGTAGCAGCCCAGGAAAAACTACACTATTCTGAAATAAGAGAAATCTTGTATAAATTGCATGTCCTTTGATTATCTGAAAACACTTGTTGGAAACATTCACCATTTCTGGTTAATCGTGAGACAGAACTGATACCAAGAACTGGAGGAGGGCAAGTTAACCTCTCCAGAGTTATCAGTGGTGAGGAGAAGTCAATCTCTCCAGAGTTATCAGCAGTGAGAACAAGTCAACCTCTACAGGGTTATCAATAGAGAGGACAAGTCAACCTCTCAAATGATCTCCATGGTAGTTTTATAAAAAACAATTTTTTGTATGCAACCTATGGCTAATTAGGAATGTAAGAACACACGTGCAATAAAACGTGTTTATCATTGCACCCCAGGTTTAAAATGTGTTTCGTGTTCAACCCTCTTTTCATGGAATATAATCCTCAATTTAGTGGAATAGCTAAACAAGCCAGAGATCCAACTATTGAGAAAGAGAGATCAAAAGCAACCAAGAGGTAGGTCTCAGTTTTGCTGGAAAGCGGGAAAGAGTGAGAAACTAGTTTGGACACAAAAGCACAGGGTCGACTCAATTTAGTATCTCTGTTTTATTTTTATTTTTATTCCAGGAATCACATCTATCTTACAACATGAAGCACTGCCGCGCCATTTTCCCCTTTCCCTTATTTCGACCACTATTAACCTGTTAAACAGCTAGTCACAGGAGAAAGTGGGGTTGCAGCAAAGGAGTGGATACCCACATTGTTCCTGCAAATATATCCACACATTTTCAGGTTAATCACTGCTCCTTTCTCTACCTTGTCATATACATGAAGGATCTATTATAGAATTGCTTCCAGAATTCTGACGGCAAACCTTTTTGTACGTGTCCTTCACATAAAGCTGATAATGATGTACAAAGTTGTCAGCTGATTAACAAGTTGCTTTCCTATAGTTTTCGACAAGTAGAGCCCTCAAGATTTCAGCCCAGTAAGGCCTACTCTAAGTATAGCAAACTGGAATAAAAATTCTGACCAGATGGTAGGAGGCCTTGAGCAAAAGAGCATTTCAAGGCAATGGTGGACCTGATCCATTGGCTAATGGTAATATGCAGAGCTTTGGGCACAATTTCCAGCAGCCCCAAAATGACTTGTTCCTATGGATAATGGAATGAATCCAGAAACATGTGTATAGAGTTACATAGTACAGGCTGCACCAACAAGGGGGCAAAATAAAAGAATACTACTAAAGTAAGTGTTAATATGCACTGTATTTACCATGACGCATTGGGCAAATTGAGCGCTGGGATGTGAGGCAGTTTGCTCCCACCCTCCTGTTTAATAAGTAAAGCTGGCCTACTTTGGCCTGGGGCCTCAAAAATGTCTCTCCTAACAATGCAGAACCAGTAGAGAACCTACCTTAGTATATTCAGTAGCTGTCATACCTGTCACCCATCCAACACATTGAAGGAAAGAATGCGGAAAGAATAATCCCAGGTCTCTATGAAACATTGAAAACTTCTGGGTGCAAGATATGTGCTTCTAGGATACTCTCAAAAAGAACAATTGATGGACAGAATGCAGAACAATGTCTTACATTCACCCCAGTACAGAGATCTGGTCCTAAATCCATCGTTTTTTGCTCACCATGCCATTCCAGTTTGAACCCCGCCATATGCAAATCAGTCTTGACCCTGCGCCCAATGGGAACAGTCCAGCCCGAACTGCCAGGCCAGGTCCTCCCTGGACTGGATACAAGCATCCTAGCACCGGTTTCGGGGTTTCACCCCTCATTAGCCAGGATAGCTTGACTCCAATGGCATGAAGAGCACGGGACCCACGTCTGGGCATAACTGTCCCACTCGGGGTGACAAATGCAAAAAGAACAATTGATGGACAGAATGCAGAACAATGTCATACATTCACCCCAGTACAGAGATCTGGGCCTAAATCCATTGTTTTTTTGCTCCCCGTGTCATTCCAGTTTGAACCCAGCCATATACAAATCAGTCTTGACCCTGCGTCCAATGGGAACAGTCCAGCCCGAACTGCCAGGACAGGTCCTCCCTGGACTGGATACAAGCATCCTAGGACCAGTTTCGGGGTTTCACCCCTCATCAGCCAGGATAGCTTGACTCCAGTGGCATGAAGAGCACGAGACCCACGTCTGGGCATACCTGTCCCACTCGGGGTGACAAATGCAAAAAGAACAATTGATGGACAGAATGCAGAACAATGTCATACATTCACCCCAGTACAGAGATCTGGGCATAAATCCATCGTGTTTTGCTCCCCACGCCATTCCAGTTTGAACCCAGCCATATGCAAATCAGTCTTGACCCTGCGCCCAATGGGAACAGTCCAGCCCGAACTGCCAGGCCAGGTCCTCCCTGGACTGGATACAAGCATCCTAGGACCGGTTTCGGGGTTTCACCCCTCATCAGCCAGGATAGCTTGGCTCCAATGGCATGAAGAGCACGGGACCCACGTCTGGGCATACCTGTCCCACTCGGGGTGACAAATGCAAAACGAACAATTGATGGACAGAATGCAGAACAATGTCATACATTCACCCCAGTACAGAGATCTGGGCCTAAATCCATCCTTTTTTTGCTCCCCATGCCATTCCAGTTTGAACCCAGCCACATGCAAATCAGTCTTGACCCTGCGCACAATGGGAACAGTCCAGCCCGAACTGCCAAGCCAGGTCCTCCCTGGACTGGCTACAAGCATCCTAGGACCGGTTTCGGGGTTTCACCCCTCATCAGCCAGGAGAGCTTGAATCCAGTGGCATGAAGAGCACTGGACCCACATCTGGGCATACCCGTCCCACTCGGGGTGACAAATGCAAAAAGAACAATTGATGGACAGAATGCAGAACAATGTCATACATTCACCCCAGTACAGAGATCTGGGCCTAAATCCATCGATTTTTTGCTCCCCACGCCATGCCAGTTTGAACCCAGCCATATGCAAATCAGTCTTGACCCTGCGCCCAATGCTTGTTTCCGGTCCAGGAAGGTCCTGGCTTGGCAGTTCATTCTGCATCATCTGTGTGTCTTTTGCTTTCTCGCCCTAAGTGTGCCGGGTATGCCCAGATGTGGGTCCCAGGCTCACTGTGCCACTGGATTCAAGCTAGCCTCGCTGATCAGGGGTGATGCCCCGAAACCGGTCCCATGATGCTTGTTTCCGGTCCAGGCAGGACCTGGCTTGGCAGTTCAGTCTGGACTGTTCCCATGAGGCACAGGGTCGAGACTGATTTGCATATGGCTGGGTCTAAACTGGGGTGGCATGGTGAGCAGCAGAACTATGGATTTAACCCAGATCTATTGACTGGGGGAAATGTTTGATTTGCTCTGCATTCCGTCCATCAGCTGTGTGTCTTTTGCTTTCTCGCTCTAAGTCCGCCGGCTACGCCCAGACGTGGGTCCCGGGCTCACTGTGCCACTGGATTCAAGCTAGCCTGGCTGATGAGGGGTGATGCCCCCAAACCGGTCCCAGGATGCTTGTTTCCGGTCCAGGGAGGACATGGCTTGGCAGTTCGGTCTGGACTGTTCCCATGAAGCACAGGGTCAAGACTGATTTGCATATGGCTGGGTCTAAACTGGGGTGGCATGGTGAGCAAAAGAAGGATGGATTTAACCCAGATGTATTGAAAGGGGTAGAATGTTTGATTTGCTCTGCATTCCGTCCATCATCTGTGTGTCTTTTGCTTTCTAGGATACTCTCAGCATTATACACCCAGCTCACCAAATAACCTGGCTAAGTTAAAGCTACAAATAACATTGACTTCATTGTCAAGAATGCCAGATGAATTGGCTTGAATGGCTCAAATGAGTGCCTTTGGACAGCCCATTCCAGCATTGGCAGACACCAAAGCCTTTTGTTAGAACAACATTTCCAATTAATCCTGAACCCTCAGCTTTTCCTTAAACACAGTACCCCAGGGTTATCCAAAGCCCTTAATTGTCAATCACTGCAAGCCAAGCATTGCTACCAATGGACCTGATTAATCCAGTCTTGAAGGAATTGCAGAACCAACTAAAATTAATAAAATAATAGCCTCATTGTGGAATGCTGACGAGAATTTATCATATGATTAAATGTATTTATTATATGTCCTGTAATGCTTTTGCACGGAGCTAACACGACCTATGGAAGCTACAGAGCACTGATGGATGAAGGAGAGAGTTGAAATTTATTCTGGACCAAACGCCTGGCAGAAGAAAAATTCTTCACTTTATTGAAAACTGATTTGACATTAGACACATGGTGAAGAAACAAAGGAAGAGAGTTCCATAGCTCTGATGATACAGTGACCTAATCCTCTATTGTTTGTATCTCAGGTGAGTATTGTGAGGTGATGTTGGGAGGCCAACTTTAGGTGTCCGGTCTAGCAGTATGATGTTCATAGTTTCAAAACAAAATCTAGATCTGTGAATCACCAAGTATTGTGCACCAGGTAGGTTTATTTTTTCATTTTAATTATTTGTTTGATTGACGGCTAATGAAGTGATCTTAAACAGAATGATTTGGGCAGCAAATGTTTGTGCTCCTTGAAGTTTTCTCATAGTTTTTGCTTTACAGCCTCCATATACTACATTACAGGAGTCATGGTGTGAGAGAATCACCACAAGGACAAAGGCAATTCGAACATTAGTTGGAAGTAGAGGGAGTATCCTATGGAGATGATGGAGGTGAGAAAAGAAAGTTTTGGTCACTGAGTTGACTTCTTTTATGAAGATCCTCGCTCTGAGGTTTCAGGATAAACTTGATGGGGTATACGGGTTGTCTGTCACAGAGAGCAAACCCTCAGTCTTCAGAACCAATGAGCAAGAATCTGGGTTTTTCACTCGTTGTTCAGGCAAAGCCTGTTGTCTCCCCTTCATGCGTGCATTCGTTGGAGACAGTCATGTACTGATCTTCTATTGTCCAGATCTTTTGAGATCCTCATGTGTATTTTTTCTGTTTTATCAATATGCATATGGTTACCAACATTATTACAATTGAGAATCATTGCATGTTGGCCAATGCAAGTACTGAAGAGCGCGGATAAGACAACTATATTTTTATCAGAAGGGGCAGAATTTTACTTGATGGGTGCATCTTGAAATGAAGAACTGAGTATTGGAACTCAATACTCTTAAGTTATTGCAACCCTACTCTTTCAACTGACAACCGGTTTTTCAGTGAAGCATACTCTCAGCAGTGCCTTAGAGAAAAGGGGATAGCTTCTGTAGATTTTCCAAAATCAGGTCCAAGGACAGCTTCTTGATATATATAAATAGATGGGTGGTAGATGTGGATTCACGATTAGAAGATTAGAAAAGCTATATTTACCAGTGTGTACTAGCTATTATTATACTCTGGTTGTCGATATTTTGGCAACAATATTTTTGCATGGCAATTTTTTTGTACTTGATATTTTGGCATGCAACCCTTCCTTTATATCCCTAAACCTCCTTCCAGAAAACCTCCCAGCTTCTTGTATATTTGCAACTGAGTAGACACTAACAATCCTTTTTGATTGTTTTTTCCATTTTTACCCACACTGCACACACTAAAAACATTCCTATTATCCTTTACTTTGACCCAGTGCCTTATCTGAGACACCACCTCATCCTCCATGGACAAGGGCACCATTATGCCTACTTGTAGAGCTGTCCTGGGCACTGCCCTATAATATCGAAGGCAACAAAACATTTTTTCTTATGTTTAAAACTATGTGCTATCCAAATATTATCTTAAAAAGGTTAAATGGCATTTCACCTCCCTATTGTGCTTTACAACTTGGTGGTGTCTATATCATATAGTGAGCTGACGACCTACATGTGTGCCTCATATCTTTCCACACATCATGTCTATCTCTCTCAGTAGCCCACACCTTTGCATAAATTGTACTACTTCTCTTGTACATGGTGACTAGGGCCACTCTGGAAAAATATCTAACTCACTGCAGTTGATACTGCAATATTCCAAAAGGATTGTCCCATTTATTGCACCCATACTATTTCTACTCCATTTGTTTGTGTGTGCATGTATATATATATATTTAAATGTATATATATATATATCTATCTATCTATATATATCTATATCTATATATATATATGTATGTATATATATATATATCTACATATATATATATATATATATATATATATTCAATTCAATTCAAAACGAGCTTTATTCGATTTTAAACATTAAAATCATAAAATCGGGCATAAAAACATTTAATCCGATATCTTGGAACTTGTTAAAATACATAAGATACAAGCCAGTTCCTTAAAAATTCTTGCAAATTCATATAAACAATAGGTGATTCCAAATACATCAAAAACAAAATTTGTATTACTGTGCATAGTGTGTCCCAGCTCCCAACACAGTCATTCTAATATAATTGGTATCTGACGATTAAATACAAAGAGATTTCCTAGTTCTAAGCACACTTTTTAGGAAACCCACCATGGAACCAATACAGTAAGTATTTCCTAACATCTGTAAATATAAAAAAGCAGGGTGACATTGTCTCCATCCTCCTTGTTTTAATAAAGGTGTTACCCATCTTCGCCTTTCATTAATATAAAATTTACAGAATAAAATTACATGTATTGTTGTTTGTGGGGAAATATCGTCACAAGGGCATCGACAAAGTTCCCTCGACCAGTTGTTTAAATCAGGAAGACTAATTAGACGATGGAAGGTTCCAAATCGGAATCTTGTTAGTAGATATCTATCATATCCCCCAAGATACATGTCAGATACGGTTGAATAGCATAGGTTACCGTTATTATTTGATGCTCAACCACCGTAGGTTTACTCATTTCCAAGGTTAACCGGTTTTCTTCCAGGTGGGTCATACAGATTTTTTAAAAATCCTTCCGGGTAATAGAATTCATTTTTTCGGGTAAAAAGTAAAACTCTGGGTGTCCGATATCCTGCAATTTTTTTTTAACGTATTTTAACCATGGGATCTTGGTGGCATTATCTAGTCTCATCACATCAGTCATTATTTCCCTGTTTAAGCCAGTGCTAGCAGAGATCCATATTCTGTGCCAGAGCAGCACCGGTTGTGCCTTAATTAGATCGGAAATATATGGTACACCCAGTTCGCTATGGCAGTTAAAAACAGGGGCACTAGCTGGGACCGCTAAAATGAATTTAAAAAAAGCGTTTTCTATATATTGAATCGATGTACATTCTTGAAAGCCCCACATGCCTGCCCCGAAAACTGCTATGCTCACACATTTGGCTTGATACATTTTTAGAAGAATTTCTGGTGGCCTTCTCCCCAATTTTTTGTAAAATTTATTAAAGCTGCGGTGGATTTCATAAACAGGAGGCTCCTAGCCTTAATTGCTGTTGCCCAAGAACCAGTTCGATTAAAAAGGACCCCCAGATAACAAAAAGAGTTAATAGTTTCCACCCTACTCCCCCGGCATGATAACTTCTATTCTTATTTTCCCTCTCCCGCATGACATGATAAAACTTTTCTTTACATTCATTTTTAATCCAAGATTATCCATAAAGCTAGCATAAAAGTGAGAGCCCTCTGTAAACCGATCTGGGTACGAGCCATAAGTACCGCATCATCGGCATAGAGAGAGAGCATATAGGGCGGTTATTAACATGTGGTGAATCCCTAACATGTGACACCAACTCCTGCTCCAAGGCATTTGTGTATAATGTAAACAGGAGAGGTGCCAAGACACACCCTTGCCTTACACCCCTCTCCACTTTAAATGGCACAGTACACTCTCCCTTAAGTCCATAACAGACTTTTGCGGTGTCACCACAGTATAGCTGCCTTAAAAACTGGATTAAAACAGGATCAACCTTTAAATCACTAAGAACGCCCCACAGCTTATTATGAATTATGCAGTCAAATGCGGCTGTGAGGTCGACAAATGCCAAATAAAATGTTCCTGTTTTTGCCTGCGTATATTTACCAATTAAAATACTAAGGTTAAGGATCTGCTCGTTAACTCCTAAACCAGATCTAAAACCATATTGTACATCGCTTAAAATACTTTCATCTTCCACCCACGCCTGCAACCGGTCTAAAACAATCCTGCCCGCTACTTTCATAAGTGAATCTAACAGAGATATTGGGCGATAGCAGGCAGGATTTTCCCGCTCCCCTTCTTAAAAATAGGAACTATAATTGATTCTGACCATGTGCTTAAAAATCCCTTTTCACAACATGCTTGTAAAACCAGAGTAAGAATGGGGCCCCACATATATATATATAGATATATTTGAAAAGGTTTGCCATCTTGTGAGATGCAGTCCCAGGAAGTAAGCAGACACAGGAACTGGGATATTAAAACACACTGACCAGCAGTTTAATGTGACGCATTTCAGGCTTACGCCTTTCTTCAAAGCCAACTGCTCTCCGGACGGCCAAACATTTCTGCCAGCATTTTCCCTCCATTTATTCAAGACACGCCCCAAGTGGGCTTCAAGTCACGCCCCAAGTGGGCCGGCAAATCACATTGCCTGCAAAGCATGATGGGGCTGGTAGTTCCTTACCCATGTGGGTCTGTTTGTAGCCATCACTGGTTTTCAAAGTTCTTTAAATGGTGCTTTAAAACAAAGAAACACAGCTCTCTTTACAGGCCGCTCCTCCTGTTCCACCCGCAGTCAATATAAAACAGCAGGCGGCCCCGCTTGGGATCTTGCGGTGGTGCTTCTCTCGACCTAGGCGGGCCGAATTATTTATTTGAAAAGGTTTGCCATCTTGTGAGATGCACTCCCAGGAAGTAAGCAGACACAGGAACTGGGATATTAAAACACACTGACCAGCAGTTTAATGCGTCGCGTTTCAGGCTTACGCCCTTCTTCAAAGCCAACTGCTCTCCAGGACGGCCAAACATTTCTGCCAGCATTTTCCCTCCATTTATTCAAGACACGCCCCAAGTGGGCTTCAAGTCACGCCCCAAGTGGGCCGGCAAATCACATTGCCTGCAAAGCATGATGGGGCTGGTAGTTCCTTACCCATGTGGGTCTGTTTGTAGCCATCACTGGTTTTCAAAGTTCTTTAAATGGTGCTTTAAAACAAAGAAACACAGCTCTCTTTACAGGCCGCTCCTCCTGTTCCACCCGCAGTCAATATAAAACAGCAGGCGGCCCCGCTTGGGATCTTGCGGTGGTGCTGCTCTCGACCTAGGCGGGCCGAATTATTTATTTGAAAAGGTTTGCCATCTTGTGAGATGCACTCCCAGGAAGTAAGCAGACACCGGAACTGGGATATTAAAACACACTGACCAGCAGTTTAATGCGACGCGTTTCAGGCTTACGCCCTTCTTCAAAGCCAACTGCTCTCCAGGACGGCCAAACATTTCTGCCAGCATTTTCCCTCCATTTATTCAAGACACGCCCCAAGTGGGCTTCAAGTCACGCCCCAAGTGGGCCGGCAAATCACATTGCCTGCAAAGCATGATGGGGCTGGTAGTTCCTTACCCATGTGGGTCTGTTTGTAGCCATCACTGGTTTTCAAAGTTCTTTAAATGGTGCTTTAAAACAAAGAAACACAGCTCTCTTTACAGGCCGCTCCTCCTGTTCCACCCGCAGTCAATATAAAACAGCAGGCGGCCCCGCTTGGGATCTTGCGGTGGTGCTTCTCTCGACCTAGGCGGGCCGAATTATTTATTTGAATAGGTTTGCCATCTTGTGAGATGCACTCCCAGGAAGTAAGCAGACACAGGAACTGGGATATTAAAACACACTGACCAGCAGTTTAATGCGACGCGTTTCAGGCTTACGCCCTTCTTCAAAGCCAACTGCTCTCCAGGACGGCCAAACATTTCTGCCAGCATTTTCCCTCCATTTATTCAAGACAAGCCCCAAGTGGGCTTCAAGTCACGCCCCAAGTGGGCCGGCAAATCACATTGCCTGCAAAGCATGATGGGGCTGGTAGTTCCTTACCCATGTGGGTCTGTTTGTAGCCATCACTGGTTTTCAAAGTTCTTTAAATGGTGCTTTAAAACAAAGAAACACAGCTCTCTTTACAGGCCGCTCCTCCTGTTCCACCCGCAGTCAATATAAAACAGCAGGCGGCCCCGCTTGGGATCTTGCGGTGGTGCTTCTCTCGACCTAGGCGGGCCGAATTATTTATTTGAAAAGGTTTGCCATCTTGTGAGATGCACTCCCAGGAAGTAAGCAGACACAGGAACTGGGATATTAAAACACACTGACCAGCAGTTTAATGCGATGCGTTTCAGGCTTACGCCCTTCTTCAAAGCCAACTGCTCTCCAGGACGGCCAAACATTTCTGCCAGCATTTTCCCTCCATTTATTCAAGACACGCCCCAAGTGGGCTTCAAGTCACGCCCCAAGTGGGCCGGCAAATCACATTGCCTGCAAAGCATGATGGGGCTGGTAGTTCCTTACCCATGTGGGTCTGTTTGTAGCCATCACTGGTTTTCAAAGTTCTTTAAATGGTGCTTTAAAACAAAGAAACACAGCTCTCTTTACAGGCCGCTCCTCCTGTTCCACCCGCAGTCAATATAAAACAGCAGGCGGCCCCGCTTGGGATCTTGCGGTGGTGCTTCTCTCGACCTAGGCGGGCCGAATTATTTATTTGAAAAGGTTTGCCATCTTGTGAGATGCAGTCCCAGGAAGTAAGCAGACACAGGAACTGGGATATTAAAACACACTGACCAGCAGTTTAATGTGACGCATTTCAGGCTTACGCCCTTCTTCAAAGCCAACTGCTCTCCGGACGGCCAAACATTTCTGCCAGCATTTTCCCTCCATTTATTCAAGACACGCCCCAAGTGGGCTTCAAGTCACGCCCCAAGTGGGCCGGCAAATCACATTGCCTGCAAAGCATGATGGGGCTGGTAGTTCCTTACCCATGTGGGTCTGTTTGTAGCCATCACTGGTTTTCAAAGTTCTTTAAATGGTGCTTTAAAACAAAGAAACACAGCTCTCTTTACAGGCCGCTCCTCCTGTTCCACCCGCAGTCAATATAAAACAGCAGGCGGCCCCGCTTGGGATCTTGCGGTGGTGCTTCTCTCGACCTAGGCGGGCCGGAGTATTTATTTGAAAAGGTTTGCCATCTTGTGAGATGCACTCCCAGGAAGTAAGCAGACACAGGAACTGGGATATTAAAACACACTGACCAGCAGTTTAATGCGTCGCGTTTCAGGCTTACGCCCTTCTTCAAAGCCAACTGCTCTCCAGGACGGCCAAACATTTCTGCCAGCATTTTCCCTGCATTTATTCAAGACACGCCCCAAGTGGGCTTCAAGTCACGCCCCAAGTGGGCCAGCAAATCACATTGCCTGCAAAGCATGATGGGGCTGGTAGTTCCTTACCCATGTGGGTCTGTTTGTAGCCATCACTGGTTTTCAAAGTTCTTTAAATGGTGCTTTAAAACAAAGAAACACAGCTCTCTTTACAGGCCGCTCCTCCTGTTCCACCCGCAGTCAAAATAAAACAGCAGGCGGCCCGCTTGGGATCTTGCGGTGGTGCTTCTCTCGACCTAGGCGGGCCGAATTATTTATTTGAAAAGGTTTGCCATCTTGTGAGATGCACTCCCAGGAAGTAAGCAGACACAGGAACTGGGATATTAAAACACACTGACCAGCAGTTTAATGCGACGCGTTTTAGGCTTACGCCCTTCTTCAAAGACAACTGCTCTCCAGGACGGCCAAACATTTCTGCCAGCATTTTCCCTCCATTTATTCAAGACACGCCCCAAGTGGGCTTCAAGTCACGCCCCAAGTGGGCCGGCAAATCACATTGCCTGCAAAGCATGATGGGGCTGGTAGTTTCTTACCCATGTGGGTCTGTTTGTAGCCATCACTGGTTTTCAAAGTTCTTTAAATGGTGCTTTAAAACAAAGAAACACAGCTCTCTTTACAGGCCGCTCCTCCTGTTCCACCCGCAGTCAATATAAAACAGCAGGCGGCCCCGCTTGGGATCTTGCGGTGGTGCTTCTCTCGACCTAGGCGGGCCGAATTATTTATTTGAAAAGGTTTGCCATCTTGTGAGATGCACTCCCAGGAAGTAAGCAGACACAGGAACTGGGATATTAAAACACACTGACCAGCAGTTTAATGCGACGCGTTTCAGGCTTACGCCCTTCTTCAAAGCCAACTGCTCTCCAGGACGGCCAAACATTTCTGCCAGCATTTTCCCTCCATTTATTCAAGACAAGCCCCAAGTGGGCTTCAAGTCACGCCCCAAGTGGGCCGGCAAATCACATTGCCTGTAAAGCATGATGGGGCTGGTAGTTCCTTACCCATGTGGGTCTGTTTGTAGCCATCACTGGTTTTCAAAGTTCTTTAAATGGTGCTTTAAAACAAAGAAACACAGCTCTCTTTACAGGCCGCTCCTCCTGTTCCACCCGCAGTCAATATAAAACAGCAGGCGGCCCCGCTTGGGATCTTGCGGTGGTACTTCTCTCGACCTAGGCGGGCCGAATTATTTATTTGAAAAGGTTTGCCATCTTGTGAGATGCACTCCCAGGAAGTAAGCAGACACAGGAACTGGGATATTAAAACACACTGACCAGCAGTTTAATGCGATGCGTTTCAGGCTTACGCCCTTCTTCAAAGCCAACTGCTCTCCAGGACGGCCAAACATTTCTGCCAGCATTTTCCCTCCATTTATTCAAGACACGCCCCAAGTGGGCTTCAAGTCACGCCCCAAGTGGGCCGGCAAATCACATTGCCTGCAAAGCATGATGGGGCTGGTAGTTCCGTACCCATGTGGGTCTGTTTGTAGCCATCACTGGTTTTCAAAGTTCTTTAAATGGTGCTTTAAAACAAAGAAACACAGCTCTCTTTACAGGCCGCTCCTCCTGTTCCACCCGCAGTCAATATAAAACAGCAGGCGGCCCCGCTTGGGATCTTGCGGTGGTGCTTCTCTCGACCTAGGCGGGCCGAATTATTTATTTGAAAAGGTTTGCCATCTTGTGAGATGCACTCCCAGGAAGTAAGCAGACACAGGAACTGGGATATTAAAACACACTGACCAGCAGTTTAATGCGACGCGTTTCAGGCTTACGCCCTTCTTCAAAGCCAACTGCTCTCCAGGACGGCCAAACATTTCTGCCAGCATTTTCCCTCCATTTATTCAAGACACGCCCCAAGTGGGCTTCAAGTCACGCCCCAAGTGGGCCGGCAAATCACATTGCCTGCAAAGCATGATGGGGCTGGTAGTTCCTTACCCATGTGGGTCTGTTTGTAGCCATCACTGGTTTTCAAAGTTCTTTAAATGGTGCTTTAAAACAAAGAAACACAGCTCTCTTTACAGGCCGCTCCTCCTGTTCCACCCGCAGTCAATATAAAACAGCAGGCGGCCCCGCTTGGGATCTTGCGGTGGTGCTGCTCTCGACCTAGGCGGGCCGAATTATTTATTTGAAAAGGTTTGCCATCTTGTGAGATGCACTCCCAGGAAGTAAGCAGACACCGGAACTGGGATATTAAAACACACTGACCAGCAGTTTAATGCGACGCGTTTCAGGCTTACGCCCTTCTTCAAAGCCAACTGCTCTCCAGGACGGCCAAACATTTCTGCCAGCATTTTCCCTCCATTTATTCAAGACACGCCCCAAGTGGGCTTCAAGTCACGCCCCAAGTGGGCCGGCAAATCACATTGCCTGCAAAGCATGATGGGGCTGGTAGTTCCTTACCCATGTGGGTCTGTTTGTACCCATCACTGGTTTTCAAAGTTCTTTAAATGGTGCTTTAAAACAAAGAAACACAGCTCTCTTTACAGGCCGCTCCTCCTGTTCCACCCGCAGTCAATATAAAACAGCAGGCGGCCCCGCTTGGGATCTTGCGGTGGTGCTTCTCTCGACCTAGGCGGGCCGAATTATTTATTTGAATAGGTTTGCCATCTTGTGAGATGCACTCCCAGGAAGTAAGCAGACACAGGAACTGGGATATTAAAACACACTGACCAGCAGTTTAATGCGACGCGTTTCAGGCTTACGCCCTTCTTCAAAGCCAACTGCTCTCCAGGACGGCCAAACATTTCTGCCAGCATTTTCCCTCCATTTATTCAAGACAAGCCCCAAGTGGGCTTCAAGTCACGCCCCAAGTGGGCCGGCAAATCACATTGCCTGCAAAGCATGATGGGGCTGGTAGTTCCTTACCCATGTGGGTCTGTTTGTAGCCATCACTGGTTTTCAAAGTTCTTTAAATGGTGCTTTAAAACAAAGAAACACAGCTCTCTTTACAGGCCGCTCCTCCTGTTCCACCCGCAGTCAATATAAAACAGCAGGCGGCCCCGCTTGGGATCTTGCGGTGGTGCTTCTCTCGACCTAGGCGGGCCGAATTATTTATTTGAAAAGGTTTGCCATCTTGTGAGATGCACTCCCAGGAAGTAAGCAGACACAGGAACTGGGATATTAAAACACACTGACCAGCAGTTTAATGCGACGCGTTTCAGGCTTACGCCCTTCTTCAAAGCCAACTGCTCTCCAGGACGGCCAAACATTTCTGCCAGCATTTTCCCTCCATTTATTCAAGACACGCCCCAAGTGGGCTTCAAGTCACGCCCCAAGTGGGCCGGCAAATCACATTGCCTGCAAAGCATGATGGGGCTGGTAGTTCCTTACCCATGTGGGTCTGTTTGTAGCCATCACTGGTTTTCAAAGTTCTTTAAATGGTGCTTTAAAACAAAGAAACACAGCTCTCTTTACAGGCCGCTCCTCCTGTTCCACCCGCAGTCAATATAAAACAGCAGGCGGCCCCGCTTGGGATCTTGCGGTGGTGCTGCTCTCGACCTAGGCGGGCCGAATTATTTATTTGAAAAGGTTTGCCATCTTGTGAGATGCACTCCCAGGAAGTAAGCAGACACCGGAACTGGGATATTAAAACACACTGACCAGCAGTTTAATGCGACGCGTTTCAGGCTTACGCCCTTCTTCAAAGCCAACTGCTCTCCAGGACGGCCAAACATTTCTGCCAGCATTTTCCCTCCATTTATTCAAGACACGCCCCAAGTGGGCTTCAAGTCACGCCCCAAGTGGGCCGGCAAATCACATTGCCTGCAAAGCATGATGGGGCTGGTAGTTCCTTACCCATGTGGGTCTGTTTGTAGCCATCACTGGTTTTCAAAGTTCTTTAAATGGTGCTTTAAAACAAAGAAACACAGCTCTCTTTACAGGCCGCTCCTCCTGTTCCACCCGCAGTCAATATAAAACAGCAGGCGGCCCCGCTTGGGATCTTGCGGTGGTGCTTCTCTCGACCTAGGCGGGCCGAATTATTTATTTGAATAGGTTTGCCATCTTGTGAGATGCACTCCCAGGAAGTAAGCAGACACAGGAACTGGGATATTAAAACACACTGACCAGCAGTTTAATGCGACGCGTTTCAGGCTTACGCCCTTCTTCAAAGCCAACTGCTCTCCAGGACGGCCAAACATTTCTGCCAGCATTTTCCCTCCATTTATTCAAGACACGCCCCAAGTGGGCTTCAAGTCACGCCCCAAGTGGGCCGGCAAATCACAAGGCCTGCAAAGCAAGATCCCAAGCGGTGCCGCCTGCTGTTTTATATTGACTGCGGGTGGAACAGGAGGAGCGGCCTGTAAAGAGAGCTGTGTTTCTTTGTTTTAAAGCACCATTTAAAGAACTTTGAAAACCAGTGATGGCTACAAACAGACCTACATGGGTAAGGAACTACCAGCCCCATCATGCTTTGCAGGCAATGTGATTTGCCGGCCCACTTGGGCGTGACTTGAAGCCCACTTGGGGCGTGTCTTGAATAAATGGAGGGAAAATGCTGGCAGAAATGTTTGGCCGTCCTGGAGAGCAGTTGGCTTTGAAGAAGGGCGTAAGCCTGAAGCGCGTCGGATTAAACTGCTGGTCAGTGTGTTTTAATATCCCAGTTCCTGTGTCTGCTTACTTCCTGGGAGTGCATCTCACAAGATGGCAAACCTTTTCAAATAAATAATTTGGCCCGCCTAGGTCGAGAGAAGCACCACCGCAAGATCCCAGCGGGCCGCCTGCTGTTTTATATTGACTGTGGGTGGAACAGGAGGAGCGGCCTGTAAAGAGAGCTGTGTTTCTTTGTTTTAAAGCACCATTTAAAGAACTTTGAAAACCAGTGATGGCTACAAACAGACCCACATGGGTAAGGAACTACCAGCCCCATCATGCTTTGCAGGCAATGTAATTTGCCGGCCCACTTGGGGCGTGACTTGAAGCCCACTTGGGGCGTGTCTTGAATAAATGGAGGGAAAATGCTGGCAGAAATGTTTGGCCGTCCTGGAGAGCAGTTGTCTTTGAAGAAGGGCGTAAGCCTGAAACGCATCGCATTAAACTGCTGGTCAGTGTGTTTTAATATCCCAGTTCCTGTGTCTGCTTACTTCCTGGGAGTGCATCTCACAAGATGGCAAACCTTTTCAAATAAATACTCGGCCCGCCTAGGTCGAGAGAAGCACCACCGCAAGATCCCAAGCGGGGCCGCCTGCTGTTTTATATTGACTGCGGGTGGAACAGGAGGAGCGACCTGTAAAGAGAGCTGTGTTTCTTTGTTTTAAAGCACCATTTAAAGAACTTTGAAAACCAGTGATGGCTACAAACAGACCCACATGGGTAAGGAACTACCAGCCCCATCATGCTTTGCAGGCAATGTGATTTGCCGGCCCACTTGGGGCGTGACTGAAGCCCACTTGGGGCGTGTCTTGAATAAATGGAGGGAAAATGCTGGCAGAAATGTTTGGCCGTCCTGGAGAGCAGTTGGCTTTGAAGAAGGGCGTAAGCCTGAAACGCGTCGCATTAAACTGCTGGTCAGTGTGTTTTAATATCCCAGTTCCTGTGTCTGCTTACTTCCTGGGAGTGCATCTCACAAGATGGCAAACCTTTTCAAATATATAGATATATATATATATATATACCAATCGAAAGCTGCTCGCTATTGAAGACACCACACACAACGTTGTATTTCACCCTCCTTTATTCGGTAGGCAGTAGCAAACAAAGCAGAGCCCTTCAAGCACAGTCTTGCGCCAAATCACGCCATACGCGTTTCGGGAAAACTTCCCTTCATCATTGGCTGGGCGTTAAGGGAAAGGAGCAGCGTGCCTAATTTTCACAGGTGTTTAAGGTTTTTAATCCTGCCTCAGTGGGCGTGTACTTGCTATGCATGCTGGATATCGTAGTCCAGGTAAGTGTTGAGTTCTTCAGTAGAAGCCGCTTTACCTTATCCTCCATGATTAGAAATCCATCGGGTTGCTGTGAGGGGCAAGGCCAGTCTGCTGCTTCAATCGCGCCTCACCAAATGGGTACGTTGTTCCACTGTGTGCCTCACGATCAAGGCACATGGACCTGCTTCTCTGGCAGTGGGGTTGTCTTCGTGGCCAGAGCGGACCACAACATATTCCAATCGAAAGCTGCTCGCTATTGAATACACCACACACAACGTTGTATTTCACCCTCCTTTGTTCGGTAGGCAGCAGCAAACAAAGCAGAGCCCTTCAAGCAGAGTCTTGCGCCAAATCACGCCATATGCGTTTCGGGAAAACTTCCCTTCATCATTGGCTTGGTGTTAAGGGGAAAGGAGCAGCGTGCACAATTTTCACAGGTGTTTAAGCTTTTTAATCCTGCCTCAGTGGGCATGTACTTGCTATGCATGCTGGATATCGTAGTCCAGGTAAGTGTTGAGTTCTTCAGTAGAAGCCGCTTTACCTTCTCCTCCATGATTAGAAATCCATCGGGTTGCTGTGAGGGGCAAGGCCAGTCTGCTGCTTCAATCGCGCCTCACCAAACGGGTACGTTGTTCCACTGTGTGCCTCACGATCAAGGCACATGGACCTGCTTCTCTGGCAGTGGGGTTGTCTTGGTGGCCAGAGCGGACCATAACATATTCCAATCGAAAGCTGCTCGCTATTGAAGACACCACACACAACGTTGTATTTCACCCTCCTTTATTCGGTAGGCAGCGGCAAACAAAGCAGAGCCCTTCAAGCAGAGTCTTGCACCAAATCACGCCATACGCGTATATATATATATATATATATATATATATATATATATATATACATACATATATATATATATATATATTTATATATATATATTTATATATATATATTACCTACTGGCAGTTGCCAGTAGGTAGTTATAGTTAAGATGTGGCTTTGTAGTTTCCATGCGATACAAAAGGGGATGATGGACGGAACGTTTGAGCCAATCAAACACTCACCCCCAGTCAACTGATCTGGGTTTAATCCATCATCATTCTTTAGCTCACTCCACCACCCCAGTTCAGACATGGCCATATGCAAATCAGTCTGACCCTGTGCCTCATGGGAACAGTCCAGCCCGAACTGCCAAGCCATGTCTTCCCTGGACCGGAAACAAGCATCCTAGGACCGGTTTCTGGCATTCCAGCCGTCATCAGCCAGGCTTGCTTGAATCCAGTGGCAAAGTGAGCAAGGGACCCACGTCTGGGCATACCCCCGCCAACTTAGAGGCGAACAAAGCGATACAAAAGGGGATGATGGACGGAACGTTTGAGCCAATCAAACACTCACCCCCAGTCAACTGATCTGGGTTTAATCCATCATCATTCTTTAGCTCACTCCACCACCCCAGTTCAGACATGGCCATATGCAAATCAGTCTGACCCTGTGCCTCATGGGAACAGTCCAGCCCGAACTGCCAAGCCATGTCTTCCCTGGACCGGAAACAAGCATCCTAGGACCGGTTTCTGGCATTCCAGCCGTCATCAGCCAGGCTTGCTTGAATCCAGTGGCAAAGTGAGCAAGGGACCCACGTCTGGGCATACCCCGCCAACTTAGGGCGAACAAAGCGATACAAAAGGGGATGATGGACGGAACGTTTGAGCCAATCAAACACTCACTCCCAGTCAACTGATCTGGGTTTAATCCATCATCATTCTTTAGCTCACTCCACCACCCCAGTTCAGACATGGCCATATGCAAATCAGTCTGACCCTGTGCCTCATGGGAACAGTCCAGCCCGAACTGCCAAGCCATGTCTTCCCTGGACCGGAAACAAGCATCCTAGGACCGGTTTCTGGCATTCCAGCCGTCATCAGTGTAGTTTCCATAGCAAGAGCAGAGCGTTTTTTCATTTGCTAATGACTTTGGCGTTGTTTGACGAATCTTCGCGAAAGTTTCAAAACTAGTTTACCATTCACTTCAGCTGCTGTCTTGAAAGTTTCGGGGTGATCCGTCATGCGGGGGCTAAGAAAAAGGGAAGGGTCCCAAAACGCAATTTCCCCATGTTAATTTCCATAGTAACTTTAGGCACGGCTACAGCCCGAACTGCTGAACGGAATTACACCAAATTTGACAGAAAGGCAGATGTTGGTTCAGGGAAGTGCCTCTCCTGATCTTGTGCTGAGATCTGATTGGCTGCCAACACTTCAAACCAGGAAGTGTTGGCAGCCATCTTGGGACTCAGCCTGAGCTGAGTCCCAGAAAAAACATTTAAAAAGAAAAGAAAAGGGGGCAGGGTAGAAATACACTGACCCCCTATGGCTCTTGAGAGGGTCACATAGGGACCCCACAGGGTCAAAAAAGCATTTAAAAAAAACATTTCAATGGGAGTCACGCAGGATCCGCAGATCCCGCTGAAAATAATAATAACAAAAAATAGAAGCATGGGCTCCCATGCTTCTGTAATTATGGGCCCGGTGTGGGCCAGGTCCCGGCGGCATTTTCCAAATAAAGGAGGGGGTGCACAGTCTTATTAATGCCCTGGGGACCACCACCTCTGGCTTGTTTCTTGATAAATGGGGGCTTCTCTGCTGAGGGACCCCACCTCCCCAAGGCTATTAACCAACAATAAATCAGAGGGGCACCGTGAAACTCCATGCCCCGGGGACCACCACCTCCCCAGGGCTTATGCATTTTTTGGGGGCCTCTCGGACCCCCCCTGGCCCTGAGGACCTCCACCTTCCTGTGGCCACAAACAAGTTGTAGTGAGGGGGCCTCAGTGCCCCACCGGCCCCAAGGACCACCACCTCCCTGGGGTCAAGTTCCTTTTTAAAAAATGGGAGGGCCCCCCTCCCTGGCCGTTCTCGACCTCGGGGACCGCCACCTCCCCGGGGCAGGCCCTAGAACAAGAAAGGACGGGGCCACCCCCCCCTACTGGAGCCAATAATGGCCCTGGGAACTGCCACCCCCCCAGGACCGGCTCCTGCTATGTCCCAGGGTGCCCAGCCCCAGGACATAGCTGTTTGCTTTTGCTTGGTGGGAGCAAAAAAAAAACAATTAAAAAAAGACCGGGCCCTGGGGGATAGGGTCCCCGGGCCAAAATTGACCTCGGAGGGGCCCCCCTCCCTCATTTCTAAAACACCTGTACCTGGGGAATGGGGTCCCAGGGGCCCAAATCGGCCCGGGGAGAGGGGTCACATGGCCATCCTTCCCTAATGAAAGGACATTTTTTTTTATAGCCAGCCCGGCAAGTCACCCGGAGGCCCCTCCCCCTTTCACTACCACTTGGCAAATGCGCCTCCTGGCATGCTACTAGTTGGGGGATGAACTCCCCATTGATTTCTGAGGGTCCTAGGGGGCCAACTTGCCCCTCCTGTTACCTCCAGAAAGTCCCACACAGTGGGATTGCTCAGAGGTTGTCAGAGGCCACGCCCCCTTTCTCTACCACTCTGTAAACGTGCCTCCTGGCGCACTACTAGTTGGGGGATGAAGTCCCCTTGGCTCTTGAGGGTCCTTGTGGGCAACAACCTCCTGTTACATCCAGTAAGTCCCACACAAGATTGCTGAGAGGTCTTTGGAGGCCACGCCCCCTTTCTCTACCACTTTGTAAACACGACTACTAGTTAAAAAACCATAGATATTCACTTAAAGAACTAAAGGTTACAGGGACGTTATAGCTAGGAAATAGAATTTGAAAAACCTTGAACATTCACTGAAAAAAACAAAGGTTACAGGGACATTACAGTTAGGCTCAGATTTCACTCATACAAAACCAGTGAAATTCAGCAGCTATAGTTACCTGAGCTAACTATAACTTACGTCACCGCAATGAACTGCTTATGACCTCACATATTACAAGACTCATGACATGGCCCGTGACATCACTGATGAAATCTCAAATGACATCACTGATGATATCATCCACAGAACCACTCACTCACCCACTCACACCCCCATACAACTTCTTGTACGCCCACTCACACACCCATTCACAGACCCATACCAGTACTCCCACACCCACTCACTCCTCCATAGAGGCACTCACACACTCACTCACTCCTAAAGCCACTCACACAACTGTTCACTCACCCATACAGCTACTCACATACCCACTTATTTACCTACATAGCCACTCACACACCCACTCACTTACCCATACAGCCTCTCAAAACAGCCTCTCACTCACCCATACAAGCACTCACACACCCACACAACCACTTACATACCCATTCACGCATCCATACAAGCACTCACACATCCGCTCATTCATCCATATAGCCATTCACACAGACACTTACCCTCCAATGCAGCCTCTAACACACTGAGGGCCAGATGTTTGAAGCGTTTTTCCCGTTCGCAAACGGGCCGATTCGCAGAATCGGCCCATTTGTGAACGGGAAAAAGCCTTTTGGGATGTATCATCCCAAAAGGCCATTGCAAAATAAGGAATCGTAAAATTTGCGATTCCCTATTTTGCGAATGCACTTAAGGAATCGCAAATTGCGATTCCTTAAATGCAATTTTGGAAGCACCCAAAATTTGCGATCTGGCCTTAAGGAATCGCAAATTACCACCAACTTCAAGTTGGTGGTAATTTGCGATTTCCTGGAAAAATGCACTTTTTTGCATTTTTCAAAGTGCCATGTGGTGCATAGTATGTGTGCCACATGTGCACACATGCATATTTCAGGGGTGCAACAGGGTGTCCTTTTGGTACCCTTGCACCCTTGAAATTGCATGCGCAATTTGCGAGTACCTATTGGGTAACCCTGGGCGGTGAACTCCGCTCCGCTCGCAGAGTTTGCAGAGTTTTCTGCACTCCGCGGAGATCGCGGAGTTCCGAAAAACTCCACTTCGCGTTGCCGAGCGGAGTTTTTTTCCCCGCTCGCGTTCGTCAACGTCAAGTTGGCGACCGCGAGCAAGGAAAATCAACCTCCCGGCGAGATTTTTCCTCGTTTGCGATTGTCAACATCAAGTTGGCGAGCACGAGCGTGGAAAATCAACATACTGGCGAGATTTTTCCTCGTTCGCGATCGTCAACATCAAGTTGGCGAGCGTGGAAAATCAACATCCCAGCGAGATTTCTCAACGCGTATGCTCGCGACCGCTCGCATTGAGAAACTGCCCGTTCGCGTTGAGAAAGCTGCCGCTCGAGTAAAAATCTACTCGAGCGGCAGAAAAGGAAAGCTTGTGCTGTGCATGGTGCCGTTCGCAATGATTGCACAGTGCGGACAAGCATCCGGCACTGTGCAATTACCGCGAACGGTATTTTTCTATTATACTCCGCCGCTCGCTGAGCTCTGCGTAGTGCGACAGAGTTTTTTTTGCACTTCGCGGTGTTCTGCGTAGTGCAACTCTGCGAACTCTGCCCAGGGTTACTATTGAGTACTCGCAAATTGTGCATGCAATTCCCATTCATTTCTATGGGCCTGTTGGCCCATAGAAATGAATGGGAAGCCATTCCTTATTTGCGACTCACAATTTGCGAGTCGCAAATAAGGAATGCGTAGGAATCGCTATTTTAATTGCGAAACCTACATACATTGCATTTTGCGAGTCCTTAATAGCGAATCGGTAAAATTCGCTATTAAGGACTCGCAAAAGACAATGTTGATACATCTGCCCCTAACTCACTTAACCAAACACCCACTCAAACAGCCACTCACTTGGCCATACAGCCACTTACACACTGAGTCACTTACTCATACAGTCATTCAGACACCCACTCACTCACCCATACAGTCACTACACACCCACTTACCCACCCATACAGCCACTCACACCGCCACTCATTCACCATACAGCCACTGACACACCTACTCACTCAACAAAACAGCCACTCACACAGCATCTTACTCACCCACACAGCTACTCACACACCCACTTAAACACCCATACAGCCACTTACACACCCATACACACAAGGAAGGATACATACAGTCACACAGCCACTCACACAATATATGTTAGAAGTAGTATCACTCTGTAGTAGTGCACCTAGTATACTGCTTTAAATTTTGCAGTAGGTTAGTATATACGTCTAACACCCATAAACTCTTAAAAACACTTACATTCATTTGATGATGTAATCGGCGATGTCATCAGTGATGTCACTGGCCATCTCATGAGTGATGTAATATGTGAGGTCATAAGCAGTGATTACAGGGGTGTAAGTTATAGTTAGCTCAGGTAACTATAACTGCAGAATTTCACTGGTTTTGTAATAGCTAGGTCAGCCGTTCCACAGGAAAAGAGTTTTTTGTGTTACTAATAACTTTTGCCCCTTTGCCCCATTTGATGAATTTCCACAAAAGTTATAAAAATGTGCTACTGTTTGGCTAGTTTGTACATGGAAAGTTTTGGGATGATCCGTGAAGGGGGCGCAGAAAAAAAGGGGGTCCTAAAACACAAAGTCCTCATGAATTTTCAATAGACTTATTTAAGACACACTACAACAAAAACTGCTCAATGGAATTATGCCAAATTTGGCTGAAAGCTAGATCTTGGTCCACAGATTGTGCTTTTTGAAATTTGATGTAAATCCATCTAGTAGTTTTTGAAAAATTAAGGATTAAAAATAATTGTATTTCTGGAGGGTTGGGTCCATAGAGGCTCAAGAGAGTCTTGCAAGAGCGCCAATTTAAAATTAGAGCATTCTGATTGGCCCTGGGAGCTTTTTTTTAGTGCGAGCGAGCACTCTGATTGGCTGCCAGAAACATGAGAAAAATATTGTTGGCAGCCATTACAGGACTCTGGGACTTAGTCCCCTGTCCTGAAGTTAAAAATAAAAACAAAATAACATAAGGGGGCAGGGTAGGGATACACTGCCCCCCTAGGCCCCATGGGAGGGACCCAGAGGGACTTCCCTGGGGCCAAAATGCCACAGAAATTTGTTGTTTTTGCCACGATCCCACAAGCCTCCTGTGGGATCGCAGCAAAAAAAAGTGGAGGCTGGGGTTACATTCTTCAATTATAGGCTCTGGAGAGCCCACCCTTGGGGCCACATTTTATAATGGGGAGTTGGGGCCCCCCTCCCTGAGCTATTATAGGCTGAGGAGCCCACCATGGGCCCAAAATGTGTACAAACGATGGGCCACACAGCCCTCCCTGAGCCTTCAAAGGCCCCGTGGAGCCATCCCCAGGGGCTGATTTATTTAAATAAAGGGGAGGTGGGACATGGGGCCCCCCTCCCTTTGCCATTATAGGCCTTGGGGAGACTACTTCTGGGGCCACAATTTACAAAAAAAGGCTAGACGGTGCGTTCGCCTCCCCTCCCCGAGCCTTTAAAAGACCTTGGGGACCCCATGCCCCAAGGCTGCTACCTTTAACAAGAAGGGCAGGGGGCCGCGTGGACCCTCTCCCTGAGCCTTTTTACAAAAAAAGGCTAGACGGTGCGTTCGCCTCCCCTCCCCGAGCCTTTAAAAGACCTTGGGGACCCCAAGCCCCAAGGCTGCTACCTTTAACAAGAAGGGCAGGGGGCCGCGTAGACACTCTCCCTGAGCCTTTAATGGCCCCGGAGACCCCACCCTCTTTAAGAAACTAATGTGCCAAATCACAGCATTCCCACCATTTTCCAGGCTGATGGACAGTGTGTTTTTTCTACAATTGCATGTTGAAAGCGATCTGAAATCCTTGATGGAGGTGACTGCATCGTTGATTTATTAAAGTGCTATCTCTTCTCTAGTGACTGCCCAAGACAAGTGGGTTCTTTATTGTCATCTCCTGGTCTGAGGGCAGAGTCCACGGTTCTCCCTTTTAACGGCTGCTGTGTATGCAAAGGCACCAAATCACGTACAAGCTCCGCACATTTGGCCCCGCCCCTTCCACGTTGGAAGTATGCAACAGTGTTCCCGCCATATTCCAGGCTGATGGACAATGTGTTTTCTCTACATTTGCAGGTTGAAAAATGATCTAAATTTCTTGATGGAGGTGAATGAATTGATGATTTATTGGAGTGCAATCTCTTTTGTAGTGACGGTCCAAGATGAGTGGGTTCTTTCTTGTCGTCTCCTGGTCTGAAGGCAGAGTCCACTGTTCTCCCTTTTAATTGCTGCTGAGTATACAAAGGCACCAAATCACCTTCAAGCTCTGCCCCTTTGGCCCTGCCCTTTCCACCTCAGAAGTATGTAACAGTGTTCTCGCCATATTCCAGACTGATGGACAGTGTGTTTTCTCGACAATTGCACGTTCAAAAATAATCTGAAATGCTTGATGGAGGTGAATGCATCATTGATTTATTGGAGTACAATCTCTTCTATAGTGGCTGTCCAAGTTGAGTGGGTTCTTTCTTGTCGTTTCCTGGTCTGAAAGCAGAGTCCACAGTTCTTTCTTTTAATTGCTGCTGAGTATGCAAAGGCGCTAAATCATCTACAAGCTCAGCCCATTTGGACACTCCCCTTCCACATTAGTACTAAGCAACAGTGCTGGCGGCCAAGCCCTGTTGCCACCCCCCTGCTGTGCACAGCCAAAGGCATGCGTAGTGTGGGATTGACTGTCTGTGGGGGGTTTTCACAGGGCATGGCTGGCTGTGCACTGCTGGGTGTCGGCTTTACGTATGGTAATAAAATATTACTTTAAGTTAAAAAAAACTAGAAATTCACTGAAAAAAACAAAGGTCAAAGTAACGTTATAGTTGGGGTGATATAAGGTCTGTTGACATCTCAAATGACATCATTGATGGCGTCACTGATGACATCATCCAATGAGTGTGCTAGTTTATTTTATAGTTTACATAGTAGAGGGTAACTACCATTTACCTAATTTTGTACAGCCTTTGTCCAGTTAAGGGGTGTAAGTGTTAAGAAAAAGCATATGCTGATAATGCATCATAGGTGTGTAGAGGTAATGAGCACGATATAAATCTTTGGGCCTGATTTAGATCTTGGTGAATGGGTTACTCCGTCACAACGTTGAGGGATATCCCGTCCGCCGAAATATAAATACCATTATATCCTATGCGATTTATATTTCAGCGGACGGGATATCCATCATCATTGTGACAGAGTACCCTGTCCTCCAAGATCTAAATCAGTCCCTTTGTATTGAAGAGTAACTCTGTATGCATATGACAGTTGACAGCTTCTGACCAGTATTGTCCACACAAGTTTTTTGGTTCTGCAGAAAAAGTTTCCTACAGAGCAAAGAATCTGTGCAGTAGATACTAAGGGGTATATTCCGATGTCATTCGGAAGAGCTCCGAATCGGATTCGGGTTTGCCAAATCTGATCCAGAGCCCTTGTTTCCGACCGAATCGGACACACTTTCGAACGACCAAGTATGATGCCTGGAAACCAGTAGGGCTGTTCAAATCGGTTCTGAAAGGCATTCGTACAGGTCGCGTCTTTCAGAGTCGAATCGTACAGCTCTATGGACTCGGTTTCCGAGAGAGCAAGTACGATGACCGATTCAGACATCCGTTCCGAATTGGCTTCTCCAGAACAAATCGGCTGCCGGAATCTGTCTTTGGGGGCCCCTAGCAGGCCCTTCACCCGGGGCCTTCCGAATCGGTCCCACGGAGGTACCCAAGGGACCCCCCTTTCCAACCATGCACAGTGTGGCAGGCAGCATGGGGTGCCCGCCACAGGGTGCATGATTTTCCCCAACTACCCCTTTCTTCAATGGGAGCCTTTGTTCTCGTTCTGAACACAGGCTCCCATTGAAGTCAATTGGAGCCCGACCAAATCGTATCCGGAAACATCCGGATGCTTCGTACTTGCTCGGTCGGACTCCCCCGATCTGAGTCGTTCGGAAACCATTCCGGAACCGATTCGGTCGGAATGCTTTCTGAGCGAGATCAGAATCGGGCCCTAAGTATTGTAAGCAGCCTTGAGTTATTAGATAGAATCAATTTAGCATGACAATTTCTACATAACCTAGAAGACTGTGTGCACCAGGTACTAACCTATGTACATATGCTTATTTTGCTTCAGAAGATGGACTATCTGTAAAGTTTTCATTATAGTACGAAGGCTGCAGGTAGTATGATCTTTAACACCTTCAGACCTTGGTTATGTTAAGCGAATAGTGTCTTTTATGATAAGTGTTGCAGAGGGTGTACACTGTTCATGGTAGATACTTTTTAATACTCTGTGATGTATTTCTCATGTTCATGGTAGATACTTTTTAATACTCTGTGATGCATTTCTCATGAAAGTTTTGCCGTCTGCAAACAGTGTCGTACAGAGTAAACTCTCTCCATAGAGTAAACACTGTTTACAGTAACCACTTTTCTACTTATATCAACTTCATTTCTCATTGTGGGTTCAGTGATTGTAAGGCGGTTGATACAGATAAAAGCTGTCCATAGGAGGGCATTAATTTTGAAACAGATGTTGACTTGACTTTCTCTGAACAGTTGTATACATATTGAACACCGTATAGAATCTGTGGTTGATTGTCAATGCAAACTAGGCTGCCCATGAAGTGTATGCTATGGGGTCAATGTTGCACATAACAGATGCTTGCTACACCTTAGCAAGCATTAATGATGCTACATAATATTCTGAGCTATATTGTACTTACTTTCAGGCCTCTAATGCCATACTAGTTTATAGAGTAATGTGTACAAAAGAAGCTTGGATGATGTCATCAGGGAAGTCATCAATGATGTCATTTGAGATGTCATCAGTGATGCCATAAATGATGTCATAGAACATCATGAGTGATGTAATATGTGTGGTCATAAGCAGTGCATGGCAGGGGTGCAAGTTATAATTCTTCTTCTATTGTTACTTTTTGGATCGTTATAACATAATGCATGTATAGTTGCATGTATTTACTAAATACATTTACTATTATAATTGGTTATCTTATTGTGCATAATCCACTTGGGCTTTGTGGTCGAAATATTTTATTTTAAATATTTTACTTTACTTTGTTGCACAAGTTAAGAACTCAATAAACAAGTTATAGCAAATGCAGATGAAAAGGTGGGCAGGGGAGGCGAGGCGTTCGTATATATGCTGAAGCCGAGCTGTGACAACTAAACTTGTAATATTTTATTGGAATGCTCAATTTTGGTGAAAATTGGGATTCCGAAATTGTAATTTTCATATTTGATGATTTTGAAGATCTATTTATTGTTCAAGAGCATGTTATATTAATACTTCTGGAAGCCCATTTAAGGATGGCAGATGGGGTGGCCGTTTTCTTTCAACACATTTAAGAAAGAGTCTGTTTTCACTGTCTATTTTGCATTTGTACACCGCATTGATGTGCTACCGTAACTTGTCCATGAACAAGGCGTAAAGCCGTAATGCGTTGGAGGACCCATTAAATCATATTTTGAGGCAAATTCGAGTCGTATGCATGTTCTTCATTAAAAAGTGAAGGATAGTTTTGTGATATTTGGGATACCCGGAACCCGTCTCAGACCGCCACATGTAAGCCTCCGGGAAACAGGGACTTCAGGTTTCATATTGTGCATTCTACAAGGCTGACCCCAGTATCCGTATACCCCGCTTGGAAATTGATGTAACGGCTCATAACAGATTTCGTGGTGATTGATCGCTGCATGTGTAACCGGAACACCATCCAGGAGCTGGAAATACAGGGCAAGCAGCAGTACGGCAAGATCTAGTTTCAGGAGCGGCCACTGCAGAAGATGGAAGGCGCCTTGCTGGTGTAAAGGTGACCGCGTCGGAGAACTCGGTGGGGCAGTCTGGAGCACTTGGTGAGTGTTGCCTTTCTCATTACTGTTCTGTGCGTTCCCTTGTAACTTGAGCAGGATACTGGTGGAAGTGGAGATGTCAGGATTTGGTCCTGAATGGTCCCAAGTTGTCAGCACTTGTATGCCCACTAATTGATTTGCATTAAGATTGTGTCTCATTGAGATGGCTTCAGTTCTGGAAGCTAGAAGGAAAAAAACTGCGAACAAACTATTTTTCACCGAGGTTGCTCAAGGCAACAGTACCATTAGTGCCACCAAGGACATTAGAGATGAGATTAAGATACAATCAATGATTCAAAAGTTAGAGAAACTGCATAAGAAGGAATTATCAAATTGGTGGGAAGCAGAATCCCTCCAGCGTTATATAGAGGTTGGATGAGTACTGCAGGAGTTGAGAAATTTTACGATTCCCACAGATGAAGACCCTTACCCGGATATGTTTGAAGAATGGACCAATAGCTCCAGAGATTGTTCTGTGACAATGATGAAACTTTTGGTTAAATATGCTCTTAAGGATGGAAGCAAGCTCCTGGGTGAGACTGATGTACTTATGTCTGAACTGAGAAATCTAGTATCTAAGGAAACCCTGGATGAGTTTGTCAAAAACTTGACGATACGTCTAGCTAAGACTGAGGGTGAGATCACATAGAAAAAGCAACAAAAGTTTATCCGGGACTTCAAAGACTATCAAGCTGGACGTGTTCTGACTTTTCATAAGAAATATGATCATATGTTTGATGAGAATAAAGATAGCGGGACATTTACTCCCAGGATAGTGATGCTTCTGATGGTAACTTATCAGATGTTTCGGTGACAACATTAACAAAGGGTTTCCAGGTGAAACAGCACAAAAATAATTTTTTAAAACAATTCCAACTGCTGAATCAGGGTGGGACAGAGCAATTTCAGGAGCAAAAAGCTCAAAGGGGCAGAGGGCTAGGAAACAGAGGAAGAACGCAAGGAACAAACAGGCCAAAAAAAGATGCAAGAAGAAAAGAGAACAAGCCAGTGGGAATGAGAACAAGGGGTACATTTGTAATCTCACACATTGACGATTGATGAGATCAAGCTTCTGTCTTTAGGGCTCTCTTTTTGTCCATCTGCTAATTTGGATTATACTCATACGAGAATTGACTTGTTTTGTTTCTTGCGAAAATTGAAACTTTAAAAATGGTTTGATACTCAACATGCTAAATCCCTAACTTCCAAGGATCCATCTAAATTGAGTAATTTGAGCATTGATGATATAGAAACTTTACATGCACTATCTGCATTAGATGCTGATTATAACAATCATGAGGATCCTGTTTTAAATTAACTCAATTTTGATTTTGAGTTAGGGGTAAGTCATCCGAGTTCCTTTAAGCCTAAATCTGTTTTTTTACCTAATATCCAATGTAATTCTATTGAAGCATTTGAAAAAGGTGTGGTTAAAGAGCTTAAAAAATTGAGGTATAAACCACTGTACTTCAAGAGAAGGAATGTGACTCATGATCAAATTGCAGCAATGGATAGCTTGAGGTTGGATGATTTTACTGTTATACGACAATCCGACAAAGGAGGCAATGTGGTTGTGTTATCTAAGGTTGATTGTTTGGCAGAAGGCATAAGGCAGTTGAGTGATGCAATACGCTACTGTGTTTCAAACAAGAATGAGGTCCTCAGGTCAAACACACTTTATGGGGATAAGTTGATTGATTGGAGAGAAAAGGGACTATTGGAGTGGGAGGAGCACACTTTTTTAAAAGACACCCATCCAAAAATCCCGGTGCTTTATCTTCTCCCTAAATTGGGTAAGGATCCTTGTAAACCACCTTGCAGACCCATTGTGTCTTCTATAGGATCACTATTAGAAAATACCTCCCGATATATAGATCATTATTTGAGGACTTTTGTAATCGCTTTACCAGCTTATATCAGAGATACAACCCACTTTCTCACTATGATTGATGGCATCTATTAGGAGGCTGATTATACACTTGAAACACTAGATGTCAGAAACCTCTATGCGAGTATAGTGCATGATCTGGCTTTGAAAGTGGTCAGACATTTTCTTAAGGTTCTTGCTTGATGAACAACTTTTCCCTCTTTGACAACTGTATTTACAGATAGAATTAAGGGACAGCAATGGGCAACTGCTTTGCCCCAGTTACGCAAACTTGTTCCTTTGGCTGGTGGGAGGAGCAGGTGTTCACCGAGTTGAAGGAATTTAAGGATCATATGAGCCTGTGGTCTCGCCTTATAGATGGCATTGTCTGTATTTGGAAGGGTGATGAGGAGTCAGGTAAGCGATTTGAGGATAAACGTAACCAAAATTCTTACAATTTGGCATTCACATTCACAGAACACATCAGTAAATCCAGGATAGAGTTCCTGGATGTTGTAGTGTGCGTCAAGGAGAATAAACTGGAAATTAACAGTTTCGCAAGGAAACTGCGGAAAACAGTCTACTGAGTGCCAGCAGTGCGCATCCCTTATGGAGAGCTATTGCTTGCTAAACGCAATTGTAGCACTGAAGAGGCATTTCTTAAAGAAAAAACCATAATGTGCAAGAGATTTACTGAAAGAGGATATAGAAATAAAATCATTAAGCAAGCTAGCACTAGAGTGGACACAGTCTCAAGAAACCAGTTGTTACATCCGGTGGAGAAAGTGATTATGGTAGATTCAGGGAATGTCAGCTTTATTACTACATTCTCTAATCAAGCAAATAACTTACTGAATATCTTAAACAAACATTGGCATGTATTAATAACTGATGATGTGATAAGTAAACATCTTCATACGAGTCCTCAAATCACTTTCAGGAAATGTTGCTCACTCAGGGACAATCTCAATCAGAATATGATAACTACTCAGACTAGGAATTTGAGGGAGCAGGTCAGGAGTGGGTTCTATTATTGTAGAAATTGTAAAGCATGTAGTAGTAGCAATGATTGTTCAAAATTTCAAGTTTCAAATACCACCAGGGAATTTGTAATCAAGAAAAGATTATCATGCAACACGAAATACTGTGTGTATGGTTTATTGTGTCCTTGTGATATGATGTTCATTGGCAGCACCATTCACAGGGCTAAAAAATGGGTTTTAGAACATATGCGGGCGATAAGATACAATGATCAACATTATCCTGTGGTCTGTCATTTCTTTGAAACGCGTTTTCAGAATGAGAAGTTGCTGAAATTCATTGTGATTGATTTTGTGGAATTTGAAATGTGAGGTGGCAATAGGGAACAGAAATGATGGAAATTGGAATCAAGGTATATTATAGACTTTGATACCTCGACACCCTTGGGCCTCAATTCTCGTGAAGAATTGTCTGTGCATCTGGGTTGATTTGGAGGTGGGAATAGTGAGATGATAAGCTGAATGAATTTGCAGTTTCTTCTTCTGTGAGAAGGTAGTACTGTTATATTTTTTAATTGATTTTATCACATTTTATATTTTTTCATGTAGGGGTCTGTACTAGATGTGATGTAGAGTAGCTGCCCAAGTACTTTTCGTCAACATGACAATATCTTTGCATTTTGAGCGTTGTTACGTAACTATATCTTGCTTAAGCCAACTTGGGCAGAATTAGTTAGTTTTTTGTTCAGCAGCATGAATTGTAAGAATGCATGCATTAGCCCACTTGGGTGTTTCTTTTTGGATCGTTATAACATAATGCATGCATATTTGCATGTATTTACTAAACACATTTACTATTATAATGTTGTAACTTGTTGTGCATGGCCCACTTGGGCTTTGTGGTCAAAATATTTTATTTTAAATATTTTATTTTACTTTGTTGCACAAGTTAAGATCTGAATGAACAAGTTATAGAAAATATTGAAGAAAAGGTGGGCGGTGGAGGCGTTCTTACATATGCCGAAGCCGAGCCGGGACAACTAAAGTTGTAATACTTTCTTGCAATGCTAAGTTTTGGTGAAATCTGGGATTTGGAAATTGTAATTTTCATATTTGATGATTTCGAAAATCTATTTATTGTTTAAGAACATGGTATTGTATAATAGGTAACTATTGGAGTTATATTAATACGTCTGGAAGCCCATTTAAAGATGGCAGATGGGGTGGCAGTTTTCTTTTAACACATTTAAGAAAGAGTCTGTTTTCACTGTCTATTTTGTAGTTGCACACCATCAGTGATGTCATCAGTGCTGTCACTGACCATGCCATGAATGATGTAATATGTGATGTCATGAGCAGTGCATTGCGGGGGCGCGAGTTATAGTTAGCTGAACTAACTATAACAGTGGAATTTCTATGGTTTTGTAAGAGTGAAATGTCCAGCTAACTATAACGCCCCTGAAACTATGGTTTTTTCAGTGAATTTCAAAGGTTTTTTAAATGCTAATTTCTAACTATAACGTCTGTAAAACCTATGGTTTTTTCAGTGAATTTCAAAGGTTTTTTAAATGCTAATTTCTAACTACAATGTCCCTAAAACCTATATTGTTTTTAACTAAATTTAAAAAAGACGTGCATAAATTTTGTAGTGAAAAACTAACTGTAACAGTAGTCTGTTATAAGTTATAATTTAACAATGTTTAAAACTTAATTAGCACTAATTAACATATAAGTGTGGAAAAAGTGTGACGGAGCAGCTATGATACCTGACTTTGAACAACAGCGTTCACAGTTCGATTCCCGGCTCCAGCGGCACGTTAGCCCACCACTATGTCACTGTGGGCAACACCTTGCTTAATCTTTCCGACACCCCCGAGCGCCGGCACACCTTTCCAGGGTTAGCTGTACGCTTTACAAATGCTCGCATTTTTTTAATTTAAAACCATAGTGATGAGAAATATTATCACGTTATTTTTTTCTTCTATTCTGATAGATCTTTTTTTGTATGTCTTCTATTTAGAATTACGGCAATCAATAAATGTATTTACTCATGAGAATGGAAATGACACAGTTTTCCGGGTAACAGTTTTTAAGCTCTCCAACGTATGTACATATTAAGGACCTTATACGTGTTAGGTTCGAAATCGAAACTTTTCCGCTTCACATTTTGTAACTTTTCCCAACACGTGCACAAGTGAAACAGTTAAAACGTGAGCACGTGTCAACTGTAAAACGTCACATCTAAATGGGCGGAGCCGCATCTTCCTTCCATAGACTACTGAATAACCAAAAAGTATATAAACCACACCCGTTGATAGATTAGTTTAGTTTTTGCGAGTTATTTATGCGTCTCCATTCAGTGATGCAGGTGCTCTTTTCTACAGTCGGATTCTTCTTTTGCGGCCACAAAACATAATCCTGAGTTGTAAGTTGTTTGATTATGCAATACTAGATATTTATAATACGTAGCTATTTGTCAATCTTTAAACACTTGTATTTAGAAAAAAGTGTTATTGGTAGTTTTTGCCATTTATATGTAACGTCAGCAGCTTGTTTTCAGAAACAGACAGAATACAGCAAACATTGTTCCTGTTCTGGCTCCTTTGAGCTCATATAGTGTGACTTTGTATATTATAATATTGACACTGTACTTGACCTCAGAAGTGTTGGTGACCCGTCGACGCGAAGACTAAAGATTTATATGTAACGTCAGCAGCTTCTAGTTTGTAGTCTATTTCCCCTTGACATCATATAGTGTGAGTATGTATATTATAATAACCACACATTATGATCTCAGAGGAGTTTGTGACCCATTGGCGCGAAGACTAAAGATTTATATGTAACGTCAGCTGCTTCTGGTTTTTAGTCTATTTCTCCCTTGAGATCATATAGTGTGAGTATGCATATTGTAATATGAACATTTATACTGACCTCAGTGGAGTTTATGACCCGTCGACACGAAGACTAAAGATTTATATTTAACGTCAGCACCTTCTTGTTCTTACTCTGTTTCTTTCTTGGGATCATATACTGTGAATATGTATATTATAATATTAACAGTCATTGTGATCTCAGAGCACTTTATGACCCGTTGGCGCGAAGATGAAAGATTTCGAAGTCCCGGAGAAAAGAAGCTGTCAACATACTCATCGCTGGAAAGTATTTCGTTATTGATCTTGTTTTGTATTGATGACTTCATTTTCATTTTCCTTTTTGTGTGCCATCAGTGACACTGTGTATATTGTACGAGTGTGATATTTCCACACAACAGGAATTGGAGATTTCTCGCCGCCAGGAGTAAACCATCTGAAATACAGTTTACTGACCTTTATAACTTACTTGATCAGATATTTTTACAGTGACAATATTTTTGGAAATTGCAGTCTAAAAAAAATTGTTTCCATAGATACTTTCTTAGTGAATACCTTTGATAAACCCTACATTTCTGAATGTTTTTTTACTATTTCTATTTTTGTCTGTTGCGGTTCCTATTCACCTTCTCCCTATAGAATATATACGACCAGTAGTGTATATTATTATACTACTATCCTATATATTCTTAAAGGAGTACGTGATCTAAGCACTACAACCGAACTTTCCCGAATTCTACAATAATAGAAATTATAAAAAATGATAAAGCGTACATTTCTATGTAATATAAAGTGATTTGTGTTTAACTGTTTTTTACTTGTTATTGTTCTTGTGACCTGAGATGATGTAGTGCGGGAGTGTTTCTTGTAGCACTTCTTTTCTACTTTATCTAAAAGTAACTCATGCCCTCTTATATTATCAAGAATATGGGGCAACACTTTTACAAACTATAGCAGAAAAAAAAGGGAGGGTGTGCCCACGCTTAAGGGATATTTAATGAATTGCGTTTTTATTTGTCAGCCCTTTGATATATATAGCTTCAGTTTCCGAACAAAGTATATTTGTAATTGCTTAATAAAAACTATTTCAAACCTAGACTGAAATTTTTGCTGCGCAACCACAGCTCCCCGTTAGAAAAGTAAACACCACATTATAACTAAACAGTGCTCCTGGGAAGTATCCCACCCGCAAACTTAATAAAAAGAAGCCCGCAACACACTTTGTTATTTTTCCGCCGTAATTTGTACACCCCACGCCAATTATATAAATGGCCCTTAAAATATATAAAAAACTATTTTTACCTTCACAATCCCTCTCCACCACCTTGTGACCACTGTACAGAGTTAATAGTGTTCCTACCCTCCCCGCTACTACTTTCTTTTCCCGTACTCCATTGAAGTGCGTCACAAAATGGTTCACAAAAGTGAACCGTTCCCAGCCAATAATGAGGAAACTTGTACTAGGAACAGTTTAGCCAATAAAATGTCCATGGTGTTCCGCAGAGGGGGAGGGAATAGCTGCCAACACTTCTACTTTCAATGGTTTACAGCCAATGAACATTAAGCTTGGGAAGGTCCTGCTTGGAACACGTTACCCAATCAGATGTCCCTGATGCTCCGCGGAGTGGGAGGGAATGGCTGGCAACACTTCTACTTTCAATGGTTTACAGCCAATGAACATTAAGCTTGGGAACGTCCTGCTTGGAACACGTCAACCAATAACATGTGCCTGCTACTCCGCGGACGGGGAGGAAATGGCTGGCAACACTTGTACTTTCAATGGTTCGCAGCCAATGAACATTAAGCTTGGGAAGGTCCTGCTTGGAACACGTCAGCCAATCAGATGTCCCTGCTACTCCGCGGACGGGGAGGAAATGGCTGGCAACACTTCTACTTTCAATGGTTCGCAGCCAATGAACATTAAGCTTTGGAAGGTCCTGCTTGGAACACGTCAGCCAATCAGATGTCCCTGCTACTCCACGCACGGGGAGCAAATGGCTGGCAACACTTCTACTTTCAATGGTTCGCAGCCAATGAACATTAAGCTTGGGAAGGTCCTGCTTGGAACACGTCAGCCAATCAGATGTCCCTGCTACTCCGCGCACGGGGAGGAAATGGCTGGCAACACTTCTACTTTCAATGGTTCGCAGCCAATGAACATTGAGCTCGTTGTTGGAACACCTCAGACAATTAAACGTTAATTTTGTTCCAGACACACGAACAGAACACGCCCTCCCACATAATATTAATTTTCGTGTAAGAAAGTGACACTGTCGTTCATTTTCTTCCAGACACACGAACAGAACACGCCCTCCCACATAATATTAATTTTGGTGTAAGAAAGTGACACTGTCCATGATAAAAGTGAACACCGCATTATAAGTAAACATTACTGCGCATTATATTAAAGGAAAGCTGCAATACGGCGCAGTTATTTTCCCGACGGGATTTCCAGAGCCTACGCAACCTTGCCACAATACCGCGCACCGTTGTTCTGCGGACGTGATTTCCACGTCTGCGGACGTGATTTCCACGGCCTACGCAACATTCAAACTCCCTGCCTCTGCACCGTACAGACTGCTTAAACTAAGACCACAGTGTTCCTACTATACCCTCTTATACAATTTTTGTCTTTTGTTTCGCACTACGCCTTTCAACTCAGTCACAAAATGGCTGCCAACACTTCCTAGTTTGAACAGTTCGCAACCAATGAGCCGCACGCTCGCCGTACAGACTGCTTAAAGTAAGACCACAGTGTTCCTACTATACCCTCTTATACAATTTTTCTCTTTTGTTTCGCCCTACGCCTTTCAACTCAGTCACAAAATGGCTGCCAACACTTCCTAGTTTGAAAAGTTCGCAATCAATGAGCCGCACGCTCGTGCTCGTAACGCCTCAGCCAATCAGATGTCAGAATTCTCAAATATCGATATCTGTAAATTTTGATATTTCTCTAAAACTACTGAACGGACTTACCCCATTTAAACAAAAGCGTGCTTTCTGGACCAAGACCTTTCTCCCTGCCAAATTTGGCGTAATTCCGTTCAGCAGTTTGACCTGTAGCCTTGTCTAAAGTTTCCTATGGAAATTGCAAGGAGAAAACACGTTTTGAGACCCCCTTTTTTTCTCAGCCCCCCTTCACGAATCACCCCCAAACTTTTAGGATAGGAGCTCACCTGAAAAGAGGAACTTTTTGGAAAATTTCGTAAAGATTCGTCAAACGACGCCAAAGTTATAAGCACATCAAAAAATGCTTTTCCTATGGAAACGTGGTCCTAACTATAACTAGCGACTGGCGACCGCCAGTAGATTATATATATATATATATATATGCCACAAACCTCGCTTTTGCTGTTTTCTTCCAAACAATCGAGCGTAGACCCAGTTTGGTGCAATTATTATTTATTCCGACACATCACCAGTCGCCATGACGCGTTTCGGCAGATCCCTGCCTTGATCATATGACCATATATATATATATATATATATTAAAGCTCCAAGTTTGCCCCCCTAGGCATAGACACACTCCACACCAGGTAGCAGTAAGCCATTTATTGGTAAAGAACAGCACCAGCATGCCAATTCGTAATTCCAGCTTCTTGTCGTCGAATTGCCTGACACGTTTCAGTGCGGCAGCCCGGCCGCGATAGATGCACCACCCTGCTAAATTGGGGGCCACGAGCTTCGCATTACACGGAGCCGCTGTGTGGGACATCGGGCGTGGATTAATGAACAGAACGGCATGCTGAGGCCCATTTGAGGGCTTTAAACTTTTTCACCAGCAAGCAATCAAGGCGCCCATTTGGGATTTTATTTTGGACTACATGACCCATAAGGCCACGTTGCTCAATGGAGCAGCCCATCAGAGGGCGGGAACTGTGTACTTAATGGCGGTGGTTCAGCTGTGCCTGCAAGACTGTCGAGCCTCTGAGGAAAGTGCTACAGGCACTGAAACGCGTCAGGCAATTCGACGGCAAGAAGCTGGAATTACGAATTGGCATATATATATATGTATATATATATATGAAACCAGGATCCCAATGCACAACCGCCGTGGGCCAAACAAGGGCACAGACACCAGTTGGAGATGAAATAAATCTGTTTATTGCTTAACAAGTCAGGATGATGCGTTTCAACCACAAGCCTGTGGTCTTGATAACATGGCGCGCTAAGGAAATGTGCAGAGTATTTATAGTGACTGTAAGTGACTTTACTATGTTCATTGTGACATGGCAAAAACGAGGCCCTTTTACAGCAAGCAGTAAAATCTACTAGTCATCAGCTGATGACTAGGGGTAATGACCAACATAATGTGGTGGCAAACATAGACAACAGACTCTTCTGCTATAAAACATGGTTCATGACATTGCAGTCTGTAACTCCATTCCTGCGCGGTGTGCTTATGAGGTAAGGTGTGTTATGGCTGGGAGGAGTACTAAGCCAATGTGTCGTGGCTCATACTAACAGTCTGAAAGCAACCTAGATATCCTAACATCTGTATGCAAAAAGCAGTTTCAAATATAGAATGTGATAACTCTGTTGCATGTGAAATAGACTCAAACGTGGCAGTGCTTGAAGTCTAACTGTGTTGATGCCTGAACCAATCACCTGTAAGAGCGAGCGTGCTTGTGGAGTCCTGTAATTATATACGCTAAATGCGGGTACTCGAGAATGGGCCAGGGTGTCATGTTGGACCTATGTTCCATGTCGTGGTTTGCCAATGGTGTCTGTGCGTCACTGTGAGGCCTCAAAATGCAGAATAAAAACGGTGTTTCTCAGTGTGAACAAGTCACTGACGTGAAAAAATTAGAAAAAAGTGAAGTGGGGAAGGGAAAGCTGTGATAGTGTCGTGTTATGTGCTCCAGAGAACCCTGGGCTCGCTCTGTGTTCAGCCGAAACTAGAGCAGTGGATATAAACCATGTCCAGAGGTGTAAGATCATGTGGTGCAGTGGGTTAAAATACTGGACAACCAACTGAAAGTCAGCCGACTTTTGGAAGTCAAATGGGCGAAAATTTCTGAAAGCAACTGCAGTGACTCCTTAAAGGAAGTGGTAAAGATTTAGTCCTGTCGGTGCCTTGGTGTTGAGTTCAATAATATATTTGGACTCCAGTTGTCTTAACAATTTATCTCTATTACCCCCACGTTTGAGTGGTGGGATGCAGTCAACTACACAATATTTCAAGTGATCCAGGTTGTTGTGATGTGTTGCTTTGAAGTGTCTGGCAACTGGGTATGCCGGGTCACTGTTAACAATAGCCCTGATATGTTGCAGAATGCGAAGGTGCACTTGGAGCTTAGTGCTCCCCATGTATCTGAGACCACAACTACAGGTGAGAATGTAGACTGCGTATTCTGTTCTACAGGTGAGTTTTTGTTGGATCACTATCGGTTTGTTCCTGAACTCTGCTGTGATTTGGGTGGTGTTAACTCCAAACTTGCATGCCCTACAGCTACTGCATTTAAAAAACCCTTTGACCCCTGATAGCCAGTTCTTGGTGATGGTTATTTCGGGGCCATTTCTGACTACAGCATCATG
This sequence comes from Calotriton arnoldi, assembly GCA_963921515.1. Lineage (NCBI taxonomy): Eukaryota > Metazoa > Chordata > Amphibia > Caudata > Salamandridae > Calotriton > Calotriton arnoldi. The sequence continues at coordinate 137,570 of CAWUFW010011399.1, forward strand.
CATGGAGACAGCTTTCCTGTAGGTGATCTCCGGCCTTGGGGCCACCATAGGTCCTAGTGTGGAGTCAGTTTTGATAATGCCCCAGTGTTTATTAAAAATGGATTTTAATTCCCGTGCCTCGGTGTTGTGGGTGATAATAAGGCGCGTGGTTACCTTGCTGTCCGTGGTCAGCTCTGGGGCAGTGTCAATACTGTTGCTGGTGTCAGTGTGTGTGCCTAGTAGGAGATGTTCTCTGGGAAATGAGTTGGCTTTGGTGGTCGCTGCTGTGATCATCTTATCTGTGTAGCCTCTGGCCCTGAATCTCATGTGAGACTCCAATTGGCATTTGGCCAGGTCTGTGCTGTTGCTGCATATTCTGCGCAGGCGCAGCATTTCCCCGTAAGGAATGCTTGCTATCAGGTGTTTAGGGTGAAAACTGCTGGCGTGTAGGGTGGAGTTTCCTGCAGTGGTTTTTCTGTGGAGAGTGGTGTGAAGTGTGCTGTTGGTGACATATACTTTGACATCAAGGAATTCCACTGATTCTGTGCTTATGGTGGCATTAAACTCTAAATTCAAATCATTACAATTGATCTCATCAATAAACGTTTTTGCACTGTCAATGGAGCCTTTCCAAACCACAAAAATGTCATCAATATATCGCAGCCAACAAAGGATATGGTTAGACCAAGCTTCAGAGTGAGTGACCCTGAGGATCCGCTCCTCCCACCAGCCAACATGAAGACAGACATAGCTGGGGAAGAAGCAAGCCCCCATTGCCACGCCCCTCAGTTGCTTGTATGTCTTGTTGTTAAACATAAAGAAGTTATGTTCCAGGCACCATTCTATGAGATGCATAATGAGTATGTTATGTTTGTAACAGTGAATAGGTCTCTTGGCCAAGAATTCATGGCATACATTGAGTCCATCAGAGTGCCGTATGCTGGTGTATAGTGAAGTGATGTCAAGAGACATCAGGACACAGTCCGGGGACCATGAGATGTTGCTGATTTTGGAGAGGAAGTCGCTAGTGTCTCTTAGGTAGGTCGGGAGGTTGATGACATGCTCTTGTAGAAAGAAATCAACATATTTGGATATGTTTTCGCATAGGCTTTTGCGTGCTGAGATGATATATATTCCAACTCGCTGCTTGTTTTTCGCCGCCGCAACTCCAGAGCAGAGGGCGCGTCGTCAGGAACAGACCAACCAAGCAAGGTCCGGTTAAAATTGACAAAACCTCGGACTTCAAGGAATGACGACGCCGTGTTCTGACACAAATAAATGGTTTATTTGTCGGCTGATCGGACGCGTTTCGCCTGTACCAGCAGGCTTGCTCACCAACCAATTCACATAAAGTTTCAACCATTTTAAATTGTCGTGCTTGTGACGATACGTGATACACGTGACAAACTACTAAACAAGTGTATTAGAAAACAGACTGGTAGTTTTTTCGATATCTGCATGTGAAAATACAACGGTTACCAATTTCATATTCCGTTGCTGAACCAAATAATAATATCAAAATAACCATTACGGATTCCTGAATAATTAAAGCGCTTTACAGTCTTACCAATTTTGTAATATAATTGCACTCGCAATATAATAACAATCATTTTACCACGATGCCACTGTTGTCATGACAATCCATGATTAAACCCATGATTAAACTCGCAATTTGGCCCATGTGGACTCAAATAACAGCCTTATCAAAATATGGTCACAATATCGCTATTTAAACAATATCACTTCCATAGGTGCTATACCTTCTCATATTTCTGCCCAAGTGGGCCCATATACACTAGGCATCATTCAAAATTACTTAGCGCAAACTAATTTTGTCAATCCTGCCCAAGTGGGCATTGGTTCTCCATCATATGACATAATATTATATATCAGTCTGTATTTAAAGTGTACTGTGCTCAAAAAGTGAAACAAAAGTTCAAATTAAAATAAAACAGTTAAAAACAGAGATTCAGGGAGGCTTATTTGAAGATTTCGGAAAATTCATAGTTTCACAACGAAAGCATCTTTACAAATGTGTGTGCAAGTCTTCTTCCATATTTAAACCAACCGGGGTCCTCGTGTTAAGTTCTAATATATAGCACGATTCAAGCTTCCTTAATTTTTTTTCCCGGTCTCCACCCCTTACATTTGGTGGAATAAAATCAATCACAAAATATGTTAACCCTTGCACATTCTTGTTATGATGTTTCTCAAAATGGCGTGCCACTGGATATGACTTATCGCCATTCTTAATTGCTCTGAGGTGCTGTAGCACTCTTTTATGTACAGGAAGAATTGTGCTGCCCACGTACTTCATGCCACATGGGCACTGAAGCACGTAGACTGCAAATTCCGTTTTGCATGTAAAATGGCCTTTAATTTTCTTTTCTCTTTTAGAAAGGCCGGGTCTGTACATTGAGGTGTTCTTGCCATGCACACAGGCCTTGCATTTTGTACATTTTATGAATCCTTCTTTTTGTTTCAACCAGGAAGAGGTAGTAGCTGCTGGTTGCGTCTTTGGAGCCATGTTGCTAACTAGCATCTGTTTTAAGGATCTGGCACGTCTAAACGTTATTAACGGTCTCCTCTGCACAAGTTTCCCTAGTATAGGATCATTGCGAATTAAATGCTAATGTTTAGACAGGATATTCCTAACTTTCACATGTTATTGGTTATATGAGGTAATCATTCTGCACTGATTACTTGTAACCCCATCAGATTTTGCTTTTATTTTGCTTTTGTTAAAAAGAATTTCCTCCCTTGTCTTTTTCTTAGCTTTATATATAGCTGATTGTACACAGTCCTCTGTATACCCTCTTGCTTTAAAGCGGGTCTTCAGACAGCTCAGTTCTTTATCTAAGACATCTTGCTCACTACAATTACGAATTGTTCTAAGACATTCCCCGTAGGGAATGCTTCTAATAAGGTTGTTTGGGTGGAAACTTGTTGCGTGAAGCAACGTATTCCCTGCTGTAGGTTTACGGTACAGCATAGTACGTAGTTTTGCATCTTTAACATAGATGGTTAGATCAAGGAAGTTCACAGCAGTTGTGCTGATGGTACTTGTAAATCTTAAATTTAAGTTGTTGACCTGAAGCTTTTTAATGAATTCTTTTACTGATTTTTCTGTGCCCTTTCATACGACGAATAAATCGTCGATGAAACGACTCCAGTGCAGTATATTGTACTGCCATTCTTCCTGGTACCGCATCCGGACCACCTGCTCCTCCCACCAGCCCACATGCAAATTTGCACAGCTGGGGGCGAAGCAGGTGCCCATAGCTGTACCGCAAGTTTGATGGAATAACTCGCCATTAAAGAGGAAGTAATTGTTCTTAAGGCAGATAGCAACCATTGTTATCAACATCTGTATATGCGCCCACATTTTTATAGGCCTGCTTCCTAAAAAATACTTATTAGCAATAAGGCCATCTTCGTGTCTTATGCTAGTGTACAATGTGGTGACATCAATGGTTACTAGCAGGAGGTCTTGTTCCCAAGGTAAATCGTAGATTCTCTTCAAAAAGTCCCCCGTGTCCTGAATGTAAGAAGGAAGCAGTTTCACTAAGGGACAGAGGAACGAATCTATGAATTTAGACGTGTTCTCCAGGGCGCTACCTATAGCTGAAATAATAGGGCATCCAGGGGGATTCTCAAGATCTTTATGCACCTTCGGTATTAGATAGAACACTGGCACTACAGGATTGTTGACTTTTAAAAACATTAACTCTTCATGAGTAATCAGACATTGATTGTACCAATCATGTAATTGCACATTATAAAGGCGGTGACTGGTGTTCATAATCTCTTCAATAACTCTTACATAATTTGCACGGTTATTAAGTTGTTTATAGGCTTCATTTAAGTACCTTTGTTTATCCCACAGGACAACATTCCCGCCTTTATCTGCATTACGTACTATGCAATTACTATTAGATGACAATTTAGTAACTAGAGCAGTATACTCTTTTCGTTGCTGTGACAAAATTTTATGTTTCACACTAGTACATTTTTCTAGGTTTTTCAAATCATTAATCACCAATTCATTGAAAACATCTACAGAGTCTCTGGTGGACATGGGTACAAATCTGGAACTAGGTCTGAAACTTGTTGGAGTACTGCCTACAATGTCAATTCCTTGTTCTGCCGCAAGATCGATGGCTTGGTTAATAGTAATCTGTGTATCCGTACTGGTACTCAATGTACTTGTCTCATTTTCATTCTCCAGTTGTCTCAACTCCAATAGAAGATTCATATCATTTAGCAGCAGACTACCTGGTTGACTTTCAGTTACAGTACTACTGGCTGATGTTGTTGTCCTTTCTTTTTGATTTATGGCAAAGTATTTTTTCAATTTAAGCGCTCTTGTGAATTTCAAAATGTCCACTCTTGTCTTGACATAATCAAATTCTGCTACTGGACAGTATGACAGGGGAGAGGATGTAGCCTTACGGCTAGAGCAGTCGACTTCGGAGCTGGGTAACCGGGTTCAAGTCTCGGCAACGACGCTCAACATCCTGTGATTCTGGGCAAATCACTTAATCTCCCCGTGCCTAACAAAAATGAATGTGTCCATCTGTAACGGAACTGGTGCTCATGTAAAGCGCTCTGATACCCAATTTCTCGGGTCTAGTTCGCGCTATATAAAACTCTAAAAAAAAAAAAAGATATTCTTTTCTTTTTCAGATAATGTAATGTTCGTCAGATTAATGATTGATGCCTCATTTTCAGCATTCATTTCTTCGCTTGCTTGTTTTTGGCTCTGTCTTCGGCGTTCAAGTTGTTTTGCGCCTTTGCGCCTCTGTTGCCTCTGCCTCTTGGTGGTCCTGCGTTGATGACTGGTGCTCTGGGGTGGAGGTTGAATCTCCTTTCCTGCTGTAAAAAAACAAATTCATTGATTACTGTGGGTACTACTGCTACTCCCTGACCACTGGGACCCTCATCTGCATCAGTATCAATTTCTGAACTTTGGATACTGGATTGTGCGTCAGGTAGTAATTTACCACTTGAGTTCATTTTTTGCCTTCTCAAATTTTCGATTTGTTTCGCAAAAGTATAGATTTGCCCGCGATCATAGTCATTCTTATCACGTAAAAGCTTTTGGGCCTTTCTTTCTTTTATTGATCCCTCCAATTTACGAAGACGTTCTTTCATTTCATTTTTAAATTTCTCAATTGGTTCCTGATTTGTTTCTTTGTCCAGCATTTCCATGATTTGGGTGATTTCTTCCAGGATTTTTTGCCGATCGATATCAGCATATTTTATGAGAATGGCAAGCATTCTCCGTGAGGATTCTTGATTATTCTCTGCCCACTTGCGGAGCATATTTGGGTTGGGGTCTTCATAAGTAGGTGCTACCAAGATTCTAAGGCCCCTTGGGATCCGCTTTACCTCCAGATAGCGTTGGAGGGATTTTGACTCCCACCATTTTGATAGTTTGCTGCGCTTAAGTTTTTCAAGCCGTCTTAAGCGTGCTGTGACATCCGATATTTTTCCATTGCTTACTGCACCCCCAGCTTTCTTGATGGTTGCCTTGGTATCGTCAAAAATAGATAATGCTGCCTCCTCTCTTTCTTTCACCTCTGCAGCCGACATATTAATAATACTGTGGATATCCTCCACTGCCAGAAACCGCCAGTGTCTACACTTCTCAGTGATTGTAGATTAATATTAAAACGCTGGCTTTCCCTCTTCCCTCAATCGCTGCCAAAGCGCCGCTTACCTGGGTGTTGCTGGCGTTCACCACGGGTCCTCCGACTCACCGGGTTCCGCAGCACACTCCAGGCCGGCTTCTTCTTGTAGCAAAAGTGCGTTCCCCCTCTCCTTGTTGTGCAATGAGGGGGGGCGGTGGAAGCAATACTCCAACTCGCTGCTTGTTTTTCGCCGCCGCAACTCCAGAGCAGAGGGCGCGTCGTCAGGAACGGACCAACCAAGCAAGGTCCGGTTAAAATTGACAAAACCTCGGACTTCAAGGAATGATGACGCCGTGTTCTGACACAAATAAATGGTTTATTTGTCGGCTGATCGGACGCGTTTCGCCTGTACCCGCAGGCTTGCTCACCAACCAATTCACATAAAGTTTCAACCATTTTAAATTGTTGTGCTTGTGACGTATCAAGTGACAAACTACTAAACATAATTTTGAATGATGCCTAGTGTATATGGGCCCACTTGGGCAGAAATATGAGAAGGTATAACACCTATGGAAGTGATATTGTTTAAATAGCGATATTGTGACCATATTGTGATAAGGCTGTTATTTGAGCCCACATGGGCCAAATTGCGAGTTTAATCATGGGTTTAATCATGGATTGTCATGACAACAGTGGCATCGTGGTAAAATGATTGTTATTATATTGCAAGTGCAATTATATTACAAAATTGGTAAGACTGTAAAGCGCTTTAATTATTCAGGAATCCGTAATGGTTATTTTGATATTATTATTTGGTTCAGCAACGGAATATGAAATTGGTAACCGTTGTATTTTCACATGCAGGTATCGAAAAAACTACCAGTCTGTTTTCTAATACACTTGTTTAGTAGTTTGTCACATGATACGTCACAAGCACGACAATTTAAAATGGTTGAAACTTTATGTGAATTGGTTGGTGAGCAAACCTGCGGGTACAGGCGAAACGTGTCCGATCAGCCGACAAATAAACCATTTATTTGTGTCAGAACACGGCGTCGTCATTCCTTGAAGTCCGAGGTTTTGTCAATATATATATATATATATATATACTTTGCTTCCTTCCCCTTGTCCATTCTTTCTTTTTTCTTTTTCTTGTTTTTTCTTTCTTTCAATTTTAGTTCTTCTTTCCATCTTCCTCATGACCCATGCATTCTTTCTAGCTCTACAGTTCCTGTCATCTTTCTCTTTCTTTCTCTCTTTCTTCCTTGCTCTCTTTCTTTCTTTCTTCCTTTCTTTCTTTCTTTCTTTCTTTCTTTCTTTCTTTCTTTTTTTCTTTCTTTGTTTTCATCTTCTGGCTCCCTTCCTTATATTTCAATGGGATCTAGTCACAAACTACACTTTGTAGTGCGTTTTGTAGTACTGTAATAATACTACAAACGTACTCAAAACATTTGGTTGTATGTCTTTACAACGCATACCATTTCCATGCTTCCCTTTACCACGCTTGTAATACCAACGCATGGCATTACATTGTGAAATTTCCCCACACATTTGTATGTGTGTGTTTGCATGTATATATATGTATCTGCGCTGTGGTAAAGGTACCGATGCTTCAGAAAGGAAACCTCAGTAATGCGAATGGTTGCAGTATTACTCCAAATTTATAAACATGCCACCGAAAAAAATCATCAGACACATTCCGACTGTACTGCAGCCCGTCTCACTGATAGAGAGGCGCCATCTTACAACCGAGTTTACAACCAAATTTTTCCTGGACTTGGCAGCATAATACATTGCAGTGCATCTTCAATGGCTGGCGACCAGGAGGAACCCAGAGAGGGCCTTATACCCGTTCACTCACACAGCCCCAGAGTTAGCGATAATATTGTTATGCATGCAGCGAAGACCATGTGGGGGCACTGAAGAGACCAGAGTGGTGGCCCGGTGCTGGGCTAGATTTCTACAATGCACTTATTGTAGGATTCCCTACTCTCCTGACTTCCCCCTCAACCTGCTACGACACCTTCCACATGGGGGGAACTGGACGGGTCTGGATGTCTGGCGGGAGGTGGGGGTGGGGGTGGAGGTGCTGGGAGATCTCTTTCGGGACTCTGAGAGGCTCCCCTTTGATGACTTCGGTGCAGATCGCTAGCCCTCCAGTCACTGTGGAGCGCTGCATCGTGTCTAGGGCCACTCGTCTGCGGCATGATCCCCAAATAAACGATATGATCTGTGAGTCCAGGTCTCGGAACGTTGCATGGGGGATCCACATCGGGAGTGTCCCAAAGAGATACAGTAAATGATGCAAAGCCACCATCTTCAGGACGGCCACTCTACCGGCCACCGACAGTGGTAGGGACTTCCAAAACTCCATGGAGGAGCGAAGGGAGCGTATCGCTCTGCCTACATTGCCCTCCATGAGGTCAGCGGCTCTGTGATATATTTTTACTCCCAGGTATGCCAGGCAGTTGTGTTCCCACTGTAGACAGCCCAGCTCGTCTGGGGGGCCCATTGGATGTCATGGGGAATTGGAAGGGACGCCCTTGACACGCTCTTTCCTAATACTGGCTTGCAAACCCTATTTTGCGAGTTGGTTATAGGTTAGTACAAGGCAAAAGGCTCTTAAGCGGTCGCAAACAGACCAATTCTCCGTTTGCGACCGTCAAAACCTGTCATACATGGGGCCCACAGAGTGCAACTGCTTAGAGCAGAACCGGGCAAAGAGCTTTGAATATGTTGCAAATACAGGAACGTTCAGCACATGACTTCCTTCTCGAGGAACACAAACTAATACATTTCAGCTCAGAAAATAAACACTTGCACTTAGGAAACTCATTCATGTAATTTTAATAGCCACATTTTCCCGGTCACTGCAAACCAAATGTCAATGCTGGCTGACTTTGGCTTAGTCATGTCAATTGAACCCTGGTTATGCTAACGAAACATGTTTAAATCAAACATTATTTTCTGTTGATTAAAAAATGCTCTTACGCTTGCAAGAACTTATATGGATTGGGGAAATTGAGACCACAAGGCATTTATTTGCATGTCTTCACATCTGCCTCTATGCCATCACATCATTGGCTACACAACAAATAACAGAAAACGCCATGGCAGTGGAGTGACGCCCCCTCCTTGATTACTCTGATTACACATTGATGTGGCAAATACTGGCGTCGGTGCACAATGCAACAACCCCACTTGGAAACATGCACATACAACAAGGGGCCACTTCAAGACAAGAAACACTGAAGAGTGAACAATTATATTATTGAACAAGAGGTTTAAGTGCTCATACAATATGAGGGGTGGACTTGCAGTACACACTGTGAAGTGAAGACTAACATGCTGGTATGATGAAGACAACGTAGGTTTATTCCAGTGGTAGATAAACAGGTATAAAACTTCATCAACAAGTATATAAGTCCATAGTATCAACAAGTGTAGATCTCTGTCAGTAGTCCTAGATATCCATCAACAGTCCCACCGAGAGCAGCCTGCTATCTGCTCAGCCCCATTCACCAACTGTCATCCTCATCCAGTCACCCAAGCATTCCACCCACAGCACATACACCAAACATTCCACTCAGAACACTCACACAGGCTGAGCAGCTAGGAACAAGTTGTCATAAGAGATAGATAGTAATAGGAGAATACTACATATCCCTTTCCTTATAAACGAAAGACGAGACTTAACATGTTGAAACTATAAACATAAAAGTAGAATATAAGATAAATAATCAAAACGTCTCAAAACTACAAGCATAAATGTATAAGACAAATACATGTACCAAACATCTTAAGGCTGTAATATAAACAGCAAAAGATAAGTAAAAATAGTCAGTAACCCAGGGATGACAGAAACGACATCACGAGAGGGGTAGAGACTAAACAAGATCAAAGGAGAAGAGAAAAAGGTATCTTACATATGAAATACGAAATACCCATCTCCCCCTCTTAATAAAGGCAATAAATTGATAACAAAAACGTGTACAATCCCATGTAGGGAACACTCCATGTAAAGGTGTGGAAAGAGGGACTGGGACCCAAATTCCTGCCCCCACCCTAAACAGGGGACAACATGTATGTAAATGTGGACAGAAGGGATGTGACCCAACATCCTGCCCCCACCCTGAACAGGGGACAACGTGAATGTGACTGTGGACAAGAGGGACTAATACCCCATGCCCTGCCCCCACCAAGCAAAAAGGGACAACCTGTGATTTGTAAAAATCACACTATGAAAAGAATATAATGTCATGAGAACAAAGGGACTTGCACCCAATGTCCTGTCCCCACAAACTACAAGGGACAACCTGTGAAATAAAATGTGAAAGCTCTCCAATGTGAGGAGGCAAGCAATGTGAAGAGACAGCAACAAAACTCGTGCGGCGCAAGGCATCTTAAGCACGCAGGGACCCACCCCTGCAACAACAACTCGTGCGGCGCAATGCGTCTTAAGCACGCAGGAACACCCCTGCAACATAAATTCGTGCGGCGCAAGGCGTCTTAAGCACACAGGGACACCCCTGCAACATAAATTCGTGCGGCGCAAGGCGTCTTAAGCACACAGGGACACCCCTGCAACATAAATTCGTGCGGCGCAAGGCGTCTTAAGCACACAGGGACACCCCTGCAACATAAATAACATCCGGGGCTATGACTCAAACCACACTCCAGATAAAATTGTGAAAACCACCCACAAAACACAAGAGACAACCATATGTAGTAAAACGTTAACAGTGGCATCACTACACACGAAAACTTCTTCAATTAATATGTCAAACATTTCCTAAAGTAGTGCATTAATTAACTATGAGTTGCACCGGTGAGCGACTTCTCACCCGAGTTGCACAATTGTTCCATGTGCTCACAACAAAACCAACAACAAACATGTAAAAATGACCTCTTGAAACTGAATTAAATATTACATTGAAAAACAATGCTAGTGACTCCTGTGAGCGAAATCTCACACGAAATGGCAACAGATAATCATCAGGGGTTGCACTACAGTGTCAAACAGCTGCTTTCCTTCAGCAGCAAGAGCGTTAAAAGCTCCTCCGACAGCTCAGATAAAAGTACCTCATTTAAAAACTCCTCCGACACCTCACCATCGTTGAAGAGAGCAGCAACAGCAGAAACCTAAATCCAAACGATGATGACCGCAGACCGATCACTTTGAGAAGTAGAGCATCTGACACAAACAACACTTCAGGCAGGCAGGAGGCAATTTCCGAAGCCGTTAAAGATGCCGCTTCGCCTCACTGAATCCAACAACTTTGAAATTAACTTCCGAAATGCGTGGTTGGCAAACTGGAACCTATAATAATCATAAACAGCCAACTTCAAGATGGCGGCACGCCTTGTACGCTGCGCCGTATGGCTCAAGGCGCGCTTCTGCTTTAAAAACGTCTGACAACAGTTAGGTGACGGCATGAATCGTGCGTCATCACAGAAGATGTCACGGCAGCCTCGAGTGACTTCCAAGAACGAGGTAAGGAGCACTCGCTAAGTAGCTCGTGACACAGTGTTCAAACTGCGGCAAGCGCAGTTAAACTGCCAATACTGAAAGGGAGACTTCAAGTTTAAAACACATATTAAAAAAACTCACTGCAAAGTTTGACAAAGCTGATGAACTTACTGCAGAGTTTGACACAAATGATGATCCCTCCAGCCGCCGGTAGAAAGTTCAGCATGCCAACAGATAACGTGTGCGCTCTCTCTTTGTCCCCAAGAACACGAAAAACACTGCTGGTGTGTGTGTGGTCTCCAACACATCCTCCCACCAGTTACCATCCTGCCAGCCACATTACTGCAGCTCGTAATTTCAATGTAAGGTCCATGCACATCTGTTTGCGCTCCCTCATGCATGACTTTGTGCAAGTCCCAATGTGCAGACAACTCCGCTCCGACGCAGGCAGCAGTCATGCACATACATGAAAAGTTAGTGAGACATGTAAGAAATGAAATGTCTATGTGAGTCACACTCTGCGCAGCGTCCATTCTGTGACTTGTAGAAGTAGCTTGTTTAGCCTGTGAACAGCACGCTTGTCTCGGGGCTGTCCGATGTGATGGACACCGGTGGGACTGCACAGCGCGCTGGCTTTGTGCTTGTTTCCTTTGTTTCATTTGAAGCTGAATGTCTTTAAAGAGAGATACTGTGAGGCCTCTTGAGAGTCTTTTCTGTAGCATATTGTTCCTGTTGCTTTAACTAGTCGTCCGTTACTTGTAGTATCTTTTCTCCAGCATAATGTAGAAAGCATGATGAGGTTTCTCAGGCCACTTGTACCCACTGTTGAGCGTGGGGGCGTCTCCAACTCGTCGCCAAAAATAATGAAGTGAAGACTGACACGCTGTTATGATGAAGACATTGTAGGTTTATTCCAGTGGTAGATAAACAGGTATAAAACTTCATCAACAAGTATATAAGTCGATAGTATCAACAAGTGTAGATCTCTGTCAGCAGTCCTAGATATCCATCAACAGTCCCACCGGGAGCAGCCTGCTAGCTGCTCAGCCCCATTCACCAACTGTCATCCTCATCCAGTCACCCAAGCATTCCACCCACAGCACATACACCAAACATTCCACTCAGAACACTCACACAGGCTGAGCAGCTAGGAACAAGTTGTCATAAGAGATAGATAGTAATAGGAGAATACTACATATCCCTTTCCTTATAAACGAAAGACGAAACTTAACATGTTGAAACTATAAACATAAAAGTAGAATATAAGATAAATAATCAAAACGTCTCAAAACTACAAGCATAAATGTATAAGACAAATACATGTACCAAACATCTTAAGGCTGTAATATAAACAGCAAAAGATAAGTAAAAATAGTCAGTAACCCAGGGATGACAGAAACGACATCACGAGAGGGGTAGAGACTAAGCAAGATCAAAGGAGAAGAGAAAAAGGTATCTTACATATGAAATACGAAATACCCATCTCCCCCTCTTAATAAAGGCAATAAATTGATAACAAAAACGTGTACAATCCCATGTAGGGAACACTCCATGTAAAGGTGTGGAAAGAGGGACTGGGACCCAAATTCCTGACCCCACCCTAGACAGGGGACAACGTGTATGTAAATGTGGACAGAAGGGATGTGACCCAACATCCTGCCCCCACCCTGAACAGGGGACAACGTGAATGTGACTGTGGACAAGAGGGACTAATACCCCATGTCCAGCCCCCACCAAGCAAAAAGGGACAACCTGTGATTTGTAAAAATCACACTATGAAAAGAATATAATGTCATGAGAACAAAGGGACTTGCACCCAATGTCCTGTCCCCACAAACTACAAGGGACAACCTGTGAAATAAAATGTGAAAGCTCTCCAATGTGAAGAGGCAAGCAATGTGAAGAGACAGCAACAAACTCGTGCGGCGCAAGGCGTCTTAAGCACGCAGGGACTCACCCCTGCAACAACAACTCGTGCGGCGCAATGCGTCTTAAGCATGCAGGAACACCCCTGCAACATAAATTCGTGCAGCGCAAGGCGTCTTAAGCACACAGGGACACCCCTGCAACATAAATTGGTGCGGCGCAAGGCGTCTTAAGCACACAGGGACACCCCTGCAACATAAATTCATGCGGCGCAAGGCGTCTTAAGCACACAGGGACACCCCTGCAACATAAATAACATCCGGGGCTATGACTCAAACCACACTCCAGATTAAATTGTGAAAACCACCCACAAAACACAAGAGACAACCATATGTAGTAAAACGTTAACAGTGGCATCACTACACACGAAAACTTCTTCAATTAATATGTCAAACATTTCCTAAAGTAGTGCATTAATTAACTATGAGTTGCACCGGTGAGCGACTTCTCACCCGAGTTGCACAATTGTTCCATGTGCTCACAACAAAACCAACAACAAACATGTAAAAATGACCTCTTGAAACTGAATTAAATATTACATTGAAAAACAATGCTGTGACTCCTGTGAGCGAAATCTCACACGAAATGGCAACAGATAATCATCAGGGGTTGCACTACAGTCTCATACAGCTGCTTTCCTTCAGCAGCAAGAGCGTTAAAAGCTCCTCCGACAGCTCAGATAAAAGTACCTCATTTAAAAACTCCTCCGACACCTCACCATCGTTGAAGAGAGCAGCAACAGCAGAAGCCTAAATCCAAACGATGATGACCGCAGACCGATCACTTTGAGAAGTAGAGCATCTGACACAAACAACACTTGAGGCAGGAAGGAGGCAATTTCCGAAGCCGTTAAAGATGCCGCTTCGCCTCACTGAATCCAACAACTTTGAAATTAACTTCCGAAATGCGTGGTTGGCAAACTGGAACCTATAATCATCATAAACAGCCAACTTCAAGATGGCGGCACGCCTTGTACGTTGCGCCGTATGGCTCAAGGCGCGCTTCTGCTTTAAAAACGTCTGACAACAGTTAGGTGACGGCATGAATTGTGCGTCATCACAGAAGATGTCACGGCAGCCTCGAGTGACTTCCAAGAACGAGGTAAGGAGCACGCGCTAAGTAGCTCGTGACACAGTGTTCAAACTGCGGCAAGCGCAGTTAAACTGCCAATACTGAGAGGGAGACTTCAAGTTTAAAACACATATTAAAAAAACTCACTGCAAAGTTTGACAAAGCTGATGAACTTACTGCAGAGTTTGACACAAATGATGATCCCCTCCAGCCGCCGGTAGAAAGTTCAGCATGCCAACAGATAACGTGTGCGCTCTCTCTTTGTCCCCAAGAACACGAAAAACACTGCTGGTGTGTGTGTGGTCTCCAACACATCCTCCCACCAGTTACCATCCTGCCAGCCACATTACTGCAGCTCGTAATTTCAATGTAAGGTCCATGCACATCTGTTTGCGCTCCCTCATGCGTGACTTTGTGCAAGTCCCAATGTGCAGACAACTCCGCTCCGACGCAGGCAGCAGTCAGGCACATACATGAAAAGTTAGTGAGACATGTAAGAAATGAAATGTCTATGTGAGTCACACTCTGCGCAGCGTCCATTCTGTGACTTGTAGTAGTAGCTTGTTTAGCCTGTGAACAGCACGCTTGTCTGGGGGCTGTCCGATGTGATGGACACCGGTGGGACTGCACAGCGCGCTGGCTTTGTGCTTGTTTCCTTTGTTTCATTTGAAGCTGAATGTCTTTAAAGAGAGATACCTGTGAGGCCTCTTGAGAGTCTTTTCTGTAGCATATTGTTCCTGTTGCTTTAACTAGTCGTCCGTTACTTGTAGTATCTTTTCTCCAGCATAATGTAGAAAGCATGATGAGGTTTCTCAGGCCACTTGTACCCACTGTTGAGCGTGGGGGCGTCTCCAACTCGTCGCCAAAAATAATGAAGTGAAGACTGACACGCTGGTATGATGAAGACAACGTAGGTTTATTCCAGTGGTAGATAAACAGGTATAAAACTTCATCAACAAGTATATAAGTCCATAGTATCAACAAGTGTAGATCTCTGTCAGCAGTCCTAGATATCCATCAACAGTCCCACCGGGAGCAGCCTGCTAGCTGCTCAGCCCCATTCACCAACTGTCATCCTCATCCAGTCACCCAAGCATTCCACCCACAGCACATACACCAAACATTCCACTCAGAACACTCACACAGGCTGAGCAGCTAGGAACAAGTTGTCATAAGAGATAGATAGTAATAGGAGAATACTACACACTGACAAGAGTTTTCACTCTGCAGTGTCATACTACCTTCCCAAACTATGTGCTGCTGAGTACCTAAGCCCACCAAAAAGGCTGCATAACCTAGGACAGCAATGCACAAGATGTCAGTGTAAACCCTCTGCGTCAGAGGAACGAGGGTGGGGGGAGATCTACAAGAGAAGGCGGCCTGCACATTTTAGTAATAATAATAGTTTAATTGTTAAGTGCGTTTGCACTGCCTTGTCTAGCACAGTATGGAGCAGTCTGTAAATAACTCACTTGTTTTATTAACCGTAAACAAAGCTTTTTTTACTCCTGTTACGATTTTTTATTTAGCGTTTTTTACAATACGTACAGTTTGCAAAGTTACCCGATTTATCTGAGCCTGCGATTTTCAGCAGCATTGTGAAATTCTTTTGATGCTAATAGAACCTATCCCAGGCAAATACAACTCGCAGAGCAGAGCTCGCATTTTTTTGCATTTTTGCACCATGGTTCCAAGCTGGAAAATGTATGCAGGTTTTTTTTTTCCTCTGCAAATTTACATTTTACAGAGCTTGATGATGCCCAATGGCAAGGTAGAGAACAAGGGAAGTAGGGGGTACTCTTGTCGTGTGCTACTCTGCTTGTGGGAGGCAGGGTGTCCTCATCTTGATGCCCTCACACACCCCGAAGGATGTCATGCTTCATCATTGGGCTTTTGCTCCTCGTCGGGCCGGCGCTGCAATGCCCTACGGGTCCCCCGAAGGGTCTCTTTTCGGAGATCTTTTGATGAAGCCGTATGGGTGCGTGGGTGTAAGTGGCAGTGAAGTCCTAGAAAGTGTATTAAAAAATGGCTGGAGGGAGAGTGATTAATTTTTAATAAAGTGATCCCTCTGTCATTATTAAAACAAAGTGTATGGAGCTGCTTTAAGGGGTATTATGTCCCTTGGTAGCTGGGTGATTATATGTCCCTAGTGGGCATATGTTATGGTCAACATGTTTCGCGCTTCAGCGGTCTCAGGGGGAGATCCAGGGCGCTTCGTCAGGACCGAATAAGAAATTTATATCTACAGTGGCCCGAAAATTTCGGTGCCCCCGGATAAATGAAAGGAGTAGAGATTCCCTTAGTAGGTAGGGTAAGAGCCCATGAGATCAGGGAGGGTCACTTGAGAGGGTTCTCTCAGTGCATCTGGGCTGTGTCACATGTGTGCCTCTCGCTGTCTCCGCCGGTGAATTGATTACCGCATCACCTCATCTTGCCTATGGTGAATTTAGGTAGGTCAAACTTGCTAAAATGTACCCAGTGAAAACCCACAGAATATGCCTGTGCATGTACAATTTGTTGTGGAAAACAGCGAATTCCAGGTGTAATTTCCCATTTTCCAGATGAAAACTCACAGTAGGGGGGTGAACAGAGCAATTCTTACACAATTTTCTGCATGCGCGTGCCATGCGACTTCTATCTTCTGACCTGATTGCCACCTTAAATGCTTAGAAACTAGGAGTGCCCAAAGTAGACTCAGGAGGTCTAGATCCGTTCCAGATTTTCAGTCCTAAGGTGAATGTACATACAACGAATCTTAATAGAACAAATTTACAATTTGCAGACTTGCTGGCATAATATATATAGTATTTGGAGTTTTACTATTTTTTACTTAGCATCTGTCTTGTAACTCTTCAAAATGACCCTGAGCCCATTACTGCTTTTACAAGGGTCCCACCTTGATCAATATCCATCTGTAGTTTGTGCTCACATCGCTCTTTGCTACCTGTTACCTATGTATGAATGCACTCTCTCTGCCTTTTAGTAAAGGCTGGTATGTCTCTTTGCTTGCAGCTGGTGCTGTGTGTCACGTTCATGGCCCCCAAATGTCATATGCATAAGCAAAATCAAATAAATACAAATAGGTAATGTCGCTCGTACTCCCAGTTTGGAATGTTGCCCTCGGATCGAAGTGATCAGCTTTGCACCTACATTGCCCACGTGGCCCAACATCCGTCTTTTTTATTTCCTTAGAGCATGGTACAGTCATCATCATCATAGAAAGCTTTATTCAATTTAGCGAGCAAATCATAAAAGTACAAAGACAAAATTCATCAGTTAAAATATGTAACATTTTAAGACACAAAAAATACATAGTTCATTAAAAAAAGTCAATGCGTCAACCAGTGAAAAAATACATACTCAAGCACATAAATTGAAGCAGTAATGGCAGCCCACAACAAAACTGTTCCAGCTTATAGTTCATTTCGGTCATCTAATTAGTTCTAATACATCAATTTACACTCTACAAAGTGACTAAAATACATGTGCAAATATGAATTCTTAAAAGCAGGGAGTACTGAGTACATGAGCTATACCTCATTGGTCTGAATTATCCATACCGCTTTCTAATTAGAAGCGCTCCTCTTATAGAATTTAAAACAGCATAACAGATATCTATGAACCAAGCACAAACAAAAAGTTAAAACCTTCGCTATAAGAAGAAAGGCGATGCGCCCTCAGTAATGGTAGCTATAATTTAAATCTCAAGGTTTTATAAAGTGAACAAAACAGGACAAAGTGCAATGTAGTTTGTTTAGCCCTATTATTGCAGGGGCATGGCGTAAGATATTGGACCAAACACATGGGTTCGGAAAAACTACCAAAAAGTGCACCTATATTATGGATTAATAAGAAAAAACTAAATAAAATTGCAGCTGGTTGGTCAAGGAACTAATGTTACCAAAGCTAAATGATCAATCATCATGTAATTGCTGATGATGTAAACCTGCCCTTGATAAATATGCCGACCTAATAATGCATTTTCCTTCGGGAGCATTTTGAGAGGATTACAAAAATACTCATTTAAGCCCATTTCATGGAACACATTTCGAGTAACCAAACCAGGGGATCTTCTCAACATTAGACATAGTAATACTGTCTGAGATAATAGATCTTGAGAAGTCTAACTCCAGTGAAAGCCAAATCTTTGCCCATAGCAACAGAGGGGCAAGGCCAATGCAATCCTCAATATATTCCTAACCCAGTTCAGAGTGACAAAACGAGGTTGACGCACTCATAGGTACCATCAAAAGCCTTCTAATGGGGGGCGGAGCTTGCGAGCTGCAAGATGGCCGCTTGAGCGCTTGGCTCCGTGCAGCCGCTAAACTATCCGATTAATTATCCTGGTTCTGCGGGGTGTATCAGCCCGGAATTATTGCAGAGCGGTGTCCGGAATCGTCAGGCAACACAGAGAGCCGCTCTGGAGCCCTCTACCCCACCGCTGTGACGAGCGGTGTGCGGCGTGTTGTTGCGGCCTTCACCCGGCATTGAAACACCGACCTGGGGTGAGGAGAGGCGGGTGCGGAACGTCGCGTTCCTGGCGTCTGGATTGCTGCGCTTCCCCTGCCGCCGGGGGTCCCGTGTTTTCTGAGAGGCCCCCAGCCCCTCGTGATACTGATTGTGGCATTGCGTCCTCCCCAGCGACAACCGGAACGGTGAACGCGCGACAGGGCTTCCAATCTTGACCCCTCTGGTGCCGATCGGAAGCGCGGTGTCCCAGTAACCCGCGTTGTCCCTACTCCTGCAGCTGGGACCGGACCAGCGTGAACTGTTACCTACTAGCGTCCCCGATACTGGCTCGCTGCCCTACTACCACCCACAAGTAAGTGACACGCTGCAGTAGAAGTCTGGGTCACTTGAATATCGGGAGTCGGCCATTCTGTGGGACTACAGGGAGAAGAGGAGGACACAGTGAAGTGCGCCTCGGGACTGCAGGTTACACTCCCGGGAGGCGCAGCTGCTTTTTCTGCGAACTGGCTGCACACGCCCGATTTGACAGCATTGCTCCGGAGACGCAGAGTTGGGGTACGCTGAGCGGCTGGCCCGAGCTGGTAGTTGTTCTGTACCTCTCCAGCAACGCCAAGTACGCTAGTAGATTTGGTGTTCCCGTAGGCCTGTTCTTGGCGCCGGAACTGAGAGGGACGCCGCTTTGCCTGCCCGCATATTCCTCCTTGACCAAACCAGCAGGGACCGGATACGGTGAGGAGCCTTGGTGCCCTGGATCACTGAGGAACTGCTGTGTGACACTAGCGAGCTGTGGTTTCTATTTTTCTCTCCTTTTTGGGCCTCCTGAGAGGGTGGGCTTGGCTCTCTGCATTGCGGCCTGTGCTTTCACACACAATACGACGCAACATGGGCAGAGTGGATCGGACTCAACCTAAGCTCACGTTCGACCATAAGAAACCGAAAGGTCGGGACAACACTACTGAGGATAGTGATACCATGCAAGACGCGACGCCTGAAGAGACGGAATGCGACATACGCTCAATGTTGGTTATGATGGAAAAAAATCTTCAAGGTAGCTTGGCAGGTTTGGGCAATAAGATAGATGCGCTCTCGTACCGTATGGACAGGATGTCCGAAAGAATAGACAAACACGCGGAACGACTGGACATGGCGGAGCGCAGGGTCACTGAAGTGGAGGAAGCACAGACGTCGATGGACTCGGACCACAAACAAATGGGTAAGGTCCTACAAGTACTCCAAGACAAGGCTGAAGATTTGGAGGCGCGCGGGGGTCCCTGAATCGACGCCAACGGGCAACATGGAGAAGTTCGTTGAAACGTTGCTGACCACACTACTGGGCGCTGAAGTGTTCTCTGCGATGTTCGTGGTGGAGAGAGCGCATCGATCGTTGGGTCCCCGCCCTCCTCCTGGAGCACCTCCTCGACCTATAATAGCACGGTTGCTGAACTATAGGGACAGAGATTCTGCGCTGGCAGCCGCTAGGAGCAAACAGGCGCTGCAGTATGAGGGGTCCACCATCTTCTTGTACCCATATTTCACGGCTCGTGTCCAAGAAGCGCGCAGACAGTTTGCCCCATTGAAACGTCAGATGAGAGACCAGCATATAGACTATGCCATGCTATACCCTGCCAGGCTGCGTGTTAACAGGAATGGCCACTCACGAATATTCACGGAACCGAAAACTCTGCAAAAAGCCTTGAAAGAGTGGTCCAAAGAGAAGCACCCTAGTCCGGAGAGAGAGGTGCTAAGTGGAGCTATCGGTGGCAGCCTGGATAAACAGGATTGAGGTTGACGCTGTTGGGGTCTCAGTAAGCGAAACTCATGGCATTGTACATCACCTGGCGATGGGAATGGGGTGGGGGCCTGGCTTTTTGGGGGGGCATATAAATGGGTGGCAGTTTATCTATTGACAATGTTCCGGGCGGTGGTCCACAAGTTACACAGTCTAATTGGTATCTGCCGGGGGAAGGCTGAGGACACTGCTATATTGAGTTAGCTATCTCATTGTGGAGGTTGCTACGGACGCAGAATTGAGATTATTATGGGCGGCGTATCGGGGCTTGCGATATGTACACCTACAGCACATGTACTTACCTGGCTCGCAACATCTGCCCTTGCGTGAATTCCACTGTTTGTGCTTATTATTGAGGGTTGTTGGGGAAAGGTGGGTGGGGACTTGTCGCCCAGGCGTAGTTGGGATTTGCCTGGCGTGGGTGGGGGGGGGAACGTTTTTGAGACTCAAGCTGCTAGTTACTGACAGTTCTGCATTTCGCAATGATATGTATTGCATTTACATCTACACGATAGTACGTACTATCCGGCAGATATATGTAGACTCTCATCACAATAAGTACGGATAGTACCTCTGGAAACACTAGCCATGACACAGTAAGCGCACTCACATGGAACGTGCGTGGCCTTAATGACCACAGAAAAATACGTAAGATCTGGAGTTATTTGACCAGGCATGATGTTGACATTGCTCTGTGCAGGAGATGCACCTCCCTTTGGACAGCCCTATGTTGCGTCTTCGGGGGCTGCAGGGCAGTGTCCACGCGGCTGGCTTCACAATGCACGCAAGAGGGGTGATGACGTGGGTGAACCCTAAGAAGGCACTGACGCTGGAGCCTTTGGTGACAGATACGGAGGGCCGATTTGTGATAACACGTTGCAAAGGGAAGGGGGTTGAATTCCTGTTGGTTAATGTGTATGGCCCGAATTACGACAACCCGGACTTTTACAGGACGCTGACTGACACTGTAGGCTTCCACTTGGGTGGACGACTCCTATGGGGTGGTGATTTTAACTTTGTTAGGGATCCGGCACTGGACAGGTCTGGTGGCCCGGAGAGACGCGTATCGGTGGCCGTTAAAGCTATGGACAGCACACTGGTGCGCTTTGACATGAGTGATGTCTGGCGCCACCGGCATCCGACGCAAGGGGGTTATACGCACTATTCTGCATACCATGATCTCCACACCAGGATAGATTACTGGTTTGTGACTAGGCAACTGCTTACACATATTCATGAGTGTAAGACTCTCCCCCGTACCTACTCAGATCATTCCCCGCTATTGCTGGTGCTGGACGCCCCAAGGGCACGTATACCCCCCTTTACTTGGAGATTTCCCCCTTACTCACTGTTAGACACGGTTTTTAAGGAAGAAATTGCTGAAGCTATTGAACTCTTTTTTTTTTTAAATGTGGGGTCGGTTGACAGCTTCCAGACTGTTTGGGAAGCGTTTAAAGTATACATACGGGGGGTAGCTATGTCTAAACACGCGGGTGTCCTCCGGTCGATCCGCAAACGCCTTGCGGATCTGGAACGTAAGCTAGTGTCCTTGGAAAGGACCCTGCTTGATGGGCCTGATGAGACACTCACACAGGAGATAAAAACGACCCTGGCAGAGTATTACAAAGAAGCTGATGCAGAGGTTAAGCATTTGGGCAAGTACGCTACTGCTTGAGTATATGGAGAGGGGGAGCGCCCGGGGGCGGTACTTGCACACCTGCTGAGGCAGCGTAGAGACAAGTCGGTAGTCCCTGAGCTCACGACTCCGGACGGGGACACCCTGCGGACAGATTCGGAAGTAGCGGAGCAATTCCGCCAATACTACTTGGAGTTATATGCCTCCCGAGGGGGCAGTACGGATGAACACGTGCTTGACTACCTTGCCCATATCAAATTGCCATGGCTAACTAATACTCATCTGGAATTTCTAATGCGACCCATTGAGCGGGAGGAAATACTGCTTGCGATATCAAGTATGAGAGCGGCGAGCGCACCGGGAGGGGATGGTCTGACGGTAGCATTTTACAAGGCGTTCTTAGAACTACTACTGCCGCACTTGACTGCGTTGTTTGAGGATATGTGTGTTACTGGGACGATGCCACCTTCTATGAGAGAAGCAATTATAGTCGCGATCCTAAAGCCGGGTAAACCCTCGGATGATTGCGCATCGTATAGGCCCCTATCCCTAATGAATGTCGATACAAAAATTTTTGCAAAACTGCTTGCGAATCGATTGATTCCACTGGTGCCCACTTTGGTCGCGCCGGAACAAGCAGGCTTTGTCCCGGGCAGAAACCTGACGTATAACCTGCGCACGGTGTATGCCGCCCTACAGCATGCTAGGCCGGAAGTCCCTGCTGTTGCGGTATTTTTAGACATGGAGAAGGCGTTCGACTCCGTCGAATGGCCCTTTTTAAGACACGTCCTCCTTCGGATGGGGGTTGGACCGATCTTCCTACAGCTACTTGGGGTGCTGTATAACGCTCCCACGGCACGCATTAAAATAGGCAACCTAGTTACAAACCCTATCCAAATTACCAGAGGCACAAGACAGGGCTGCCCCCTGTCTCCTATACTATACGCCCTAGTGGCTGAGCCCCTGGCCTGTGCGCTACGGGAATACCATGGCCATAGAGGCATACGGTTCCCAGGATACACACTGATTGTATCCACCTACGCGGATGACACGTTATTGTATGTCTGTCATCCTGCTACCAACCTATCTCCAATTTTAAGAGAAGTGGTGCTCTTTGGTGCCATGTCGGGTTTGCGTGTCAACTGGAATAAGTCTATTATATTCCCCCTTACCCCGGCCTCGACGGCCTTTGACCCCAAGTACCCGTTACGATGGTCTGCGGAGGCGGTGAGATATTTGGGTATAAAATTACACACGGACTCGGAAGTAGTGTTCAGGGAAAACTATGGGGTAGCGATTAGTAAACTCGAGGAAGACATAGAGAGATGGATTCGGCTGCCATTGTCCCTGTTGGGTAGGGTGTCCATTATGAAAATGATTATCCTACCACGTTTCCTATTCCTTTTCACAAATATTCCTATGGTGCTACCACAGGTTTTTTTCCAGCGACTTAAATCCCTCATGATACGTCTTGCTTGGGCGGGCAAGCAGGCACGTGTCAGCTGGCAGATTCTTACTCTGCCGTACTCCATGGGAGGACTTGGTACCCCCGACTTAGATCTATATTGCAGAGCTGCTCAGAGTGCACAGGCATACCATTGGATTCACGGGCCACCTGACATACCGTACATTCGTACAGAATCGGTTGCAGCGGACCCCACACCGCTTCCGGCCTTGATCTTTACACCCGCTGATAGACGTACGGGGATTATAGACTCACTCAACACGGTCACGCATGCCTGGCATTGCCTATTACAGCTCCAGGCAGGAGCTATCCTGTATTCTCCGGTCGTTAGACTTGACTGGTGTAGATGGTTATCGCCGTGTGCAGATAAAGGAGTTGTAACGGCACTGAGAACGCTTGGGATACATACTATAGGAGACCTCTTTTCCGACGGTGTGGCAAAGAGTTGGGGGGATTTGGGTACAGAAGACGTGATTCCTACTCCACTTACACAATTCCAATTTCACAGAGTTCAACATGCACTCAGTGAGCTCCTGGGTGACGATATGTCGGAACCCCCCGAACTTCAGGCCCTGACCAACCTTATCACAGCACAGGTCCCTACCAAGATGGTCCCCGAATTTACCAAGTCTCGATGTCCAATAGGAGTGGTAGCTACAATAAAGCAAGGCTGGCCTGGCAGCGTGACCTTCAGAGGGACATCCCGGATGATATGTGGACATATTGTTGTCTCAGCACAAAGCGTATATCCCTGAACGGGAGACATAGACTAATACATTTTAAATTCCTCAACAGAATCTATTATACACCGGTACATCTACATGGGTATGGGCTCAGAGAGGAGTCGACCTGTGATAGGTGTAGTGCACAGGCTGCAGATTTTCTTCATTTGGCCTGGACCTGTCCGGGAATAATACATTTTTGGGGTCTGATCTTTGCTGAGTTAAACCGGGTGACGAACCTGTCGCTGATGCCAGAACCAGCGCTAGCCTTGCTTGGATACTCCAAGGCCATACCAAGGGGGGTCACGGAGATTAATTGATATGGGTCTCCTGTTAGCTAAACGATGTGTGGCGACATGCTGGATGCGAGGCCCTCCTCCCACATTAGCCCAATGGTCGAGAGACATGCTTTATTGTAGTACACAAACTGAAATCTATAGTGACCTGCTCCCACCACGCAATAGACCGAAACATTTCTGGGCACTATATAAAACTTATGTGGAGGGCAGAGGGGCTGACGGGAGAGATGCTGAGAATAGGGAGAGGGTAGATGCTCCATCTGAATTTTAAATGTACAACGTGTGTGGGAGTAGCAATACCTAGGTCCAAGTTGCTGAGTAACGTTTTGTAGCAACAGTGGTTAATGTAAAAACTAGCTGAGCGCAGTTTGAAGAGGCATAAGTGTCATGTACAACGTATGATGTTTATCTGTTAATTGTACTGTCAGAATTATGTACCTGCGAAATGCTACTGTGATGTATATGTTATTATGTGAATCTCATGTTGAAGCGGTTTAAAACCTAATAAACAGACATACAAAAAAAAAAAAAGCCTTCTAATAAAATTGTCCTCTACAATTTGAAGCTTAGTGCAATTACTATGGCCCCACACTCCTGCCCCATAGGTGGCAATCGAGAGGCATTTCGCTTTATAAAGAGTAATCATCTCTTTAACTGGTTTCTGGCCCAAGTTGGCTGTGAATCAAACAAGCATTGGCATAGCCAATAGGTCTCGCCTTTGGGACCTTATAAGCTTTTAGCCATGCAGCACACTATCCTGGGTGCTGTGCCTCCAGGGTTTGAATAGCTATACAATTACTATACACTGGGTCATGTAGTCTGATTTAGGAATACAAATAGAGCCAGCAAATAGAAAGCCCAAAAATGTGATTGAGGTTGCAGGCCTACCCTTGAGCTATTTTCTCCATAATAGTGAGAATGCCTTCACTCATTACCTGTAGCAATTCTGCAGCCAGGGTGTTTTCCCACACAATTATAGATTTGCTGTATTTGCCACATAAACCATCATCTGCAGATTTTGACAAGAAATGTTTTGTTTCTAGTGCAAACGTAGTGTTTCCGCACAGTGGAAGGCCCTTCACAAAGGTTTACTGGTCACCTTTCCGTAGCTTGTTAATGTACTTGGGTGTTAAACTGGTAGTAATTAGGTAAAAGCTTTACTCAGAAAGTGTTAACATGTGCAAAAATAATAAAATAACTAAGTAATACTAACGAAATCTGAGGAATGGTTTGCTTTTCTTGCTGCATAATATAGTCAACCCTCCCGCATAATGTGGTCATCTCCTGCTGCATAATTCCAACGCTCCTGCCTGTAGCCTAGTATATCCCACTGGAACTTACAACTGAACAATAAAAGAGTGATGGAGAACCATACTTCCCTGAAATCATGCTCGCTTTTTTCCACCATCTAGCTTTATTTGTAACAGGACAGAGAACAGAAGGCCTTGCCAAAGTGCACGAATGGTAAAACAATGGTAGTTATATTACAATACCAAGGAAATAAAGGTTTCACTACACTGTTTTAGAAACGGTATTGCGTTTAAATTGTGCGCACATTTGCTGCTGGGATGTCATCAATGGCATCCAGACGTCTTCAGAAATGAAACTGAAAACGAAGAGAGAAAAATAACAGAAAAGTCTGAACAAGTCGAGGTGCTGGAGAAAACATTATCCCTCTGGCCGCTGCGCCTCAGGAGATTCGGTGTTCAGAACCTCAAAAACATTCAAGGATCAAAAGAAAGTAATAGGAACGACTATTGTTCCTAGATAAAAGCTTTCTGTAGACACTTTTAGAAAAAAATAATGTATCAATAGCATGATGCGTGGCAGCTTAACTCGCCTGCGACCAACCCATGCAGAGACTGAGCCTGCCGGGACAGTAAAATGGTTGTGGATTCCTCTGCACATACACACCGAGTATTTTTGTTAAAAGAGTAAAATAAGTAGAAGCTTGGTTTATTTATATTTCCCCGCGAAATGGTACAATGCACTTCTCGGGACAAATTGCGTGCATCAAAATAACAAGAGGATAAAAAATAATCAAAAAGTATCCCCAGTTCGAAAGATCGCTGAAGCACATAATTTCTGTGACCTGTGCCTCTCCCGCGCTCACAAGTGTTGGTAAATAAATGGGGAGCCCAGGGGCCTGGCCACGTCACTTGGACCCTGAAACTAAAATGCTTGCCTGCAAGACAGTAAAGACCAGAGAACAAAACGGGAGCGGGGATGGTTCTTGCTAACTTTATTATACATCCATATGTGCAGGAGAACAGAAAAATGGTTGCTCAGGGAATGATTTCGCATTTGTGGTGGATTGTCAGTCGGTTTTTCAGGTCATGATGTCCCTTACCTGATGAAGTGTGCTGATGCCGTAAATGTTGGTGTTGTTTAGTAGGTCGCTCTCGCTTTTGCTCTGCAGCATGGCTTCGGCGTCTTCCAGGTAGCCAGCTGCGCAAGCTGGCAGGAATTTGGCAGCCCCATTGAAGCGAACGGCCCGGGACTTAATATGGAGAATGGGAGGGGTGTGGGAACAAAGTTAACACACACAACGGGAGGGGGGCGGGAACAAAGTTAACACGGACAACGGGAGGGGCGGGAAAAAAGTTAACACGGACAACGGGAGGGGGGCGGGACAAAGTTAACACAGACAATGAAGAAAGTTAACACTGACAACGGGTGTGGGACTAAAGGCAATACAATCTACGGCGAGAGGGGGGCGGCAACAAAGTCAACACAGATGGCCTCCATGATAGCAGCATTGCTCGGAACAGGAAAGCCGAGGCAAAAGAAAACAAGCATTTGCAATGCAATAGGACTCGCATTTACGTGAGACCTATTGCATTGGAAACGGGAGTGCGGGCGCGTGAGAAGGCACGAACGGGAGTGCGGGGGGGGCCGCGAGGGTCGAGAAGTCACAGACTGCGGGAGGGGGGGGCACGGGAAGAAAATAGTTTTCGAAGTATAGGGGCCAGTAGCCATGGAAGGATACAAATGACGACATGGCTGTCATGAGGAGGGACTAACAAGCCTAAAACCAATCTGAAGGCAGCATTTAGGACCTAAGCCAATTAAAAAGATGGGCGGATAGTGGGCGGAGCTTCCACGCCACACTGAATATTGCATGCCTCGCAAAGCGAGCAGCGCATGCGCGCTGCCGCTATAGGCTCGACCTAAAAAGTGCCTCCACAACTCTAGATGTCTGCTGAGCTCTTAATGTCAATAAAGGATCCCATGATAATTGTGTGTTAAAAGGACTCCCCAGATAATTTAAACTTTTGACTTTCTCAATAACATTTCCCTGAACAACAAATGTTTTGGTACAGTCATAAAGTCTGTCTTTTATTTCCTTACAGTAGGGTATAGTTGCACAGCTTTCTAGATGTCTTATGGAAAATGAGTTTCAGCATCGAGTGGGCGAACTTGATGGGATAATGTTGAAAACAGATTGGTGTAGTTGGTGAAAAGAATCTCATACTGAAATAATAATATGTAAAAACCGTAAGAAGATATAAGTAATTCCCATGTGTAGGCCTTGGGGTAGCTTACACAAGCAAGTTCATTTAGATTATTTTTCTATGTTACAGCATATAACTGAAGCGACCAAGTTATCTTTCCTCGAAGAACCATAATTTCAATGGAATAGGAGTGTCTTTCATACCGTCATACAGCACGTGTTTCACATCACCAAGCTGATGAATCACATTCAAGCAGATCCTCGAAAGCAATCTTTGCCTCAAACCTCAAGTGAGAAGGCATGTAGTTTTGCACCTTAACCCTTGCACTGACTGGCCCAAAATAACATTTTTGCACCGTTAAAGCACTACAACTACTGATTTTGCACTAACCCACTGCTTAAATACTGCTGACGAAATGTAACCCTGCACAAAAGGTCTAACAGACCTGCCTGCATGTGTGTCACACAGACGACCTGATGAGCCTATGGAGGGAAAATAAAGCATGGTTTCATGTGTTAATTCGGCTCTTTCCTACTACAAGTTTTAGCCATGTGGTTTTTGCACGCACAGTCCTTCACCCATTGTAACAGAGCGGATTTACCATGCATGAATACTGCATGCGGTAAAACCGTATACGGTGAATGTGATTCTCGGTTATTCAATATGCACGGAGACGCCGGAAGCAAGCCAAAAAATTAACAGGGAGAGCTGAGCTTAGGGTCGTCTCTGGCTCTAAGAGATCGTGCACGAGCCAAGCCTTGAAAATATTTGGCATGTAAATCATGCAACAAACATCATGCTAGAATATGATAAGGTGTCTTCAAAATGCAAAAAAGTGCATTTCTTTAACACGAGGAATCATTTCACCTTTGTATATCAGGTTATAACACTGTATTGAGAAGTGTTTATTAAAAGTGAGATTTTTTTAAACATAAACTGAGAAACATTTCTGTTCCTGCTCTGATGACAATGCTAATAGTGTACTAAGAGGCAAGTTAGTTGTCTTGTGTACCCTATAAGTGGCCTAGATTCACCTGGAGCTGAGGTACTAGCAAGAAGAAGTTTGTGGATGACGAACTGGAAAGCGAACTTTTCAGAAAAGTCTGCCCTGCTATAGATTCCATTTGAATGGCACAAGTTGTTTGGGGATACACTAGATGTCATGACAGCAAAGTCTTTCAAGAACAGGAAACACACCTTGACCTTTAAAGGAGGCTCATCTAAGTCCTTTAGGTCTTAGGGTAGGTGTCCAGAAAAGACTGTAAATCCTATGACTCTCGGCAAAAAGGTTTCAGCTAAACAAAGTGCCTAAAGCCCTGGATTCACTCAATCAGACAGGGGGTTCAAAGTGGACGTCCTGACTATTACTGATCTCCTGCCACCCCTCAAGTGGTAAGGGGAAGAAGTATGGACTTTTACAATGTTTGGAAGAAAAGCATCACAGACCACTTGGTCTTGAATATCATCATAACAGGTTATCGTTTACCCTTTGAATTTTGGCCTCAGGACTCCAGAATCATCCCTACTCCAGTCATTAGGAATCACATCAAGAAGCAGGCCCTGTTGTGGAAGTACAGGTATTACTGGAGATAAGGAGGTTGTTCAAGTTCCTCAAGATGAACTTCCTAGTTCATAAGGTGTGTATTTGATACTCTTCCTAACACAGAAGGCTTTGGGCGACTACAGACCGGTGTAAGACCTGAAGATAGTCGATTCCTGGACGCATATAGTGCACTTCAGAATGATCACACTGCAACTGATCATACCAGTGATTTCGGGAGAGGGGGTGCTTTTTATCTGCAATAGACCTTCAGGATACATATCTACACATCCCAATCCATGTGAATTATGAGAGATTCCTTTGTTTCACTGTAGTTGGTCGACATTTTCAATCCAGAGTCCTGCCATTCAGACTGAAATCTTCCCCATGAGTTTTCACGAAGGTCTTGCCTCCTCTAGTGACAGTGCTACATCAGGAGGGAACCTTTGTCCAGACATAGTTGGATGATTGGTTTGTCCACTCTTTGTAAGAATCCTTGACAACCATCCACAAAGTAAGGATTCTTTCAGTATTAAAAATGCACAGTTTCTTGATAAATCTTCAGAAGCCCACGTAAAGCCCATGCAGCATCAAGTAACCATCGGGGCAAGATTTTGTACAGATCTAGGTTTGGTGACTCTTACAGATAAGAGGATACAGAAGATTCAGAATTATGCATCAAGGTTCCTTTCTCTCACTTTGCCAACAGCAGCAGATTGGTTGCAAGTGCAGGGGATCTAGCAGCAACCATCTTCCTGGCGCCTTGATCTAGATTTCACCTCAACAAGGTCATGAGACACATTCTGCACCATTGGAAACCAGTTGCTCAGGACCTTGCAATCCATCTGTCAAATTCTCCAGAAGTAGCCGAGGAACTTCATTCGTGGCTAATCCCTCAAACTCTAAGAAAGGGGTGTGCTGTAGTCTCCTCCATCCCCTCTGGTAATACAACAGATGCCAGAACAGTGAGCTAGGGTGCTTGGATGGTTCTTCATCTGGTGCAGGGCTTTAAGAGTAGACAAAAATTGGTCCATTTGTTGAGTTCTACGGGAGATGAAGGAATCTAGCCATTGATATGCTGTTTCCATAATATGAAAATGTTTGAATATTTGAAACAATATTTGGTGGTCAAAAGTGTTGAACACTGCAGACAGGTCTAGGATTTTTGCTACTCCTGAGCCCCCATTGTCTGCAGTTATTCTAAGGTCATCAATTGCTGATCTAAGTAATTACGGCTTTAGTCCAAATCAGGTCTAAATCCCACTTGGGTGGAAGTCAGAATGTTCTGCTTCTATACATAGGATTGGCGGTGTGCTTTCACAACCTTGCCCTAGAAGCTTTGCGATGAAGGGCAGCAGTGTAGAGGGTTCTTAAATTTGCCTGATCATCTGGGTTGAGACTAGTATTTTTTTTTAGGATCAGTAGGATCAGTTTAACAATTACTCTTTGACGATCGACAGGACATCATCATTCCTAAGAATGGAATATATAATAGAGGTTATCATCAAAGTGATGGAGCAATGAAAGGATGTGAGCTATCTTGCTGGGCAAACGTCTGATTGTGATTCAGAAGGTCTAATGAAACAATGAATTTCTGACTCTGTTCTTCTGAAATAGATAGAAATTCAGAAAAGGTTGTCTAACTCCCTAACCCCTTCAGATTGATTGCCATGTTTGAAATCCGCCCTAATTTTCCTAATTTTATTAGGAAAATATGTTGCTTGACAGTTGACAAATTGTAGAGTTGTTTCAAAGCCATCCTTAACTGCTACAAGGTTGTAAAGGTACTAACATTAGAAAAAGTTTGTTTTTGATATGCAAAATCTTATGAGCATAAAACATGTTCTTAGCCTTGCTTACCAAATGATTATATTTACACATCTGTTTAAGAGACGTATGTGTATCCTGCTGGCTCTATGTTTTCCACCATAATCTTTTAAATATTTTAGTGTATTTTTCTCATCTCTGCCAGCCTCCATATAATAGGGGGTTAGCTAGATATTTGACTGTGATGATTTGGGTTTCTATTGGGGCAATATGGTCTAAGGTTTTGCTAAGAATATTGTGAAAGTCTTGTAAGAAACTATCAATACCTTTATCTAAATTAGTAGTTCCCCAAGAGTTTATTGTATCTGAATAGGTACCATTAAACCTGTCTGGCGGTGTAGCGACCTTCTAACTGCGGCGGATAGCTCTAATTTGGTGTATTTTACCAGCTCTACTATTGGTGCTATTAATATGAAACAATATCAGGAAGTGACCTGACCAGGGTAGTTTTAAGATGGAGCAAAGTAAATAGCTTTAGCAGATGTAAGTACAAGGTCAAGTAAATGACCTGTTTTATGTGTGGAAGGTTAACCACTTGGACAAGAAAAGACAGAAAAGAGCCTTGAGGGTTTAAGAGCTGCTCAAGTTGTCATTAGTTTCCGACCAGTGCTAAAGTCACCAAGAACAACTAGCTCTGGGAAAAGAGTTTCGGCGTGGATGATAAGTTTTTCCTGCCATGAGAAGTAGTCAGCATGGGTTTGGGGAGTGAGATAGATTAAAATGCTGCCAAGAGTATGAACATTGTTGTTTTCAATTTTGAGAAACAAAGTTTTGGTTCCTTGCAAATGTGTATGGTTTATCTAAAGGTTGTTACAGTGAATAATACCGGCTCTGTCACCCCTTCTGTTACAATCACATCTAATACATTTATAGTTAGCCAGTACCAAATCGTCCAGGATATATTGTGAGCCAGGTGTCTTAAAAACAACTGATTCAGCTGTTCGTTTGTAATAAAACCATTAACAATAAAAAAATACCACTAGTGATGCCTGCAAGGAAAACTTTGGCATTAGTGCTGTCATACTGCCCTGCACATGTGATGAACACCCAACTAAATGCCACTCATGTGTCCTTCCACTCACAGTCCACGCAGTACCTCCTCATCAAAGTACCATTTCACTTACTATGGAAATGCACTATCCTGACCACCTACTGGACCTCTATCATGACCACGCACCAACAGACAGTGCCCCTCTTGGGAACCTTGAAAGCACAAACAGCTCTCATCCTTGACTTCGCCCAATGCCAAGCCATCATCAACCCTCAATCCTGATGGCTTGCCATAACACTAGTGACGGCCAAAATCTGTATCTTGAGGCTATGGCACACAGACACATGTTCAACACTAGAAACATGGCTCCAGCAAATGTGCAAAGTGGCAGCCTATAAACAAATAATTGCCAGCTGAACGACCACATTGACAAATGCAGAGACACATGGAGAGACTTCCTCAGGGATTCATGAAGCTAGCCTAAACACTGCCCTCCCTTCTGGGTCTCCAAACTTAGATGGTGCGTCTCGAATAGAAGTACAACGAGCCCCTGACATCCGCAGCACTACACCCGTCCACGCCCATGTCTCTGCACAAAATCATCGACACAAGATGGACAGATCCGTCGCTGGAGAATGAAGCAAGCAGGACATACCCCATGCGGACCTCTCTGGCCCTTATGAAGAGGCAAGATAGACAGGAGGGTGATGAGACTCGGAGTCGCCCCACCTCCAACTCAAAGAGCCTCTTCCAGACTACTCCCACACCGTCCCCCTCCCCCATCAACTGTCTGCATTGTTATGGTACCCTATGTGTACCGAAGACTGCAGGGGCAGGCCGATTATGACCTCTGGCAGAGGGTATACAGGCCTCTGGACTGGTAACAACTACTACTGCCAGCGACCAATGTTCTGGTTTCAAGATTTCCTGATATGCAATGCAAAGGTCATCAAGAGGTTTCTGATGTATCTAATTACTAGAGATTATTTTCTATTTGTACACTGCATTTACAACCGAATAAAGAAATGTTAATAAAAAAGGGGTCTTTTCACTTTTAAAAGAACCGACAACAATCACTTGATTTAATACTTGTGACTAGCCAAATATAGGTGCACTGAATTGCTCATGTAATACCCTAGAAATGAGTGCAGGCAGAACATCTGCATTTAAATAGGTAATGTGAAATCTACACATAGATATGCAGTCCTGTTCTGGATCAAATGAGGCATGCCTGATGATGGAACAAAAGACAATGGCAGAGAGGCACAGGTTCATGTTGACTTCTCCATGCCAATGCCCTTAGTACCAGGACCTCACTCATCACCAATTCTATTGACAAAATTTGAAATAAAGAAGGGCCACACAAACATAAGTGCACAAAGTACACTCCTTCCCTACAACACTCAAAAATCAATCCAGCCTCCAACTAACTCATACACTACAACTATTACTATTACATCTTTTTAATCCTCACCTGCACTATCTTACCTCACATCCTAACCACAACTATCCCTGATCTCAAGCAGCTGCTTCCCAACTAAACCCTAAACAACATATGTCTCTTGTCTACAATTAGTCCTGAACGCTATACGCATCACCCTAACTTAGACTAGTTTTAAATATGTACATATTTTGAGGTCATAGACCTCTCCTTTTGTAGGAGTTAATCCTACCCAGATGAGATGGGCTGATCCTCAGACCTCCACCCTAGCCTTATAGGTAGGCCCTGCGAAGATGAGTGCAATGGAGACCCGGTTGAACGGGGTGAAGAAAGGCTGATGATACTGTTTGTCTGTCCCTGACAAGGCTTCTGTGTGGATGGCATCCATCCAAAACTACCCTGCTGAAGAGCTCATGTTCGTGTCTCAGTGGCACTAACATGGCAGCCTGTCTCGCTGCCACATGCTTGTTAAGTTGCTGGATAGCATTGGCCATTGTCTGAATTGCTCTCATGTTTACCCTCTCTTCTGCCAATCGCAGCCCATGATACCTTAAGTCCGATCCGCCGCTGCTAGATCCGGTGTCGAATCACTGAATAGGGCTCTTGAAGCTGGAGCCGTACTTCAAAATTAACCCAGGTATTCCCCAACTGCTATGATGGTGACTGTGGATTGCCTAGAGGTTTTCTGAAGGGTGACCCATCTCCATGGCAGCAATTCTCTTCCCTACCTGCACTGCCCACTGCAGGTTGAGGAACTGCCTTGTGTAGGACATGCTGCATGGATGTGATTGGGCTAGACACTGCAGCAGTAGGGATGGGGTAGTGGCTGATGACTGTTGCCAAGAGGCAATACAAGTATTTGGGCATGTGTTAGAAAGTATGACACTTGCAATCTGGATTACAGTAGCCTTGAAGAAAGAGTGCACAGTGGTGAGGTGGCGAGTGATGATTCACTATTAGCTTACTTTCTGGCAGAATGATTCCTGCCCTGCCATACTCTACCCGACTACTGGGATAAAAAAAGTGATTTAGTTGACATTTATGTTTGTTGCATAACCTGTCTTTCCTCATTGTTGTGGGCCAATAGCTTATTTCATTCCTGGCTTGTGTGTCAGCTGTCTTGCCCCTGCTATCAAAACCGTGTCTTAATTCCCAATATATAAAGTGTAAACCACTAATCCTCCAAACAGTGGGGCCTGTGCATATAGCATTGTCGAAGGCAGTTTTCATCAGCCAATAGCAATTACACAGATGTGACATTGCTATCATTATATGTACATTATTTACCCAGTACAGTCTAAGGATAATATGTGACCTCTCTGTACATTGATAGAGTAACAGCTTCTGTTCCACTTTCAATGCCCCTAAGCTTGGCAGACTGGTGATCGTGCACTTTAGACTCATAGATAATACTACATTGCGACACTACATTGCACATGCAGGCAGAATTACGAGAGCACGCAAGGGTATACGGAGAAGGAGATCGCCTGGGGGTAACGCTGGCCAGCCTCTTAAACCCAAGTGTGCAGCAGATCACATTGTCTCTCATCCAGCGCCAATCAGGGATCAATAATCGATAATACACAACCACTGGCCCATACACATAAAACCAACATAAATCCCTGATAGCACTGTTTCGAGTTTATTCGTTAAATCAGTTGTTTTCTAACTACAGGCTCATCTTAACATACTAGATACACAACTGAACCTGAAATCAACCTCTCTTTCCTCTGGTTGATGGACCATTAGTTGAAGAGTTGATGATAACTAATTATTGATCTACACTACTGAAATAAAAACACAAATTCAATATAAAGTTAATAATATTTATCGCAAATAATGTGAAGGTAAATGCTCATCATGTACAGTTTTACAAAGCAAACAAAGAATAAATCACAGAGAGAGAACATTTGTCAAAGCAAAAAGATATCAAACTCAAATTACAATGATTAGAATGCAATGAAGGAGTGGATAGATGAAGAGACATAAGTTTCAGAGACAAATATACTTTTAAGGCAGAATGCAGGTTTAGTTATACTAACCTAAATGTCTTAGTGGCAAATCTACCCCCAGGCCACGAGAATAGATGGGGGTTCCCCAGGAAAGATTTAGGGAACAAAGAATAGGACAGGAACAGGAAATAGGTAGGCCTCTATCTGCATACAGCAAACCGACGGACAGCGACGATCTCCCCTCTCTAGCTTCTTCAAAGAGGCACGCCCAACAGTTCACGAACTGTTCAGCAAACCAGCGCTTCTTAACACCTCCCAAACACCCCAGTTATACTCTAAAACCCTACATGTCCATCCCACCATTATAGCAACATTTTCAAAATCTCAGTCTCTCATTGGTCAGTTTAGGGGGTGTTCTATCACACCACCATAGTCACGTCCATGGTTTCACAGCATTCATTGTTTAAACCTTTTCATCAATACGTAATCCACCTTCACAAATACAGCTTCCTTCCATTTGCAACATGTTACGAAAAACTCTATATTTTATTGTCCGCCTTCAGCAGCTTCCGTGGAAGAAGTTTGTACATTTGTTCATGATCTCACGGCAATCCTTCCGTTACTTGGCAGACAAACAATTGTTTACGAAGGTCGTTTACACTGCCTTCTTCATCTTTCTCTCAGAGCTCAAATTTTCAGCTTTTATTTGATTTTTCTGCTATTAACCCTTGACTTGTCATGCAACCGATGTAAGCCCATGCAAGCTTCACTACGATGAATGAAATACAGACATCATTAATTTCATGAAGTATAATTTTCACTGTTTTACCACCCACCATTGCACTATCCTGCGTTATTCATCTATTAAAGCATTAACGCACAGAAAGCAGCATTATTATAATTTTAAATTTTCAAGCCAAACATGAATGCAGCCTAGTTTTTCATGCATTAGTCCACGCATTAGTGCACGCATGCGCATAAGCATTTCCCCGTGTTTTTTGTGTTTTTGCATGTTAGCTTCACTGCACACGATTAATGAATGTTAGCGAGGAATAAATTCGAGCAGGTTTTACTTTTTTTTCAAACCCCTGCTCCATCAATTCCCCCCTTTGATGGCATTTTTGAGCCATCACAAAAATCTCCATCAACTAATTACCACCTTTATTTTTATCTAAAGGATTGTACTCTTCTCTCATTTTGCCATTTTCTCATCTAAGTTTTTCATCATCTCATAGTAATTTCCT
Organism: Calotriton arnoldi; assembly: GCA_963921515.1. Classification (NCBI taxonomy): domain Eukaryota; kingdom Metazoa; phylum Chordata; class Amphibia; order Caudata; family Salamandridae; genus Calotriton; species Calotriton arnoldi. The sequence goes on from CAWUFW010011399.1 coordinate 174,480, forward strand.
CTCATATCCTCTAATTCTATTTCTTCTCTTCTTCTTTTACAGGGGTAAAGCGTCAGACCACTTCAGAGTTGTGGATGCACATACCTTTCCCAGTCTAGATTTTATAGTGCCATTAATTTGCTCGACCACTCCAGATGCTTCTGGTCGGTAGGTACAATGCAGCTTCTGCTCAATCTGTAGTGCTGCACAGATCATCCAAATTATCTCATTATTAAAATTAGATCCCCTATCTGTCTCTAAAGGGACTGGAAAACCAAACCTTGGAATTAGTTCTCTTAGTAGCAGCTTCGCAACAGTCAAACTATCATTTCTTCTTGTTGGATAAGCTTCTACCCAACGAGAAAACAAGCAAACAACAACTAACACATATTTTAGTCCGTTACATGGGGAAAGCTCGATGAAATCAAGCTGGAGCCTCTTAAATGGTCCTGCTGCTTTTCCTATTCGTCCCCAACTCACAACTGTCTTTCTGCCTGGATTTTGCTGCTGACATGTAACACACCTCTGGCATAAACTCTCTGCAATGACCCTGAATTTAGGATTATACGATGACTGCTTTAAGAGCCTTATCATTGCATCTCTTCCAACATGTGCAATTCCATGGTATACCCTTGCCATTTGGGATAGTAAAGAATCTTGCATAACTGGTCTTTCATCTATATACACCCAAACTTCATCTTCTGCTCTCTTTTTGCAGCCTGATTTTTTTACAAATTTCCTTTTCCTCATCACTTGCCTCTTCTTGTAACTGTCTAATCTCATCCCAGGTTTCCCAGGAGGAAAACATTAGGTGGCAATTAGTATTTTTCTTTTCCACCCCTCTGTTTATCGCAATTGAATTTTGTGCACAGAAACGCGCTACTTGATCAGCGTATCTGTTGCCGCTTGTCACATAATCATTTCCTGACTTATGTGCAGAACATTTGACCACTGCAATTTTCTTTGGCAATTGCAAAGCATCCAATAAATCTTTCACATTTTCCCTTTTTCTTATAGGAGAACCTAAAGAAGTCAGAAATCCCCTTTGCATCCATAACTATCCGAAATCATGAACCACCCCAAAACCATATTGACTGTCCGTAAATATGGTTACTTTCAAATTTTTGCCAATTTTGCATACTCTAATCAGAGCTATGAGCTCAGCAATTTGTGCAGAATTTACCCTTTTTAGACCGGGTGCTTCCAGAACCGCAGCCACTGTACATACTGCATAAGCAGAACTCAATTCGCCTTTTTCAGTTCTCAGACAAGATCCATCAACAAACATCACACTATCTGATTCCTCTAACGGGGTATCCTTAATGTCTGGCCTTGGTTTCGTGCACAATTCTGTCACATCCAAACAATCATGATCTGCTTCTTCTCTCACTTCCTCACAAAATGGTATAGGCAACAACGTTGCCGGAGTTATTGTTGTACATCTCACTACTGTCACATTTTCAACACCCAATATTACTCTTTCATACCTAGTCAGCCGACTATAGGTCATATGCTGCTTACGTGTTCTTGTCAAAAGAATCTCAACTGAGTGTGGCACGTATACTTTAACTGGATGTCCCATCACAATCGCTTCACTTTGTTCCAAACTCACACGAGTAGCAGCTACTGCTTTCAAACAACCTGATAACGCTGCAGCCACTGAATCCAAAGTAGCAGAAAAATATGCTACTGGACATCGTGCCATCCCATGTCTCTGAGTCAAAACTGAAAGTGCACACCCATCTCTTTCACAACAATACAACGCAAATTCCTTTGTATAATCTGGCATTCCCAATGCAGGTGCTCATCAAAGATTGTCTCGTAACTCAATAAAAGCATTCATGCTCTCATCGTCCAATTCAATTGGATCAGTCACATCTTTGTGTGTCAACCTCTGTAGAGGCTTTGCAATTAGTGAAAAACCACTGATCCACTGTCTGCTCACTGGATTCAAGATAGCCTGGCTGATGAGGGTTTTGAACCCGAAACCGGTCCCAGGATGCTTGTTTCCGGTCCAGGGAAGACATGGCTTGGCAGTTCGGGCTGGACTGTTCCCATGAGGCACAGGGTCAGACTGATTTGCATATGGCCATGTCTGAACTGGGGTGGTGGAGTGAGCTAAAGAATGATGATGGATTAAACCCAGATCAGTTGACTGGGGTGAGTGTTTGATTTGCTCTAACGCTCCGTCCATCATCCCCTTTGGTATCGCTTTGTTCGCCCTAAGTTGGCAGGGTATGCCCAGACGTGGGTCCCTTGCTCACTTTGCTACTGGATTCAAGATAGCCTGGCTGATGAGGGTTTTGAACCCGAAACCGGTCCCAGGATGCTTGTTTCCGGTCCAGGGAAGACATGGCTTGGCAGTTCGGGCTGGACTGTTCCCATGAGGCACAGGGTCAGACTGATTTGCATATGGCCATGTCTGAACTGGGGTGGTGGAGTGAGCTAAAGAATGATGATGGATTAAACCCAGATCAGTTGACTGGGGGTGAGTGTTTGATTTGCTCTAACGCTCCGTCCATCATCCCCTTTGGTATCGCTTTGTTCGCCCTAAGTTGGCAGGGTATGCCCAGACGTGGGTCCCTTGCTCACTTTGCTACTGGATTCAAGATAGCCTGGCTGATGAGGGTTTTGAACCCGAAACCGGTCCCAGGATGCTTGTTTCCGGTCCAGGGAAGACATGGCTTGGCAGTTCGGGCTGGACTGTTCCCATGAGGCACAGGGTCAGACTGATTTGCATATGGCCATGTCTGAACTGGGGTGGTGGAGTGAGCTAAAGAATGATGATGGATTAAACCCAGATCAGTTGACTGGGGGTGAGTGTTTGATTTGCTCTAACGCTCCGTCCATCATCCCCTTTGGTATCGCTTTGTTCGCCCTAAGTTGGCAGGGTATGCCCAGACGTGGGTCCCTTGCTCACTTTGCTACTGGATTCAAGATAGCCTGGCTGATGAGGGTTTTGAACCCGAAACCGGTCCCAGGATGCTTGTTTCCGGTCCAGGGAAGACATGGCTTGGCAGTTCGGGCTGGACTGTTCCCATGAGGCACAGGGTCAGACTGATTTGCATATGGCCATGTCTGAACTGGGGTGGTGGAGTGAGCTAAAGAATGATGATGGATTAAACCCAGATCAGTTGACTGGGGGTGAGTGTTTGATTTGCTCTAACGCTCCGTCCATCATCCCCTTTGGTATCCCACTGTCTGCAGTATCCAACCATTCCCAGGAACATTCTCACTTCCTTTTGAGTTTTGGGAGGACTCATTTGTTGAATCACATTGATCCTTTCTGGCATCACTTTTCTCACTCCTTTCTCTATTTTGTGTCCCAAATATTGGACCTCTTGTTTACAAAACTATAATTTTGCTGGTGACACTTTGTGTCCCCGTTCTGCCAGATGATTCAGTAAGGCAATTGTATCTGTCACACATGCCTCTCATGTTTTTGATGCCACCAGTAGGTCATCAATGTACTGAACCAAAACCGATTTTTCTGGCATAATCAAAGTCTCCAAACATTTTTTCAAAATCTGATGAAAAATCGATGGACTCTCTGTGTACCCTTGAGGAACTCGGCACCATGCCAAAACACGGTCTCCGAACCAGAACGCAAATAAATATTGGCTATCCGGATGTAAGGGAATCGAGAAAAATGCCTGACACAGATCAATTACTGTATACCATTCTGCATCACATGGAATCTGATATAGAATCATCACTGCTGGATTCGGTACTATTGGACAACAGGGTACTACAATCTTATTTACCTTTTGTAAATCTTGTACTATCCTATATTTTCCACTTGGCTTCTTAATTCCCATAATAGGTGAATTACAAGGACTGCTTAATATTTCCTTTAAAATTCCCTGCTCAATCATTTGGTCAATCACAGGAATAACTCTTGCTGTTATCTCAGGACTCATTTTGTATTGGGGTGTGTTTGGAAACGTTGCACCCGGTTTCACTGTAACCTGAATAGGATCCACACCTTTCATCAGGCCAATCTCTTTTCCTGAGAAATCCCATACATCAGGTCTTACAGTATCTCTCAACTCTGCAGGGAAATCTTCTTCAGTAAGAAGTGAAAATAGTTCATCCACTTCTGTCCCTTGCTTTGCTAACATCATTTTAAACGCAACATCCTCATCTGGTGTTTGGAAAGCAATACCATCTGGTGTACAATAAATTGTGCAATTCATTTTGCACAGTAAATCTCTCCCTAACAGATTCACCGGACTCGTATCACATACCACGAACCGATGCATGTCTCTGAATCTTCCAATATGAACTTCTATTGGCTTTGTTATTGGAGTTCTGATATGCTTATTGGAAACTTCTACAACTTGGATAGTTTCTCCCGAGAGGGGTAGGTTTGGAATTTCTGCTGCTCTCACAGTAGAACGGGTAGCACCAGTGTCCACTAGGAATGTAATATCATTACCTTCCACTTTTCCATCAACAAATGGACCTGACTGATCTACCTCTAGAGTTGCGCCAAGCACGCACTCTTCCTCCCCCCTCAGGCACCGTCATTGAGATGAGTCTGAATCACTTTCATTGCACTGCAACAAGTATTGCGGAATCATTTGCACATTTTGATTCTTACCAATTTGTTCACTCGCGTGAAATCCAGTGTTCACACCGTATCTCTGCACCTGAGCATTCACATTATTTGGCATTGGAGCTTGTGGTACCTGTAACTGTAGTGTAACTATCTGCTGCTGTTGCTGTTGTTGATTCACAACCACCTCATTCTGCATCTGTGAATTTAAATTTTGATTCAACCCATTATTTTTCTGAGCAGATCTACACTCGTTCTTCCAATGTCCAAATTTTCTGCACGCATGACAAGGATATTTCCTTTTCATTTCATCTTTGTTCATCTTACCTCTACCTCTATCACTACTCATTACTTGACCATTCTGATTCTGACCTCTCATCTGAAAATCTGTTTGGGAACCACTGTTTCCTTCTTGCTGCTCAGCTACCTTCACTTGTGCCCACATCATTTTCTCTTTTAGCTTCTTATGTCTCGATTCAATATCATCACTTCAATACTTTGCATACCTCAATATCTCATTAACCGTTTTACTCTGCCAACAAATCAAATGTTGCTGAATCATGTTACTAATTTCTGGCTTTAATCCAAAAACAAAACGATACACAAAATGTCCCATATCTTTATCTCCAATATTCTCAAACCCACTGTACTGTTTGAACACCTGTAACAACCTTTCATAATAAGCATGTACTGACTCCTTTGGTTCTTGGGTTGTTCTGTCAATTTTAACCCAATCTGTTTCTTTCGGAGAACTTTTTCCTTTCAGATATGTAATTACCTGATGATATTTTCTCATCAGCTCATCTGAAGGTGCACCTGTTTTCAGATCTCTAGGATATTCTTCTTTATGCCAATCAACAGTAATCTTACACTCCATAAATCTGCTGGGACAACAATCTCAAATAGACCATCCAGATCTTTCAACAAGACTTTTGAAACCTTCACAAACCTCTCTATTTGTTTGTACCATTCAACTGGTTTTTCCCTCAACCTAGGGAAGTCATGAATAAAAGACAATATATCCTGTCTTGTCCAAGGAACGTGAACATATCCACCACCCGGAACTTCTCTCATTGGACACACCCTTTCAGCCTGTTCTGTTTCTCTCAGTGGAAATAAAGACGCATTCTTATTGGCATTCATTTCTTCTTTCTTTTTCGCCCATCTGCCTTTCCACCGTTCTACATCTCCCCATTTTTCCAGAATATTCATTAATTCTTTTATTTGTAGTCTTTTACCAGACGCATTCAAACTCTCTAAATCCTTTTCAGTAAAATCCAGTCTATATGTTTTCTGTAACACTTTTGACTTCTCTATGTCTACTCCATACTCACAAGCAGCCTCTGTCAACTTATCATCAAGATTTCTCGCTCTCCAAGTAATATTTTTACACAGAAATAACAACTCTTCATCTCGATAATTACCCAATCTATCTGGACTTATTGTACCAATAATCATTTCTTCCAAATCCACTCTCAGTTTACCGACATCTATACTCTGTGGTTGAGGTTTTCGCTTTTCCATTCCCCTTATCCAGTCATCTAATTCATCTGGTGAGGGTCCCATTGAACTACCTGATATCGGAGTGACATTCTGCACTAATCTCCTTGGATCCATTTGCACACTTCTCTTAGGGGTTTCAGTTAACAACTCACAAACTGGCAAATCAATTAATGAAGTACTTGTCTCTAACTGTTCTACCTGATCATCTAACGTTACCACTTTATTCCTGTCTCTATTCATTGGGACTGTCAACGTATGTACTTTTGATATATTCTATTTTTCTCCATACAACGGAACTACAGGTCCAATTGTTACTGGCACTGTTAATGCTTCAGCATTCAGATTCAACTGATTAAATTTCTGAGTCAACTCCTCTCTTGTCCTATTCAACATATCCATTTCTCTCTTGTACTGTTCTAGTCACTATCGGGACTTGTGAAACCTGCAGAATTAGTGGGGTTCCCATTAATGGTGCATTTGGGACTGTCTCACTTGTGTTCTCTTGATAAGGTGGAGGTTTTTTAATCAAAATGTCGTCTAATAACTCATCATCAGAATCACTCAGGACAAAATCTATTCTTGATGACTCTACATTTTTCTTCTTCTCTTTACATTTGCCTCCATTTGCTTCTTCAGCAACTAAAACTGGATATAGACCCTCTGTCACAACCGCTCTCCTCCATCTTTTCATCCTTTCTCCTCGACTTTCAAAAGGATATCTAGTCATAATATTCCTGTATCTTCTTCCGCCCCTATACTTGTTTCGCTCATATGCCTCATATTCCCATTCCTCAAGCGCTTCATATTGAGTAGGTTTAGGTTTAGGTTCTAGAGAATTAATTCGTTCTCTCAGATTCTGTAGAATCCTTACATTAAATGTACCATGCTTTGGAAAAGCTAAAACACCATCATCTTCCGTGTATTTCACCCAATTCTCTAACCAAGTACACGTATGGTGACCACATTCCAACATCATAAAAGAAGTAGCTGTTCCGGGAGGTGGAATAAAAATTCCCTCTCTCGTAACTATTGGTTTGTCCTTTTTAAAGAAACTTTTTATCTTATTAACCAACTTCATTTTTCCCAAGACTTTTCGCTAAAACACAATTTAATAAACAAACAGCAAAGTCTTCGTACTTTCGCTTATTCTATTCGCTAACAACCGTCCAATACCAGCGTGACTCACACCAACAGACCAATCAGAACACTCCTACGTAATCAATACCTTGACCAATACTAGTGCAGCTTACAGTGATCGACCAATCACAGCACTTCGAACGCCAGCAGCCTGACCAATGCAGCGCGGCTTTTCGTGATGTCAGTATTACTCCTTTCTACTGACCCTCCCTTTACAAAATAATATGGCAATGTTTTTCAATATTTTTCTCAATAAAACTTGTTAGAAACAAATATAAAACAATGCTACTTTGTCTGTTCCACTAAATAAAGAGATAGTCTTCACTTCAAAAGAAATATTCTTTCACTTCGAGTAAAACAACGACCAGCGCTATTCTACACCCAAACAAGCTACAGGAGGACTTGGTACTCCTCTAGGGATACTAGCCAAAGTTTCGGAAGAGGACTTTCACGTGGAAAGAGGTCTTGGTACTCCTTTGGGGATGTAAGGCCAGAGTTTCGGAAGTGGACCCTTTGCTATTTCACACAAAATCTACTCTCAAACGAAATAGTCCCTAATATAACACCAACAGCCTCTCGCCGTTGAGTATTACGACAACAGACAAAGTACTTCTGCAGTGTGATACCTTATCCACACTATTCTTCTGCCTCTTCAGGCTAATACATTTTCATCCCGGGATCTTAGGTAACTCCGCACCCGCTTCTTCAAGACAACATAGAACAAAACACTAACTCTTCATGTTAAGGAAACAAATAATCAATAATCAATAATAACCATCCTCTGCTACCAAAAACTGATCCAGCGCCAATCAGGGATCAATAATCGATAATACACAATCACTGGCCCATATACATACACCTAACATAAATCCCTGCTAGCACTGTTTCAAGTTTATTCGTTAAATCAGTTGTTTTCTAACTACAGGCTCATCTTAACATACTAGATACACAACTGAACCTGAAATCAAACTCTCTTTCCTCCGGTTGATGGACCATTAGTTGAAGAGTTGATGATAACTAATTATTGATCTACACTACTGAAATAAAAACACAAATTCAATATAAAGTTAATAATATTTATCGCAAATAATGTGAAGGTAAATGCTCATCATGTACAGTTTTACAAAGCAAACAAAGAATAAATCACAGAGAGAGAACATTTGTCAAAGCAAAAAGATATCAAACTCAAATTACAATGATTAGAATGCAATGAAGGAGTGGATAGATGAAGAGACAAATATACTTTTAAGGCAGAATACAAGTTTAGTTATACTAACCTAAATGTCTTAGTGGAAAATCTACCCCCTGGCCACGAGAATAGATGGGGGTTCCCCAGGAAAGATTTAGGGAACAAAGAATAGGACAGGAACAGGAAATAGGTAGGCCTCTATCTGCATACAGCAAACCGACGGACAGCGACAATCTCCCCTCTCTAGCTTCTTCAAAGAGGCACGCCCAAGAGTTCTCGAACTGTTCAGAAAACACGCGCTCCTTAACACCTCCCAAACACCCCAGTTATACTCTAAAAACCTACATGTCCTTCCCACCATTATAGCAACATTTTCAGAATCTCAGTCTCTCATTGGTCAGTTTAAGGGGTGTTCTATCACACCACCATAGTCACGTCCATGGTTTCACAGCATTCATTGTTCAAACTTTTTCATCAATACGTAATCCACCTTCACAAATACAGCTTCCTTACATTTGCAACATGTTACGAAAAACTCTATATTTTATTGTCCGACTTCAGCAGCTTCCGCGGAAGAAGTTTGTACATTTGTTCATGATCACACGGCCATCCTTCCGTTACTTGGCAGACAAACAATTGTTTACAAAGGTTGTTTACACTGCCTTCTTCATCTTTCTCTCAGAGCTCGAATTTTCAGCTTTTATTTGATTTTTCTGCTATTAACCCTTGACTCGTCATGCAACCGATGTAAGCCCATGCAAGCTTCACTACGATGAATAAAACACAGACATCATTAATTTCATAAAGTATAATTTTCACTGTTTTACCACCCACCATTGCACTATCCCGCGTTATTCATCTATTAAAGCATTAATGCACAGAAAGAATCATTATTATTATTTGAAATTTTCAAGACAAACATGAATGCGGCCTAGTTTTTCATGCATTAGTCCACGCATTAGTGCACGCATGCGCATAAGCATTTCCCCGTGTTTTTTGTGTTTTTGCATGTTAGTTTCACTGCACACGATTAATGAATGTTACCGAGGAATTAATTCGAGCAGGTTTTGCTTTTTTTTCAAACCCCTGCTCCATCATCTCCATGGAACCAGGGTATGGAGACACGGTCCATCGCTCGCCAGACATTCTCTCGACATTCGCTGACTAGTGCACCAGCCTATATGGCTCCCAACACAGGACACAGACAGACAGCATTAATCAACACCTAGATGAAGTCACACTGGCCAGGGTTAAGTCGATCGAAAGAGAGATACTGTGCTGCCCACTTACTGAGAACGATATTAAAAGAGCCATTGTGGACTTGAAGGCAGGCAGGGCACCTGGAAGCTACGGACTGACCAGTGAGTTTTATAAAGAATACTCTGACCTACTAGCGCCTCATCTGCTGGAAATGATGGACGGTGAGGCTATCCTGAAAGGTGAGCTACCACTGACAGTACTAGAGGCAATAGTGATCACGCTATTAAAACCAACCAAATCTGCGAGACAGTGGGAGTCATACAGATCAATATCACTTATACATATTGACAACAAAATATTGGCCAAAATATTATTTGTCAGATTAATACCACTGCTACAAGGAATGATTCTACCGGATCCTCTGGGTTTCTACCAGGCCCTCCAACAGCAGGTAATCTGAGAACTCTCTACACTGCTGCCCATAAGCTAGACCCTGAGTTAAACAGGGTGACAGTCGTAGATGCAGCCAAAGCTTTCAACTCAGTGGCATGACAAAACTTGAGGGGGCCCACCTGCTAAGTACATAAAGGTGGCCCCACATGCTCTGACCCACTAAGGAGCTCTCAGCCACCGCCCGTAAAAAGTGGCGGAGGGCGCCTCTGGAGTTCGGGGCCCCCCGCACCGTGGGGGCTGCAAGGGCTATTGTTACGTTACTGATTCAACTCAGTTGAGGGGCCATTTATACTGGCGACGCTAAATAGAATGGGACTGGGGTGGACAATGATGTGCTGGTTTGGTCTCTTGTACATGCACCCGACAGAAAGAATATGGGTTAATGGGTTGCTCTCTAACCCTAAAGAAATGCAATGCAGTAGACGGCAAAGATGCCTCGTCGCCCTTGATTTTTGCATTTGTGATCAAGCCTCTAGCATGCATACTATGAGAATCCCATGGACACTGGGTCGTACAATTTGGCACACAACAGCTACTGATTTCCCTATACACCAATGATACTCTCTTAATAGTAAAAAACCCAGATGTAAACCTGCAACCAATAATAAATTAAATTGTGGCATTTGGTGAATGGTCTGGTTTGACCATTAATTGGTCAAAATCCCGTATGATGCCACTGACTGATAACACCAAAAGACCAATACTGACAAAGCTGCTGCACTGTCAAGGGACTCCAATTCAATACCTGGGAGTGCAATTCCGTTGGGACCTGGGAGTTGTAATAAAAGATTATTATGGCAGAATGGTCCATAAAATCACGACCAATGTAGAGAAATGGATAAAATTACCATTGACCCTGGCAGGCAGAATTACACTAATGAAAATGGTAATATTACCTCAATTACTATACCTATTTCAGTATATCCCCCTAACTCTCAACAAGGCTTTTTGATCTGCTTAAGTCACTGATGATAAAATGCACATGTGCCGGAAAACAACCGTGCCTTGTCTTGTGTTTCTCACATGGCCCATTGTTGTTTTCTCTATCTTACCCTAATTCTGCATGTTGTAGGCCGCTTTTGTTTTGCACAAGTTACTAAATATCATGCTTGATTTTGTGCCACATTGTCAAGTCAAGAAAGCTTTATTCGACTATGCAAGTCATAAAAGCATTGCAATTAATAAAAATAGAACAATGATTACAAAAATGTAAGATCTGAATTAAACAATTGTGCAAATAAGCAATCAGGACCGTCATTATATTACACATAAGATAATAAAAACAAGATTAAAAAAACACATTGTTAAAATAAGGCACATAAAACAATCACTAGCCCATCGGCAGGGGTAGAAGAGCCCGCAGGGCCACGTGAACTCAATCCTACACACTAATGGGACATGTCGTCCTGCACTTTATCCTTCGTTGATTTGTTTAGAACGTATAATCCACATCCACCTCAAAAATCTTGCCACCGGAATTGCATACCTGGGAGATGGATCTGTGCAAAGGATACGCAGGGCTACAACATGTGATCTTGTGCCCAGGTTCTTACATAGCGGAACCAACCAAACCTTCTGTGGCTCTAACGTACGCAGGGCAAACAAAAACACATGTGCAAAGATTCTACCTGTGTAGTGCATACGTGACATCTGTTATCCCTAATAACGGACCATTTAGATGTAAAACAATTCAATGGGAGAGATCCAGATCTAAACTGGAAATAAAGTTTGCCATCCAGAGGCTACTTGATAAGATCCCAATACGGCTCAAGGCCAGGACATGGCTTAGACAGAAGAAAAAGCCCTGAAAGAGAAGTCGTATCATGGCGCCTAAACTCATCGTGCAGCACCATTTCCCAATAAACTTCTTTAAGACAATTGTTTGTTGGGAACGTTTCGGTGGAGGGTGAATCCCACAGGTGTTGCAGTCCCATTTTATTTAGCAAACTTCTCAGTTCGCGCAGCCAACTAATTTTATGGAAACGGTCGGTGTTTACGATATCCCTTAGGCCCTGTGTGAACACGGCCAATTCCTTTGTACACCAGATTCTACGCCAGAATAGTATTGGGCGTAGTCTGGCCAGGTCCTTCAGGGCTTTTCTCCCTAAATCGTTCCTTAGAGGGAGCATGGGTGTACTTTGTGGCATGCTAGTAATTGCGCGGAGAAACGCGTTCTCCGCTATTATAAGCTGGGCCAGGTTTCCAAAACCCCACAGCTCAGCCCCATAAAGAACTGAGCTCACCACTTTGGTGTTATTAATTTGGAGCACCGGACTTAGGGGTTTTGTAAAAGAAGTTTTAAATTCTTTCCTAAGAGTTCCAGCTAGCTGCCTATGCTTTAATGTCATGGCTTCAATGTGTGGCTACCACCTTTTATCCTTTTGCAGTTTGATGCCAAGATAAATAAAAGCATCAACCTGCTCCAGGGGTAGCCCACCCATCTTCATTCTCCCTTTAAACGATCTATGCTGATTAAATGCCATAAACTTGGTCTTAGCGGAATTGATTATAAGACCCCTCAGAAGACAAAACTCTTCAAAACGCTGGAGGGCGCGCTGCAATCCTCCTGGCGTTTTCAAGATTATCAGGGTCGTCGTCCGCGAACATTAAAATGGGGATTTTTCTACCAGCTAAGACAGGAGCATCAGTGTTAATAGCATCAAGAAAGTTTTCAACTCCATTTATAAAAAGGGAGAACAATGTGGGAGCCAGCACACACCCTTGGCGGACACCCTTTCGCACAGGAAAAGGATCGGTCTTGTTACCTGCCATCCCGCAGCGCATCTGCGCAAAATTATCCTCATGAAGACGGACAATTAGGGAAAGTAAATCCAGTGGCATCCCCAGCTCCTTCAGGACCTCCCACAACTTATTTCTTGAGACCAGGTCAAAGGCGGATTTAAGGTCGACAAAGGCAGCATACATGCTGCCTTTGCCGAGAAAAATGGTTCGAAAGTGGAAGACCTGGTCAATAGTACTGATGTGGGCTCTGAAACCTGCCTGGAATGGGGTAAGGATAGAGTTTGCCTCAATCCATGTCTGGATCTTGGCCAAAACAAGCCTAGCAATCACTTTCTGTATAGAATCTATGAGGCTTATTGGCCTATAGTTACCTGGTATAGATGTGTCACCTTTTTTATATATGGGGATTATCTCCGCCCCCCACCAGGTAGCCGGTAGTGGTGCACCTTGGGCTATAGCATTGGCTAGTAGTAGTATGTAATTGGTCCATCTTTGTCTGTCATACAAGAAAACATCAGCAGGGATGCAATCTAGCCCGGGTGCCCTTCCCCCTGTTACGGCAGTGAGTGCACCACTGACATCTGCCTCATTGAATACCACACCAGCCGGGAAAGGAAGGATTGGAAAAGGTAAATTAACATCAACATCGTCATCAGCATATTGAGTGGAAAAATGACTAACCCATGCATCGGGTTCAACGTGATTTTCCGGTGTGTGTGCCATCCCACCCCTACCCCTACCCCATTTTACCACATTCCAGAACCATTTAGGGTTGTTACTGTCACTGGCACATTTTAATTCCTGCCACCTACTCTCATCCCAGGATTTTTTGGCCCTATGAACAGTGGCCTTATAAATAATCCGTGCGGACCGTACTCTCTCCACGGCTCCGGTCTTTATTGCTTCTCCTAGCGCCTTACGAGCACGCCTGCATTCATGGTTGTACCAATGATGTTGGTTGAGCGTGGGAGCCTTCGCCCTGGGCCTACTCTGTTTCAGAAAGTGCCCTTGAATTTTAAAGAAGAGTGTATTGTGCAACATTGTAAGATCATTTACCGTTTGAGGGGAGGTGGAGCTTATCTCCATCAGTCTTACTGTGCACTAGAGCTCACTACTTATGGTAGTTAATATTTCTGGGCAGGCTATTATCCTGGACCACTTAACTCGGCGCGTATCATTTGAAACTACAAGGTCGCTAGTGTTGGGTAGGCTGGCTGGTTGAACTTGTTCACTTAGGTCCTTAAATGTAAACAGAGGGCAGAGGGGATCATGGTCGCTCTCTAGGCGCGCCTGAATAGACATATCCTCAAGGGTGTACCATAGGTTAAGACTGACTAGCAGATAGTCAATGCGACTAGCGTGGTAACCATTGTTGAACGTATTTGAGCCTAGTCTGTCAGAAGGAGTACGCCCATTTGCAGCTCTAAGGCCATGCTCCAGGGTAAAGGCTTTAACTGAAGAGCGGCCTCAGTCCACCGTTTGATTGGGTGTAATTCCAAGAGTGGGACACCCCATTGTTCGTCCTCCTCCCTCGCTATCTCGCTATCCTCACCGTCGAGCGGTTCAAAAGTAGTGTTTAGGTCCCCGGCAACCATGACTCCATCGACCACTGGGATGTTATATAAAAGCTCTCCCAGGACATTGACTGTGTCAGAACTTTTCCCCCTCTCCGGCCCCTAGCGTATACATTAAAGATGTTAATGTGTACGCGCGGCCCCAACGCCACCCTGATTCGTGGGTAGGACCCGGATCTTAAGCCCTGGGTCTTGTCTAACCCAGATTGTAAGACCCCCTGATGGCCGCCCCCTGTTACCCTTTGTGGCTGGAATATAATAGTTTAGATTGTATTTTCGCACAGAACCAGCATATGCTTTCACATTTTATTATTTTCCTGGGATTTAGTCTTAACAGCATAGGCAAGGTTAAACAACATTGCCCCTTGTTATTCTCTCTGGTCAGACACTAGCATCTAGACATAATGAAATAATGCAGCTGCTGTTTTGAAAACGCATATCGTCATATAACTGAGGACAGAGCTCTAGAAAAACATACACACACATAGCAAAGGTCCTGAGACAAGAGAGCTGCTTCAGCTGAGATGTAGAACATCCACCTATGTATGCTAAGGTACGGGGTCCGCCACTGAGCCTTGACATCTATTACCTATATCCGCTTAGCTTTAGTAGTGGGGGAGGGTTTAGGCAGATCTGTCAGTTATTGTATATGGTTTATTAACCATGTTAATGACATTATTGACATGTATCTGTTTAATAACTGTGGCACAATTATTGCATCTTAGAGCATGATAGTTTAAATAAACATTGTAAACTTCATGTCTCTCTTTTATCTTATTGTGGACAAGTACGAGTGAAAGAACGAAAGGGTGTGTCCTGTTACAGCGATCCTTGAGAGGGTCAGGAGTGTTGTATTCTGGGGTGCCAAATCACTTATCCCTCTGGAAAGGTTAGGAGGGCAAGTGAGCCACTATAGCTAGTCGGACTCGGGCTCATACATACTGATGTGGTATGGTGACTCAGTCCCCTACACACTGATGTTCTATGGTCCCAGGCTTAGTTCTGTTCCTGAGCAGAATGTCTGCACCAGCCTGAGCTGGTATATGACGCAGAGACCGTAAAGACAGGGGAGGTTCACCACACCGAACTTCAAGGTATATTATCTGATAGTGCAAGCACATCTTGTCTCACACTGGTTTTATAATTTTCACCAGGTCTTTCACAGAGGGCTGGAGAGAGCTCTCTCGAACCCCATTGACCTCAGTAGGGTGATACTGAGAGACCCAGTTTGACAAGAAATGAAATCCACACAGTCAACTGCACAGTATCGGTCTGACATAGACTAGTAAAGTTATGCAAGATTGACACTATATACTCCCTACACATACCTTTGGCTAGAAATCCCAAGTTTCAGATTATGTTTGAACAACTGTTCATTAAACGAGGAGCCAACTGGGGCATTTCCATTCTGGAAGATCTATGTATTTATATATAAACAACACCTTTGTTACACTGGCAGACTACGTAAATATGGGCGGGAGAATTGGTGAATTCATCTACCACAGACAGAGAGATGGTAAGGCAGAAATTCCTGGTGTATCCCCGGGAGCCAAAAACGTAAGGACTTCTTTCACTGGATGGCACAGGACCTGCGCCCAGAATGTTGATTACCCTAATGTATAATGTAGCTATGGGAGTTATATCGCTCATGTCGGACCGGACAAGGGAACAGTGAGTAGTGAGCTGGGATTCGAAATAACTGATGAATATAAATTGAAAATAAGAATATAAAAATATAAGAATATAAAAATGGACTTACTTCTAGGAACACACTAAGGAATTCTCTATGAATAGGAGGCACAGATGCCTCTCTATAAAGTCCTAAACTGAAAGTACTATACACCTGTCTTGCAGGCTAAATTTAGTGGTAACGGCAACACATAATGTTTATGGTACCATGCCCCCGAGGCAGATTTTCTGCACTTAGCTTGGGGCTGCTCATCAATTAGTGACTACTGGGGGAGACACTTTCAGGCATTTAATAACAAGACAGTCCTGACATTGGCGGCAGACCCGATGACAGCACTACTGGGCTATGTTAAAAAGGTCCAAAGAGAAGAGTGGAAATTGGTGGGACTTGCACTGCTTATGGTAAAACACAGAGTAGCCGTACAATGGGGCAGAGGTAAGGCACCCACAATAGGCAACTGGATCACGGACTTAGCCACATGCCGCACGCATGCTGAAACATATAGCAAACTACTACCCAGGACATCCCAACCCAAAGATATCTGGGCCCCTTAAGAGCATACCTAGCAGATGAAATGGCAGACTCGGAGAGAAATACACTAAACAACGAAGAACCCAAGCCCCAGTTGGTGCTGCAATTGCAATAAATGCAAGGTACTCAGTTCGTAGTACTGTACCCAGGAGAATACTCCTGCAGATGTAGGTATGAGATTGATTCAGTTGTACTGCAGTTGTACTGCCATATGGAAATGCTATGCATGTAATATAGAAGGGTACTGTATTGCCTGGAAATGTACATTGGCTGTACGATAAAGTAAAAAAAAAAAAAAAAAGAGTTCAGAGAGCACTGTGTCAATGAACATCACCACCCAGTAAGAAACCTGGTAAGAACCCAGAGATGACCTGTGTTTGGGGGAGCCAAGGTTCACTAACATTCAGCAAAGCTGCAATTTGATTGGTAGACTGTAGGCAAAGACGGATAGGCATAATGTTTCCTTGCACATTGCCCTGTGGTTAGATCCATCCCAGTTGTGAGTGGACTGATCCGCTAATCCATGCTGTCATGAAAGTTTTGCTGAAACCCTGAAAAACTGAATTAGTGATCAGATTTCTATGACAATCTCTATGAAGATGGAATAATGTAGCTCACCTCTATTTCAACAAATGGGTTTATGAATAAGAAACACAGCATTTGAGTATTCCCCCTCATTAAGCTGGTGCTCATTGGGTATACCTAGAGGTATTATGGAAATCACATGCATCAAAAGAAAACCTAGAAAAGTACTTATCTTGTACCTACCATCAGAGAAGGAAGAGAGCACAACCCAATCCCATATCAACCGCTATGGTAACAGGGTGATGGGCACCAACAGAGTGAGAGTCAGACGACTGTTTTGAAGAGATCGAACCAACATCGATCTTCCTGCAAGGGTTAGTGTACTGTCTTTCCCTACTTTCATGACTTTTCCTTAACACTTTAATCCCTCATTTAAACCCCCTACTGCTTGAAAGACCAACCTCTAGGCATTATGACTTTTTGTTGTGAAAGAAGTGCTGGGTTGGAGCTATCGTCAGTAAGAGACAGTGGAGCAACAGTTAATGGGGGACAGCGCTTGACTGGATCGCGTCTTACCTACATGGCCGAGTACAACAGGTTTCGATCCCCCCTTACACCTCCACCGCAAAACCACTCAAGTGGGGGTACCACAGGGGTCGGCCTTGAGCCCGCTACTTTTCAATATCTATTTGACTCCGCTCGCGGAGCTTATCGCCGACACTGGGATCAAGGTGACATCTTATGCCGACGACACACAACTGATGTTTACTTTCAGTGGAGTGTCCGCACCTTCCTTTGACTCTCTGAAACTATGCCTAAAAAACATCTCTGCATGGATGAGCACTAACTTTCTTAAACTTAATGCTGACAAGACGGAGGTCTTGTTTTTTAATCAAGCTGTAACACCCTCCTCAACATTATGGTGGCCAGCTGATTTAGGACCCCCCCCACTCCTAAGGACTCAGTTAAGAATCTAAGAGTTAGGTGGGACAAAGATCTGTCCCTTGCCACCCAGGTTCAACAGGTATCTGCGGCCTGCTTCGGCAAGATAAAAATCATTAGGAAATTCATTGATTACTTGCCTGAGTCAGCACGTAAAACCGTTGTGCACGCCTTAATCACTTCCCATCTTGATTATGCTAACGGTCTCTATATGGGTCTGCCAATTGGTCTGATCCGTAGACTTCAGATAGTGTAGAATTCAGCGGCCAGACTGGTCTGCAAGGTCCCTCTTCGCAAACGTATTTCTCCTTACCTGAGACAACTGCATTGGCTACCTGTGGCCAAGAGCATTGAATTTAAGGTTCTTACGTTTGCTTTTCGGGCACTGCAAGGAAGGGGGCCCAACTATTTGAGGAAGAGACTTCATCCTTACCAGCAGAACAGATCTCTTAGGTCTAACCACAAACGATACCTTACCACCCCCCGTTTCGCGAAAGCCAGAATAGGGGGAAGGACTTTCGAGGTGGGGACCTCTAAATGCTGGAATAACCTTCCTCTTCAACTGCGCACATTGCAGTCTGAACAAGAATTTAGAAAGGCCCTGAAAACTTGGCTCTTTAGTCGTAATGACTAAGGTATACTGACCACTATCTCTATCAATGTCCGTGTTAGCGCCGGGACACCCCATTCGGGGTAGCTGTGCGCTTTATAAGTTTCTTTATTATTATTATTATTATTATTAATGCACTTCTCCATCTTTTCCCAACCCTGAGATTGCTGTTACTTTTACTTGCAATTAGCAACGGCAGGGGGCGGAACCTAAATCAACGGTTAAAAATATCCCTGGTGCCCATGGCACTGGCATTTGGGTAGAATATTCTCTAGTGGCATGTTTTTAGGAGCAGAACTTGAAAATGTAGTTGCCTGTACACGCAGACACAGCTGTTCCAGCATGGCCGCCTGCTACTCATGCTTATCTAGGGTTGCTACCTGCCGTTTTTTCACTGGCCTGGCCGGAATTTTTAAGTGCAGGCCAGTAAGAAAGGTGACAACCCTACATGTGGCTCATCCAAGTTATCACTGCTTCTGCTACCACCATATACTACCAGCTAATGAAAGGGTTGTTGAGAGGCATTAACGTCCTTCTAGCAGTCATTCAGGTGGCTGGCGTGTCAGAGTGTGTAAGAGAGTGTCAGTGTTCCCTCAATTTTACTTTTGATGTAAAGGTTGTAGTCCATAACCTGGGAACTGCACGCTTATTTGGAAATGGTGCTGTTCTTACACACTCAAGAAATGATGGTTGGTATTGCATGTCATTTGGGTATATTTCCTAAGCGGAGACTCTCAAATTATGCTGACTGGCCTCTTCCTGGTGTCAAGTAGCCACTGATTCAATTTTCTAAACACAGTGATAGCGTTCCTTATATCTTACTTAAACCATTAAATGAATCATATACACCAAGAGATTCACTATCAATCATTATGTCTTATTATATATTACTCAACCGAATCTTCATCATTATATATTCAATGATCATGTATTAAATTAGTGTATCAACACTTCAATACAAAACACATATAACAGCAAAAATGAATTCCACATTAAGACATATAGTAAAAGTACCTAAAAAGCATGCTAGTCAATCACTATATAACCCACTATATAACAAAAGCTCGGTAGCAGAGGAGATCTCATTCTGTTGTGTAATCTCTTATTTGGTTGTCTATCCCGTGCATTTGTGATTCAGTTTGCAAACTCCTCTCAGAATCAGCCATTCACTAAACATAGGCAAACGATTATATATACAAAGTTTCCGTTTCATAATCTCAACCTTCATCAGGATGTCAATAAGTGATTCAGCTTTCCGTGTTTCTCGACCATTTTTTCCATTTAATAGATGTGTCTATAAAAATATAATCACATCAGTTCATTACAAAAAATCTCTTGTCCAACATTTACCGAAGTATGTGCTGCACAAATCACGTTAGTTTGTTAATACACAATCTCGTTTATACAATTAAATAAATGCTACACCAATCACATTATCTAAATGCCTCTTTATTTCTTACTTATGGATTTTAGTGAAGTTCATCACTTTATAAATTCTCATGTAAGAAAACTGCACCACCTATAATTAAGGCGACCATGCACTTGGACTTAGACTTACATAGAGCGCATTATCATGTTTATTCATTCATTAGCTTCTTTTCAGTTTAGCAATATTCAACTCATTCAACCATACATTTGGAATAGATTTTTGGAGGTGTATTATGTTCACCAATTTATTATTCAGTCTGAATTTAGGGTATGCTAACCTCTCCAATCGAACACTGATCAGCTCCCCAACAAGTCACTATTACAAATTTCTTAAATAAGATCAACATATCTTATTACCATAAAGATTTAATGACCAGTATTCATCTCGAATGGCCCACACACGGAAGCCATTTCCCTTAATTTTGGCCTTTAGTAAAATGAGCTTAAACTTTAATTGTATAAGTGACACATTAAATTAACACTGTTTAACAGCAATTATTTATTTAATGTTATATAGTTCGTTTTTAGCTCCCCTGATTTCCCCCTGACGTTGATATTTAAGACAAAGTTTTACGTCCCAACTCATAGTACTTTAGTTTCTCTACAATGCTTTTATAATCCCATATTTCTGTGCATCAGTGGTTCCACGTTCCATTTATTTAGTAAAAAAAACATCAATCTTGCTGAAAGATGAGAAAACGAAGTATTTTCCTCCTGTAGTTTTATTTATCTAAATATTTTAAATAGAAACTATTGCCCTCAACTCATTAACTGACAAGCTTCTGATCTCGCACCAAAGAAATGTTCGATTCAGTTTCCGTCGGTCTTAAATATTCCGCGTTCCGGAAGTCACTAATCACGGACAAGGCCCGCGTGGATGAAGTCACTTCTCTCTACGTTTTATCTTCCTTCCGCAGTCGGCATATGCATGGAGGCAGTCGTATTCAGTATATTCGATCTAACTTGTGCAGAGTTATGAACACTAATCACTTACACCCTCACGTGGTAAATGGTACGTTGAAATCGTTTCCATTTCCATAGGAGAAATCATCATTATATATATATATATATATATATATATATATATATATATATATATATATATATATATATATCACTTCCAGATATCCGTTTTATTGGCACTTCTGCTCTCTTGCTGAAAAACGAAAAGCGAACTCCGTAGTTTGCTGGTGCAAGTATATTTTATTTCGCCCTTACACCACCGCCATGATGCGTTTCGGCCTAAAGACGCCTTGATCACATGACGCGTCTACAGAGTGAGTTTACATTTTTAAAGTGCTCAGTGCATACACATGTGGTATACTCAAACCATAGACAGAGAAGATATACTCAACAACATACATGCTATAAAATAACATTTTGAGGTATTGAAGTAAAGTGCAAAGTTAACTTCATTTGTGCAAATAGCTAGAACAGTTTGAAATCAATGACCAAGCGTTAAAACCAGTGATACCAGTTAAAACCATCGAGACAGTTAAAAAATACTTGTGATACAAATATTAAAAATAACTGTGCACAGTAAATTTTATAATAAAATCTACTTGTGTTTATATCTGCAAAGATGTTAATTGCATCTCCGGGACAACCTAAACTCATGTTTATTTCCAACTTTATAGTTTCAATCTTGTCTCCCGGGAATCCGTCTCATGCTGTTCATTAGCTCATGATGGCACTAACCATAATAGCACTCTTAATGCCAGTTTTTGAATAAAGCCCAAGTGGGCCTTGCCTTTACTATTCTCTCTACTTGAATCTGTCTAAATAAAGTGCTGAGTGCAATCAGTGTCAACAATGTGTAATAAAGTGCAAAAAATGCCGAATATAAAAAAGAAAAAGGAAAAAGAAGAATATTCTCTAATAACCTTACAAAATGGATTCAGGGGATATGTTGATCTGAGTACTGCTAATTGTGTGGGACTATAAACGTGTAAAAAAATCTTCACTCGAGTTATGCCCCTGAGGTGTCTTTGTATCCAGTTCTATTATATAACGGGTTTCCAACTTGCGTAGCAGCGCTTCCCGATTGCCACCTCGCCTCAAAGGCGGGACTGCATCCACAACTAAATATTTGAGATGTTCTAAATTATTGTTGTGGATGTCTTTAAAGTTTTCGGGCAACTGGGTAGGTTGGGTCAGAATTTGTAATGGCCCTTAGATGTTGTAGTATTCTCTTGTGGACTTGCAGTTTTGTGCTGCCCACATACTGCAGTCCACAAGAGCACTCCAAGATGTAAATCGCATACTCTGTTTTACACATGAGTAATTTGCTGATCGGTATTAGTTTTTCACTGAAAGGCGTTCTATAGCTGGTTCTATTGATTCCAAATCTGCACGCACGGCTGGTAGTGCATCTCACGACGCACGGCAGGTAGTGCATCTCACGAACCCCTTCCTAGATGACAACCAATTGGAGGTTGTTCTGATCTCTGGACTGCTGCTTACTAAAGAGTCTTTCAAGGATCTCGCTTTCCTGAACGTAATTTTCGGATTGGCAGGTAATTGCTCCCCCAACACCGGATCACTCAAAACTATGGGCCAATTCTTGTTGATAATTGTACGTAGCGAGTGCTGTTGTTTGTTGAATGTAAGTATCAATCTTGTCTCTTGTTCAAATTGTGATGTAACTGGTTTCTTGTTAGAAGCAAGAACAACTGACCTGCTCATTGCTGTGGATCCACTAATGGCATTGTCTATTGCTTGCTCAGAATAACCTCTCATCATAAATCTGTTCTTACTGTCAGTTTGAGCCTGCAATAGATCTATATCGTTACTGCAAATTCTTCTAATCCTCAGCATCTCCCCATAGGGGATGCTGTGTATTAGATGCCTCGGATGGTGGCTTGTGGCATGCAGTAAGGTATTCCCTGCAGTCTTCTTCCGATATAGTTTTGTTTCTATGTTACCATCAGATATATAGATCTCAACATCTAAAAATACACTGATTGATTACTAATGGTAGCAGAAAAGTGCAAATTCAGTGAGTTCATATTGATTTGTTCAATGATTGTGCGTGCACTTTCTTCAGTGCCGCTCCAAATCACGAACAAATCATCAATATACCTCATCCAAGCAATCACGTTTTTCTTCAAGACATTTTCATATTTCACTTTAAGGACTTGGTCTTCCCACCATCCCATATGGAGGCAGGCATAGCTTGGTGAAAAGCATGCCCCCATTGCCACCCCTCGTGTTTTCTGGAATATTTGATTCTGAAATAAAAAATAGTTGTTTTCTAGACAGAATGAAATCATATTCACAAGCATTTTGTTGTGCTGGTATAAATGTAGGGGTCTGGAACCTAGATAATACTCAACCGCCTTTATGCCGTCCTGATGGTGTATTCTGGTATATAAAGAAGTAACATCAAGGGACATTAATAGATAATTTGATTCCCACTTGTAGTTACTAATTTTTCTAAGAAAATCACTAGTATCCTGTATAAATGACGGCAAAGTTTGTACATATTCCTGTAAAAAGAAGTCTATGTATCGGGAGGTATTCTCTAGCTCACTGTTCCGGGCTGAGATGATTGGTCTGCCAGGCGGTTTAGTAGCGTCCTTGTGTACCTTTGGTATAAAATAAATCACCGGCATGGTCGGTTGATCATTCTTGAGATATTTCAATTCATCACTGCTAAGGAGGCCAGCGCTTTTCCAAGCAAGTAGTTTGGCGTGGAAATCATTCCAGGCAGCCTTTACTGTTTGGATGTTGCTCCTTTTATAACCATCTCTGTCATTTAGCTGCTTCGTTGCTTCTTCCAAATAGTCTTTTTTAGGCCAAATTACTACATTTCCTCCTTTGTCAGAGTTTCTGATGATGATTTGATGATTCATTTGCAATTTCTTTATTAGTTTAAAATACTTGTCACTCTGATAGTTGTATTTGTTGCGGGCATGTGATATTCGATAGTTCAGTTTTTTAATCTCTGAGGTAACATTGTCATTGAAAATGTCTATAGAGTCTCGGATCATGATTGGTTGGAAAGTTGACTTGGGTTTGAATTTGGTATGTATTGTCCCGGAAAGGTTGGGTAATTGACTGGTAGATTCGCCTCCATTACCCATACTTTCCCGTTGTAATTGATGAAGGTTCATGAGTAAGTCAACATCAGCTGATGTCAAGATATCTGGGCTGACTACACTTGTATTGTCTGCTGCCGATTGGTTATTTTTGTCGGTGTTCTGCAGGAGATGATATTTTCGCAATTTCAGTTTCCGAATGAACTTATATACATCTATGCGGGTTTGCGCATAACTGAAGTTGCTCTCTGGGCAGAAAGATAGTCCTAATGAAAACAGTTGTTTTTCAGCTTCATTTAAAATAATCGGCGACAAGTTTATGATGGTATTTGAATCTTTATCAAGAGTATTTATTTGCGTTTCCATTTGTTTGTTGGTTTTCTGTATGGCCTTGCGTTTCCGGCATTGTTTGCGTCTCTCTCTTCGTTTTTTGCTGCGTCTTTTTTTGATTTCACTTGTTGCACTCTTGGTCGCAAGGTTTGACATCTGTACTGTCGCAGGAAGTCTACCTCCTCTGCCAGGGAGAGTTTTGGAAACCCCAAACGTTGGTTGCCTCTGTTTTGCTCAGATTCTGATTCACTTTCAACTACTGAGCTAAGATATGAAACAGAGGTGGAAACTTGAACATTGGTACTTGTGCTTGCGTGACTCTCTTGACTTGGTACTTCCTTTCTTCCCGCTTTAAGTGAGTCATATTTTTTCGCAAATGTAAATACTTGCCCACTTTCGTAATCTTGCTTATCACGCTGAAATTTGAAAGCCTTTCTCTGTTTGATTATTTCTTCTTCTCTCTGGAGTCTTGTAAGCATGTCTTCACAATATTTACTGATTGCATTTGTTACTTCCAATTTATTGATTTCTTCATTCAATTCATCAATCTTTTTCTGCAACTCACATCGATCACTTTCTGCATATTTTACCAAAATATGCATGAGTTTACATGGGGAGTCAAGATTGCATTCAGCCCACTCGCTTAGCATCCTAGGATCTGGGTTCTCGTAGCTAGGTGCTAGCATAATTCTTCGGCCTCTCGGTATTCTACCGACCTCTAGGTATCTCGACAATGATTTGTGTTCCCACCATTTCGATTGTTCGCTCTTCATGAGCTTTTCCAGTCTCTTAAACATATCCCTTATGTGAGAAGTTGGCCTGGCATATGCTGTCCACTAATTATAGTGGGCACCTTGCACCAGTCCAAACAACCCCTTATTGGAGATAGGTTAAAGACAACCTTATTGAAAGCTATCCTAGTGGTAGCTATGGAGAGCAGCCTTCAGGCTAAGTCTTGAAGGAATGTAAAGCAGCTTGTTTTACCAGTCTATAATCTCTTGAGTGACCAAATGAAAGAGCACCACACCAGGTATATATTCAAAATATATGTATTTATTGCTAAACACACCCCTCTAGTCTCTTTATGAGGCTAGAGTTCGAAGTACACAAGTTATAAGTTATTTAAACACAGTAATAGCACAAATACACGTTTGGGCCCTAGGGGCGTACCAAACCATATACCAATAAAGTGGTATAAGAACCACGACTGAACTAGACACTAGGCCTAGAGCCTCTAGAAGTGCTTGGACCACAAGGAACCACCCAAGGTAGTGACACAGGGGACCCACGGGGGACGCGTGCAGTGTAAATACACAACCGCGATACGCCATTAACTTCTATGGAGAAAGTCGCGATCGGGAAATTAAAGAAAAGGGACACTTAAAGGAGGACTTGGAGCAAACCCTTTGAGAACTAGGTCGTTCTAGAGTCTCTACCCACGGGAGCACCGGAGTACTCGTGTTACCTCACCCAGGAAGCCGGGTGCATAGGTGCCTTTCGGGGTCGGGTTTCGTCGTCGATTTGAATAGCGATCTGCTGCAAAGTGCTGCTGGCGACCAAGTGGAAAGTGTCCGGGTGGATCCAAGAGTGGATCGGAGATCTGAAGAACCTGAAAGCAGAGGGGACAGAGTCTGGGTCACTAGCCAGTGACCAGGAAGTCGATGAGCGGATGCCCACCGATGTCGAGTGCTTCAGGTAGGTTGACGGTCGTCTTGACTCTTCAGCCATGAGGTCCAGGAGGTGTTGTCGGCGACCAGGAGCAGGATTCGGGCTGGTACACGATGTCTGTCGAGTGCTGAGGTGTCGGCGACCGGATTGGACCCAACAAGCCTTGGCAACGGCAAGTCTTGATGAAAGTAAAGAATGACGATGATGCAGACCAGCAAGGTCTGAGGAACTCACCCAGCAAGGGTAAGTGAGGGCAAGCCTGGAGCAACCAGGGAGCTCAAGAAGAAAAGGATTGGCCTTCGTGAAGGGCTACTAGCCAACGGGCTAGCGACCGCGAAGGAGCCTCAAGACGTCGCACGTGGAGCTGGCTCACAGGACACTCGTGGAGTGGAGGCCAGTGATCTTCGGTGCAGTTGGTGCTGGAGGCTAGGGCTACTCGGAGCCCAAAGCACGACTTCGTGGGAGACCCAGAAGAGGATGCACTAGCAAATACGTGCAGTGTCCAGGGGTCACGATTCCACGTTACCCACGACAGCTACGGGCCTCAGCTTTGCTGGGGACTCAGGACAGCCTCGGGGAAGTCTGGAAATCTACCTCTGGTGATGCAAAGACTTCGGCGTCCGACGGGAGCTTAGGCGATGCAGGCCAGACAATTGCTTCTTTGGTGCCTGCCAAGCAGGGGAGTCACTCCTTGACCCCAAGGGAGATTCTTCTGTCCTCTAGTCTTGAGTAGAGCGTCGAAGGCCCAGGATTCTGTTTCAGAGTTTCGTCCAGGGATAATCTAAAGTACTAAGGACTGGGTTCCTATACTTATACCAAGTTTAGGGGTTGGACTACTCTGTGGCCCCACCTATGGGTGGGTCAGGGCAGAGGGGTGGCTACACCCTTTCCCTTTGTCCAGTTCACGCCAAAGCAGGGGCTGCAAGCCCCTGATCCGGTTTGAACTGGGGTATGCACAGGGACACAAAGTGTGCCCCCAGTGCAGGACTTCAAAGCACCCGAAAGTGCTCCCGCCCAGCCCCAATACACATTATCCTGTCTGGGGAGGTGGTCACACCTCCCTGGGACAGGAAACCTATTGTCCA
Source organism: Calotriton arnoldi (assembly GCA_963921515.1). NCBI lineage: Eukaryota > Metazoa > Chordata > Amphibia > Caudata > Salamandridae > Calotriton > Calotriton arnoldi. The sequence goes on from CAWUFW010011399.1 coordinate 201,664, forward strand.
GGCCTCCCCTGCCGGAGTTTCGTCCAGCAGCAGGAGGCCAGACTTGTGTCTGTGGCAGCAGCATCCATTTTGTGATGCCAGGGCTTTAGAAAGAAGTTACCGGCCAAGCCAGGGTTAACATGTCTCTCCCTCTAGAAGGGTGGAATGCTACCCCCGCCGCCAGAATTGGCGGGGGTAGTATTCCAAGATGTTTGACACCAAACACGACATGTTTAGGTGCAGCCATTCCAAAGTTAGCATTTAACGTGAGGTTATAATGCGCTTAAGAGTATATGGTCAGGCTGCACTACAAACAGCATCAGAGAAGGGTCTCCGAACGCTGCAGAGGGGCCCTGCTCATGCAGGGCACCCTCTCACATAGGAACCACGCACTCTGCCTTCAGGATTGATAAGGCCTGCCATAGGAGTGACTTATAGGTTTATATGTGTGTATGTATTTAGTGATATAGGTAACCTATATCACAGTAAGGGGTGCATGCACCACCTTACCCAGGCTGCAGTAGCAGACCTGTGGTGTCAGTTTGGATGGCCTTCCAGGGGTGGCATAATACATGCTGCAGCCCCTGGTAGGCCTCTGAGGTACCTATGCCCTTGGTACATAGTATACCATATACTAGGGACTTATAAGGGCACTCCAGATTCCAATCAGTGATGTGCCTAAGGCACATGGAAACCATTTTAGAGAGGAAGCAGCTAGGCTGGGGTTCTGATTAGCAGGGCCCAAGCCAGACTAAGGTCGAAAAACAGTGAAGCATCAGCAAAAAGTGGGGGTACCCATGTGAAGCAGATCCTACTCTCCTACACAACCCCCCCCAAACGTAGGGACATTAAACTAACCTTGCCCAGTTAAGTCTTCATGTTCTAAGTGGAAGTACCTAGAGAGTCCATCTGCATTGGCATGGTTACTCCCAGGTCTATGTTCCACTGTAAAGTCCATCCCCTGTAGGGAAATGGACCACCTAAGCAGTTTGGGGTTTTCACCCTTCATTTGTTTTAGCCATAAGAGGGGCTTATGGTCTGTCTGAACAAGGAAGTGAGTACCAAACAAGTATGGCCTCAACTTCTTCAGAGCCCAGACCACAGCAAAGGCCTCCCTCTCAATGGCTGACCAACGTTTCTCTCTAGGGGTCAGCCTTCTGCTAATGAAAGCTACTGGCTGATCCTGACCTTCTTCATTCAATTGTGACAGTACAGCCCCTACCCCCAATTCAGATGCATCAGTTTGAACAATGAACTTCTTGGAGTAATCAGGAATCTGTAGAATGGGAGCAGTGCACATGGCCTGCTTCAGGTCATCAAATGCCTTTTGACAGCTAACTGTCCACTGAACCTTTTTGGGCATTTTCTTAGAAGTTAAGTCATTCAGGGGTGTCACTATTGATCCATACCCCTTGACAAATCTCCTATAGTACCCAGTCAGGCCTAAGAAGGCTCTCACCTGAGTCTGGGTAGTTGGAGCAGTCCAGTCCATGATAGTCTGGATCTTGCTCTGCAAAGGTTGAACCTGGCCTCCACCCACAAGGTGGCCCAGGTACACAACCTGACTCTGCCCTATCTGGCACTTAGTGGCCTTGATAGTCAGGCCTGCCTTTTGCAGGGCCTGTAAAACATTCCTGAGGTGGACCAGGTGATCCTCCCAGGTGGAGCTAAAGACAGCAATATCATCTAGATATGCTGCACTATAGGCTTCCAGACCTGTGAGAACTGTATTCACCAACCTCTGGAAAGTGGCAGGTGCATTCTTCAAACCAAAGGGCATCACCACAAATTGATAATGCCCACTAGGGGTTGAGAATGCTGTTTTGGGCTTTGCAGTATCAGCTAGTCTGATCTGCTAGTAGCCAGCTGTCAAGTCAAATGTGCTGAGATATTTGGCTGAGGCCAAAGTATCTATGAGCTCATCTGCCCTTGGTATTGGATGGGCATCAGTCCTAGTGACTGCATTGAGACCCCTGTAGTCCACACAAAACCTCATCTCTCTTTTTCCACCACTGGTGTGAGGTTTTGGCACAAGGACCACTGGACTAGCCCAAGGGCTATCTGAGGGTTCAATAACTCCCAACTCCAACATTTTCTGGACTTCAGTCCTGATACAGTCCCTGACATGGTCAGGTTGCCTATAAATCTCATTTTTAATAGGCAGACTGTCCCCAGTGTCCACTTCATAAGTGCACCAGGTGGTCTGACTGGGTGTCAGTGAAAACATGTGTCTAAACTGATTGAGCACCTGTCTACAATCAGTTTGTTGCTGGGTAGTGAGGCTGCCTGCCAAGGCTACACCATCTACTGACCCATCGTCAGGGTTATGTGAGAGCAGGTCAGGGAGTGGGTCACTCTCTTCCTCCTGCCCTTCATCAGTAGCCATGAGCAAGCCCATGTCTGCCCTGTCCACATATGGTTTTAACCTGTTGACATGGAGAACCCTGTGGGGACTCCTGGGTGTTCCTAGGTCTACTAAGTAGGTAACCTCACCCTTCTGCTCAACAATAGTGTGGGGTCCACTCCATTTATCTTGGAGAGCTGCTGGGGCCACTGGCTCCAACACCCACACCTTCTGTCCTGGCTGGTAAACAGTCAGAACAGCCTTTTGGTCATGCCAGGCCTTTTGAAGTTCCTGGCTAGCATCAAGGTTTTTAGTTGCCTTTTTCATATACTCAGCCATCCGGGAGCGGAGACCAAGTACATAGTCCACTATGTCTTGCTTTGGGGGCTTGAGAGGTAACTCCCATCCTTCCTTCACCAAGCACAGTGGACCCCTGACAGGGTGGCCAAACAAAAGTTCAAAAGGGCTGTAACCAACCCCTTCTGAGGCACCTCCCTATATGCAAATAAAAGGCAGGGCAAGAGTATGTCCCATCTTCGCCTAAGCTTTTCTGGGAGCCCTTTAATCATGCCCTTCAAGGTTTTGTTGAATCTCTCAACTAAACCATTGCATTGTGGGTGATAGGGTGTGGTGAACTTGTAAGTCACTCCACACTCCTTCCACATTGCTTTTAAGTATCCAGACATAAAGTTTGCACCCCTGTCTGATACTACCTCCTTAGGAAAGCCCACTCTTGAGAAAATTCCCAGGAGGGCCCTTGCCACCACAGGTGCTGTAGTGGTCCTAAGGGGAATAGCCTCTGGGTACCTGGTGGCATGATCCACTACCACCAGGATAAACCTGTGCCCAGATGCGGTTTGGGGATACATGGGACCAACAATGTCAATCCCTACCCTTTCAAAGGGCATCCCCACCACAGGTAGTGGTATCAGGGGGGCCTTTGTAGTGCCACCTGCCTTGCCACTGGCCTGGCAGGTTACACAGGAGCGACAAAACTCCTTGGTGTCTTCAGACATGTGGGGCCAGTGAAAGTGAGGGACAATTCTGTCCCAAGTCTTGTTCTGGCCCAGGTGACCTGCCAAGGGAATATCATGGGCTAGGGTCAATAGGAAGCCCCTGAACTTTAGAGGTATAACCAACCTCCTTTTAGCACCAGGCTTGGGGTCTCTACACTCTGAGTACAGGAGTCCATCATCCCAATACACTGTATGGGGACCACTAGCTTTCCCAGCAGCCTCAGCAGCAGCTTGCTGTCTGAGGGGTTCAAGAGAGGGGCAGCTCTGCTGCTCCTGGCTCAGATCTGCCCTGGAAGGTCCCCCTGTCCCCAAGAACTCAACCTGGTCAGGTTCAAGCTCCTCTGGGACAGTTCCTTCCTCAGGACTGAGATCATCCCCTCAAGGGACTGATCTTCCTTCTGAGCCAAGGGGGAAGGCACTGCCTTTACCCTACTACTCCTCCTCTTGGAAGGCACTTGGTCCATTATTCCAAAATCCAAGGCCTGTTCAGTGCTAGACATTTTGGCTTGTGACCTGGTCACAGCAAACACATCTGCAGGGATCCCCAGCATTTCTGCATGGGTCCTGACCTCCACTTCTGCCCAAGCAGAAGTTTCTAAGTCATTGCCAAGCAAGCATTCGACTGGTAGGTTTGCACTCACCACAACCTTCTTAAGGCCAGTTACCCCTCCCCAGGAGAAGTTAACAACTGCCAGAGTATGGTCTGTTCTGACGTTGCTAGCATTGGTCACTTGGTACATCTCACCAAGTATAACTTGCCCAGGATTCACAAGGTCTTGTGTCACCATGGTGACACTTGCCCCTGTGTCCCTAAATGCCAAAGCCTCTCGTCCATTGATTAAAGGCTGTTGTCTGTACTTGCCCAGATTACTGGGACTCACAGAGGAGGTCACATCCATGCCTCCATCACAGACTAACACAGCCTGAGTTAGTTCTCTGACTAGGTCAGAGCCCAACTCAGTACCCAGGGTGAACCCTACTAAACCCTTGGCTGGAGCACTCCCACCAACTGTAACTGTACTAGGGGGAACAGGTGCCTTAGGGGCATTGGGGGTTGCTGGACTTGAGTCTTTGGACTTGGTGCAATAACTGGTCCAGTGGGTCTTTTGCTTACAGACCTTGCACCATGGTTTTCTTTGGCCTTTCCCTTTTGTAGACTGTGAATCCCCACCTGAAGAAGAATTTTGGGGGCCTTGTGAAGACTTTTGATCTTTACCCTTCTCCCCACCCTTTTCAGAGTTCTTAGCATCTTGCTTCTTAGGGTCACCACCTTGGTTCTGTACCTTCTGCCTCACCCTGGTTCTGACCCATTTGTCTGCCTTCTTTCCCAATTCTTGGGGAGAGGTCAGATCAGAGTCCACCAGGTACTGATGCAACAGCTGATTTTGACAGTTATTAAGAATCTGCTCCCTCATTATCAGATTGTACAATCCTGAGAAGTCACACACCTTACTGCCCATCAACCAGCCTTCCAGAGCCTTAGCAGAACAATCCACATAGTCTACCCAGTCTTGAGTCTGTGCTTTTTGGGTATCTCTGAACTTCAACCTGTACTGTTCAGTTGTTAGGCCAAACCCATCAATAAGAGCACTCTTCAAGACCTTGTAATTATCAGCATCCTCCTCTCTTACAGTGAGGAGCTTGTCTCTACCTTTGTCTGCAAAGGAGAGCCACAAGATTGCTGCCCACTGCTCTTGAGGGACCTTCTGTACTTTACAGGCCCTCTCTAGAGCAGTTATCCATTTGTGGATGTCATCCCCACTCTGGTAGGGAGGGACAATCTTGCTCAGGTTCCTATGGTCATAGGACCTTTCCCTATCTCTAGGGACATGGCTGCCACCATGGGACTCTAGTCCCAACTTTCTTCTCTCTTTGTAGAGATCTAGGGACTCCCTGTCTATAGCCAGTTGCTGTTTTCTGAGTTCAAGTTGAGCTTCCTCATATTGAACCAGCCTCTTTCTTCTCTCATGAGAGGATTCCCTCCTATGAGAGGAGACAGAGGTCCCTATGGAGGTGCCAGAGTGGTTAGACTCCTGAGAAGGAGACCTAGACCTTCTGGGCACACTCATAATCCTTCCTGGGGGGACAAAGTGGGGATCATTCTGATCTTCCTCTTCATCTTCCACAGGAGGGATTGGGTTATCCAGGTCAGGGTCATTGTCACCCTCCTGGTCAGTTCCAGAGGGGGGGGGGCTGGGGGTACTGCTACCCCTGGCCCCATCCTCATTTTCTGCCCCACCCTCTGCTCCTACCCCTTCAGTCCCTAAGGGCCTGCTGAGATCATAAGCCTCCAACATCTCTCTAAGATGTTGGGTGGTGGGACTTTGTCCTGTCTTCAATTTCCTCAAGTTACATAATGCTCTCAATTCCAAGAATGGGAGTGTATCATACTTGGAGGGGAGAAGCCCATGGGCTTCTGGCAAGGACTCACTGGGTCCTGGCTTTGAAGACATCACTAGTGAGGTGTGGTGTATGCACTACCTACTCTAGTGTGGCCTACTAAACTCTCTTGAGTTGTAGAAAGGGTGTGCTATCCCTTAACACACAACTCTAAGTTCAGTAGAACTTACTGTATTCTAAGCTTAAATTATATGTACCTTAGGTACCTTTAGTGGTTTTCAGTTGATCAATTCAATTGAGATTATCTGGTAAAACAATAGCAAGCTGGAATCCCACACGCTGCACACCAATGTGAGAAGTTGGCCTGGCATATGCTGTCCACTAATTATAGTGGGCACCTTGCACCAGTCCAAACAACCCCTTATTGGAGATAGGTTAAAGACAACCTTATTGAAAGCTATCCTAGTGGTAGCTATGGAGAGCAGCCTTCAGGCTAAGTCTTGAAGGAATGTAAAGCAGCTTGTTTTACCAGTCTATAATCTCTTGAGTGACCAAATGAAAGAGCACCACACCAGGTATATATTCAAAATATATGTATTTATTGCTAAACACACCCCTCTAGTCTCTTTATGAGGCTAGAGTTCGAAGTACACAAGTTATAAGTTATTTAAACACAGTAATAGCACAAATACACGTTTGGGCCCTAGGGGCGTACCAAACCATATACCAATAAAGTGGTATAAGAACCACGACTGAACTAGACACTAGGCCTAGAGCCTCTAGAAGTGCTTGGACCACAAGGAACCACCCAAGGTAGTGACACAGGGGACCCACGGGGGACGCGTGCAGTGTAAATACACAACCGCGATACGCCGTTAACTTCTATGGAGAAAGTCGCGATCGGGAAATTAAAGAAAAGGGACACTTAAAGGAGGACTTGGAGCAAACCCTTTGAGAACTAGGTCGTTCTAGAGTCTCTACCCACGGGAGCACCGGAGTACTCGTGTTACCTCACCCAGTGCATAGGTGCCTTTCGGGGTCGGGTTTCGTCGTCGATTTGAAGGGCGATCTGCTGCAAAGTGCTGCTGGCGACCAAGTGGAAAGTGTCCGGGTGGATCCAAGAGTGGATCGGAGATCTGAAGAACCTGAAAGCAGAGGGGACAGAGTCTGGGTCACTAGCCAGTGACCAGGAAGGCGATGAGCGGATGCCCACCGATGTCGAGTGCTTCAGGTAGGTTGACGGTTGTCTTGACTCTTCAGCCACGAGGTCCAGGAGGCGTTGTCGGCAACCAGGAGCAGGATTCGGGCTGGTACACGATGTCTGTCGAGTGCTGAGGTGTCGGCGACCGGATTGGACCCAACAAGCCTTGGCAACGGCAAGTCTTGATGAAAGTAAAGAATGACGATGATGCAGACCAGCAAGGTCTGAGGAACTCACCCAGCAAGGGTAAGTGAGGGCAAGCCTGGAGCAACCAGGGAGCCCAAGAAGAAAAGGATTGGCCTTCGTGAAGGGCTACTAGCCAACGGGCTAGCGACCGCGAAGGAGCCTCGAGACGTCGCACGTGGAGCTGGCTCACAGGACACTCGTGGAGTGGAGGCCAGTGATCTTCGATGCAGTTGGTGCTGGAGGCTAGGGCTACTCGGAGCCCAAAGCACGACTTCATGGGAGACCCAGAAGAGGATGCACTAGCAAATGCGTGCGGTGTCCAGGGGTCACGGTTCCACGTTACCCACGACAGCTACGGGCCTCAGCTTTGCTGGGAACTCAGGGCAGCCTTGGGGACGTCTGGAAATCCACCTCTGGTGATGCAAAGACTTCGGCGTCCAACGGGAGCTTAGGCGATGCAGACCGGACAATTGCTTCTTTGGTGCCTGCCAAGCAGGGGAGTCACTCCTTGACCCCAAGGGAGATTCTTCTGTCCTCTAGTCTTGAGTAGAGCATCGAAGGTCCAGGATTCTGTTTCAGAGTTTCGTCCAGGGATAATCTAAAGTCCTAAGGACTGGGTTCCTATACTTATACCAAGTTTAGGGGTTGGACTACTCTGTGGCCCCACCTATGGGTGGGTCAGGGCAGAGGGGTGGCTACACCCCTTTCCCTTTGTCCAGTTCGCGCCAAAGCAGGGGCTGCAAGCCCCTGATCCGGTTTGAACTGGGGTATGCACAGGGACACCAAGTGTGCCCCCAGTGCAGGACTTCAAAGCACCCGAAAGTGCTCCCGCCCAGCCCCAATACACATTATCCTGTCTGGGGAGGTGGTCACACCTCCCTGGGACAGGAAACCTATTGTCCAGGCCTCCCCTGCCGGAGTTTCGTCCAGCAGCAGGAGGCCAGACTCGTGTCTGTGGCAGCAGCATCCATTTTGTGATGCCAGTGCTTTAGAAAGAAGTTACCGGCCAAGCCAGGGTTAACATGTCTCTCCCTCTAGAAGGGTGGAATGCTACCCCGCCGCCAGAATTGGCGGGGGGTAGTATTCCAAGATGTTTGATACCAAACACGACATGTTTAGGTGCAGCCATTCCAAAGTTAGCATTTAACGTGAGGTTATAATGCGCTTAAGAGTATATGGTCAGGCTGCACTACAAACAGCATCAGAGAAGGGTCTCCGAACGCTGCAGAGGGGCCCTGCTCATGCAGGGGCACCCTCTCACATAGGAACCACGCACTCTGCCTTCAGGATTGATAAGGCCTGCCATAGGAGTGACTTATAGGTTTATATGTGTGTATGTATTTAGTGATATAGGTAACCTATATCACAGTAAGGGGTGCATGCACCACCTTACCCAGGCTGCAGTAGCAGACCTGTGGTGTCAGTTTGGATGGCCTTCCAGGGGTGGCATAATACATGCTGCAGCCCCTGGTAGGCCTCTGAGGTACCTATGCCCTTGGTACATAGTATACCATATACTAAGGACTTATAAGGGCACTCCAGATTCCAATCAGTGATGTGCCTAAGGCACATGGAAACCATTTTAGAGAGGAAGCAGCTAGGCTGGGGTTCTGATTAGCAGGGCCCCAGCCAGACTAAGGTCGAAAAAAAGTGAAGCATCAGCAAAAAGTGGGGGTACCCATGTGAAGCAGATCATACTCTCCTACACCTTATGTTCGTAGTTCCCCCCTGGGCCGGGCTTAATTGCACGCTGGCCTGAAATTCTGTACTGGGGGAATCATTAAACATCTGATCAGCCGCTGCCTCCCTACTCCGCAGCGCGTCGGCGGTCATGGTGCTTGCTAATGGGCACTTGGGTTATCAGATGCTAGCCACAGTTAATACTTTCGGCTCGCAGCCTGCACACCTCCTAACCGGGCTCTTTAGAACGTCCCTACCTTTAATGACGCTGGCGTTTCCCGTGTCTTCTGACGCGTGTCCCGTCACTTTCACCGAAGGTGGGAGTATTTCACTGTCCGGGGGCTATGGCGGCAATTCTCTTCCGTGAGACGTTGCAAATAGTTCTGGCCAAGGTCGGAGGTAGCTTCCTGCCGTGTAGCCCAGTCAAGGAGGGGGTTCGCTGTTGCCGGGGAAGCCGTCCCTGCAAAAATATCACTTCCAGATATCTGTTTTATTGGCACTTCTGCTCTCTTGCTGAAAAACGAAAAGCAAACTCCATAGTTTGCTGGTGCAAGTATATTTTATTTCGCCCTTACACCACCGCCATGATGCTTTTCGGCCTGAAGAGGCCTTGATCACATGACGCGTCTACAGAGTGAGTTTACATTTTTAAAGTGCTCAGTGCATACACACGTGGTATATTCAAACCATAGACAGAGAAGACATACTCAACAACATAAATGCTATAAAATAACATTTTGAGGTATTGAAGTAAAGTGCAAAGTTAACTTCATTTGTGCAAATAACTAGAACAGTTTGAAATCAATGACCAAGCGTTAAAACCAGTGATACCAGTTAAAACCATCGAGACAGTTAAAAAATACTTGTGATACAAATATTAAAAATAACTGTGCACAGTAAATTTTATAATAAAATCTACTTGTGTTTATATCTGCAAAGATGTTAATTGCATCTCCCGGGACAACCTAAACTCATGTTTATTTCCAACTTTATAGTTTCAATCTTGTCTCCCGAGGAATCCGTCTCATGCTGTTCATTAGCTCATGATGGCACTAACCATAATATCACTCTTAATGCCAGTTTTTGAATATATATATATAATTTTCCACACAGTGGCCCATGCTTAGTTATATTATCTCTGATGTTATTATATTGTTCCTTACTTGAATTATCCACGTTAGCATCTGTTTCATTTCCATATTTTCATATTTCTAATAAACATGAATATTACAACTATACTGACAAACCTTTATACTAATATTGTTTTTATACTGCACTTCTGCTGTTACGAAGCATGTAATTAGCAAGTTTACTATTACGCAACTTAATGTTCCTTAGTTCACCTACCTTCGAACGATGTGTAGTTTTGGAATCTTTAGATTGCTGCACGTTTCTGTGGTGAGCGTCCAACTCACTGAGCCATCTTGTTGAGATCAATAGTGTTGTTCCTGGAGTTTTGTCACTGGACAACCCATTCTACTCCTCCTGTAGTGACGTGGTAGAGTCCACAGGTTGATTCCATCTTATTGCTGTCTCAGATTGTACAACACGTCCTGCACTTGTGCATGTATCATGTTTTGATCCTGCCCTTGAAGAGGACGGGTGGTATGAAGAATGTACAATCTCAACAGCAAGAGCCTACCTCACGGTCTGCATCAGGCTCACTGCTGATGGCGAACATCATGATATGCTGATTTCAAAATGTTGAACCTGAAGAGAGTGAATGCCTGCAGTGGAGCTCCTACAAAAGGGGATGATGGACGGAACGTTTGAGCCAATCAAACACTCACCCCCAGTCAACTGATCTGGGTTTAATCCATCATCATTCTTTAGCTCACTCCACCACCCCAGTTCAGACATGGCCATATGCAAATCAGTCTGACCCTGTGCCTCATGGGAACAGTCCAGCCCGAACTGCCAAGCCATGTCTTCCCTGGACCGGAAACAAGCATCCTAGGACCGGTTTCTGGCATTCCAGCCGTCATCAGCCAGGCTTGCTTGAATCCAGTGGCAAAGTGAGCAAGGGACCCACGTCTGGGCATACCCCCGCCAACTTAGGGCAAACAAAGCGATACAAAAGGGGATGATGGACGGAACGTTTGAGCCAATCAAACACTCACCCCCAGTCAACTGATCTGGGTTTAATCCATCATCATTCTTTAGCTCACTCCACCACCCCAGTTCAGACATGGCCATATGCAAATCAGTCTGACCCTGTGCCTCATGGGAACAGTCCAGCCCGAACTGCCAAGCCATGTCTTCCCTGGACCGGAAACAAGCATCCTAGGACCGGTTTCTGGCATTCCAGCCGTCATCAGCCAGGCTTGCTTGAATCCAGTGGCAAAGTGAGCAAGGGACCCACGTCTGGGCATACCCCCGCCAACTTAGGGCAAACAAAGCGATACAAAAGGGGATGATGGACGGAACGTTTGAGCCAATCAAACACTCACCCCCAGTCAACTGATCTGGGTTTAATCCATCATCATTCTTTAGCTCACTCCACCACCCCAGTTCAGACATGGCCATATGCAAATCAGTCTGACCCTGTGCCTCATGGGAACAGTCCAGCCCGAACTGCCAAGCCATGTCTTCCCTGGACCGGAAACAAGCATCCTAGGACCGGTTTCTGGCATTCCAGCCTTCATCAGCCAGGCTTGCTTGAATCCAGTGGCAAAGTGAGCAAGGGACCCACGTCTGGGCATACCCCCGCCAACTTAGGGCAAACAAAGCGATACAAAAGGGGATGATGGACGGAACGTTTGAGCCAATCAAACACTCACCCCCAGTCAACTGATCTGGGTTTAATCCATCATCATTCTTTAGCTCACTCCACCACCCCAGTTCAGACATGGCCATATGCAAATCAGTCTGACCCTGTGCCTCATGGGAACAGTCCAGCCCGAACTGCCAAGCCATGTCTTCCCTGGACCGGAAACAAGCATCCTAGGACCGGTTTCTGGCATTCCAGCCGTCATCAGCCAGGCTTGCTTGAATCCAGTGGCAAAGTGAGCAAGGGACCCACGTCTGGGCATACCCCCGCCAACTTAGGGCAAACAAAGCGATACAAAAGGGGATGATGGACGGAACGTTTGAGCCAATCAAACACTCACCCCCAGTCAACTGATCTGGGTTTAATCCATCATCATTCTTTAGCTCACTCCACCACCCCAGTGCAGTGGAGCTCCTAGCTGACAGGTTTCCCATGTCTTTGCTGGTTGTATGTCGGAAAAAGGAGTTCCTCAACCCCGCATACCTAAACAGGTCTGTATAACGACTGCATCTTAACCACGCATTGCTTTATCACACATGCCTTTACCACAAGTTTTCGTGGTAAAGGCATGCATGCTAAAGGGGTATGCGTGCTAACGTTACCACCCCCCTCCCTTCCCCCTGAGCCCTAAAAATGACCCCGCCCTCCCCTAATCCCTAATAACTACCGCCACCCCCTCCATGAGCCCTAAAAAAAAAAAAATACCCCCGAAACCCCCTGAAAACTACCCCGTCCCCCCTCCACCCCTGAAAACTTCCACGAACCCCCTCCACCCCTGAAACTTCACCGAATCCCCACCACCCCTGAAAACTACCCCGAACCCCCCTCCACCCCTAAAAACTACCCCGGACCCCCCTCCACCCCTCCTCTTTCCCCACCCATTCCGAACACTAGAGCGCCTTTGCCTTAACCACGCATGTGCGAGGTTAATGCAAAGTCGTTGTTCGGGTAAGCGTGGTCACGCTCGCGGGCTTCCGGAACTTGTGTTTCTGGCCTTGTTGTTCCGGATGTTTCCCATCCTTGCTTGATGTGATGGTGCAGGCCAGGTTTTTTCTTCTTTGAATTCTGGGATTCTTAGTTTGAAAATGGAATAAACAAGACTACAAGTCTCAGAATTCAAAAAAGAAACCCGAAGTGGAGCAGCAAATCATGCATGGACCTGGGAAACTGGACAAGGCCGAAAGCTGATAACAAGGAAAAATGTGGTGCGGGCTACATTGGTGGCCATGGAAGAGGGGGGCAGGGCTACTGATAATTCTGCCATTTTTTGTGATGGTGGATATACTATTTTTGCAAATAGAAGTAGTGCTTGGTGTTGGCTTTTGGTTCCTAGTAGAGGTCCCAATGCTTCTGCTCGCAGCAAATTGGGCAAGGTGTTACCACCTCAACTGTGAATTGTTTTGATGGGCTGCTGGCTGCAACTATCTGGAATACGGTAGCTTGTGGTAGTATTGACAGTGACACTGTTGGCCATCAAACAGTGACACTAGTCTTTCCTTGCTTCAAAGATGTATGGCCTGATTTACAAACTGCACTTTTGAGTAAGTTTACACTTTTGAGAAAGTTTACCACTTTTCAGTGTTCACAAACTGCACTTTTGTAGTAACTTACACTTTTCGAGTAAGTCCAGCACTGCACATGGCCACCCACTGGTACTGCAATATTCTCCCATAGAAAATAGTGGAGGTAGGGCCTTAAAATAAAACCCTGTAGGAAATAACGTTAAATGAACCCTTTCGGTGCTCATGATGGAATGGTTCCGTCATGAGCACCAGTGCTCCTGTGCTCATGACGGAACCATTCCGTTATGAGAGCAGGGGCACTAAATCCCTCTGCTGCAGACAGCAGAGGGATTTCCTTTTTTTTAATTGGCCTCGTTAGGTTGGGGAAGAGCTTCCCCAACTCCCGAGGCCGATTTGCATTTTCATTGCAATGCCGATCGCGCGCATGGCGCGCTGATGTCATTGCAATGAAAATGAAACTGAAACTTAGTTTCAGTTTCATTGTTTCGATGCTCGTGGGGCTATCTCAGCCCCCGAGCACCGAAACACTTGGGAGAGGTATCATTGGAAAGTGGAGAATCTCCCCTTTCCAAGGGGAGAATCTCCCCTCTCCAATGGTACCCTTCTCTAGTGGATCCCTGCTTGGGGATCGCCCCAGTAGGGCAATCCCCAAGCAGGGATCCACCCACTAGACACCAGGGAGGGGGGAGCGGCACCTTGGGAAAGGGCCTTTGCTCCCCCCATATAATTTGGGTACAGACAGTGTTTCGGGGCAGATGGGGGCAGTAGCCCCCAATCTGCCCCCCCGGGGGGTAGAAAGCACCCTAGACTCCAGGGATTTTTTTTATAGGCAAGGGGTGGGGTCTGCCCAGAATGGGCATGCAAATGCCCCCACCCTACTCCCCCAAAGAAAACAAAAGACTTTATGTCCCCCCAGGAGGCAGATGGGGCAATAGCTCTCTTATCTGCCCCTGGGGGGCAGAAAGCCCACTAAGCACCAGGGATTTTTTTTTCTTATGTACGTAGGGGTGGGAGCTGCCCATAATGGGCATGTCAATGCCCCGACCCCCCCAAAAAAATGCTACAGGCTTTCTGCCCCCCGGGGGGGCAGAAAGCACCCTAGACGCCAGGGATTTTTTTTATAGGCCAGAGGTGGGGGCTTCCAAGAATGGGCATGCAAATGCAAAGAAGAAAACAAAAGACTTTCAGCCCCCCCAAGAGACTGATGGGGCAATAGGGGGGGGGGCACAAAGCCCAGTAGGCACCAGGGATTTTTTTTCTCCAAAGTTCGGGGTGGGGGTTGCCCAGAATGGGCATGCCAATGCCCCCAACCCCCCAAAAAAATGCCACAGTCTTTCTGCCCCCCCCCAGGAGGCATATGGGGGCAGTAGCCCCTGATCTTCCCCCCAGGTGGGGGCAGAAAGCCCACTAGGCACCAGGGATTTTCTTTTTTTTTTATACATAGGGGTGGGGGCTGCCCAGAATGGGCATGCCAATACCCTCACCCCAAAAAATTGGCCACAGTCTTTCTGCCCCCCCGGAGGCAGATGGGGGCAATAGCTCCTTATCTGCCCCCTCGGGGGGCAGAAATCCCACTAGGCACCAGGGATAAATTGTTTTCAAAATTCGGGGGTGGGGGCTGCCCTAAAAAAAATGCCAGAGTATTTCTGTCGCCCCCTCAAAAGGGAGATAGGGCAGAGAGCCCACTAGGCGCCAGCGATTATGCTTGCTTTTTTATACATCGGGGTGGGGGCTGCCCAGAATGGCCATCCCAATGCCCCCACCCCCGCAAAAAAAATAGCCACAGTCTTTCTTCCCCCCCTCGGAAGAACAAGGGGAACGCTGGGTGGTAGGACATTTGTGCCGGCATGGTGATCCCACACAAAAATGTGTGGAAAAAGTGATTTTTTCAGCTAAATTTGAGGTTTGCAGGGGATTCTGGGTAGGGAAACGTTGGACTCCCCCGGGTCTCTAGTTTTCAGAAAAGTGTGGGTTTGGTAGGTTTCCCTAGATGGCCCCCAAGCCCGGGACCAAGTGCGGTACCATTTTTATCAGTAGACTTAGGGGAACACAGAATTGTAGAGCAACTGTTATTACCTATTGACTTTCGATGCATTTATGCCTTCCAAATGTAAGACAATGTGTAAAAAAGAAGTCACTTTGAAAAATGTCCTATAATTCACATGCTAGTATGGGTACCCACAATTTCGGAGATGTGCAAATAGCTACTGTTTCTAAGCTCTATATTCTGTTCCCATTTCAGAAATACATAGGTGTCTTTCATACCGATTTTTCACTATTTATATTTTCCCAAATGAATTGCTATATACCCGGTACACAAATAAAAAAACATTGCAAGACGCTGCTCAGTTATTGGCTCTGGGTTCCTCGGGTTCTTGGTGAACCTACAAGTCCTATATATCCCCACAACCAGAAGGGTCCAGCAGATGTAACGGTATATTGCTTTAAAAAATCTGTCATACTTAGAAGAAGTTACAGGTGAAAACGTTGGCACAAATTGCTGTTTTTTTCAACTCATTTTCATTTTTTCCTATTTTCAACTGTTAGTTTCTATAAGAAAACCTTGAAGGTTCTACACAAATGACCCCTTTCTGAATTTAGAATTTTGAATACTTTTCAGAAATGTATAGCTTCCCAGGATCCATTATTGCTTTCATACCCTATTTTACCATTAACTGGAAGGAGGTTGAAAGCACAAAAAATAGCAAAAATAGGCTATGTCACAGTAAAATGCCAAAACTGTGTAAAAACTTTGGTTTTCTGACAAACGTCTGTCAGTCCCTAAAAGCTGGTAAGATGGTGATTTCAGCACCACAAACCCTTTGTTGATACCATTTGCAGGGAAAAATCCAGACTTTCATCTGCAGCACTTTTTTCCCATTTTTCCCACCCAAAAAAAATGTAGCTGTATTTTGGCTAATTTCTGGGTCCCCTCCAGGGAAGTCAACAAACCCTGGGTACCTTTAAAATCCCCATGATGTTGGAAGAAAAGGACGCAAATGTGGCGTGGATACCTTATGTGGTCAAAAAGTTACAGGGGCCTAAAAGCGAACTACCCCAAAAAGTCAAAAAAGGCTTAGCACGGGGGGGGGAGGCCTGGCAGCGAAGGGGTTAAATTATTTGACAATAGCTAAAAATATAAATAAATATCAGTTCATGATAAAAATGTATAAAAATAGTGCATATTTCTTTTTTATTATAAAATATTTAATGACTTATTTTGAATTATATTTTTATTGTTTAATTCTAAAATATTTAATGACCTATTTTCATAATTTTGAAATACCAAAATAGGTTATTCAATATTTTATAATTAAATACCAAATATGTGCTATTTTTATATTTCTTTAACATTATTTTATATTTATTTATATATTTAACAATTTTAAATAATTGAATTTAAATTAGCATTATTTCCTATGGGGTTTTATTAGAAATCCCTACCTCCATTATTTTGCATAGGAGGGTGTTTCAGTACCAGTGGTTCACCCCTTATAGTGCTGGACTTACTACAAAAGTGTAACTTAGTACAAAAGTGTAGGGTACTAAAAAAGTACAGTTTGTGAATACTGAAAAGTAGTTAATGTACTCAAAAGTGTAAACTTACTCAAAAGTGTAAATTACCTTGGTGAACCAGGCCCAAAGCTTTTATGCTTTTTAAGGTGTAGAGAAGTATCCAATTTGCCAGCAAAGTCAGGAAATGTATTCCTTGGTGAATTTAAATTACGTTTTCTGATGTATGAATTTGCCCCTAGGTGAAGTTTCAAGTATATACGCAAGCACCAGTAATGACCGGTTACTTACCGGTAATATTCACTACTCTGAGTCGTAGACCTCCCCGTCACAGTCATTAACGCATGAGCAATAGCTCCTCACCACAGAAATTCTAAGCAAAAACTCCCTTGGCCCATCCCTACCCTCCAGACCACTCCCACATCCTGTGGCACAATGCCCCTGACCCACTGCAGCACATCCTGTACCACCAAGCACCAGAAGCCCAACAGGGAGGGAGGGATGAGACCCAGGACTGTGACGGGGAGGTCTACGACTCGGAGTATTGAATATTACCAGTAAGTAACCAGCCATTACCTCCTCGTCAGACCTCCCCGTCACAGTCATTAACGCATGAGCAGATACCAAAGCAAGAATCGGCTTCACCACAGAGCAGTAAACAGACTTTATTAGCACAAAAAAGCAGAAAGTCATTCCACCTGTACAGAACGCAACACAGTGTCCCCAAAGCCAGCAGACCCAGTCCCACCCACCATCAAACGATAATGGGACATAAAGGTGTGTGGAGTACTCCAAGTAGCGGCCTTGCAGATCTCTGCCATAGAGGCCCCCTGAAAACAAGCCCAGGAAGCAGCCACCCCCGAGTCGATCTCCCTTGAACTGACCCAGACACCAGCACCCCACTAGCCTCATAAGCCACCCCCACAGCCCACCTCAGCCACCGACTGAGAGTAGCACCAGAAGGCTTCAGACCCTGGCCCACCAGGCCAAAGGTCACAAAAAGAGAATCCACCTTACGGGAAGGTCTTGTACGAACCAAGTACACCCCAAGAGCTTGTTTAACATCCAAACAGTGCAGCCGCACCTCATCTGCCGAAAGAGGATCAGGACACAACAAGGTCAGAACCAGCAGTGAAACGAGGAAGGAACCTTGGGAGCAAAGGAAGGATCAGGCCGGAGAACGACCCGATCCGGAAAGAACCTCAAAAAGGGCTCAGAGCAAAGCAACGATCCCAACTCCCCAACCCTCCAGGCCGAGGTGATAGAGACAAGGAAAACCACCTTGATCGTTAGAAAACACAGAGACACTTTCTCCAGAGGCTCAAAGGGAGCAGACTGCAAAGCCCTCAGCACCAATGGAAGATCCCAACCCGGGGTAAAGGACTTAACTACCGGCTTCTTAAGGAAACAACTCCTCAACAACCGGGACACCAAAGGAACAACAGGCTCACAGGTCGGACCCCGAAAGGCCCTCACCACCGCCCATTGAGGCCGCAACAAGTAAATAGCCAGACCCAAGTAGAAGCCATCCTTCAGGAAATTCAAGACACGCACAGGATCCACCTCCATAGCAGACCAGCCTCGATCCGCACACCAACCCTGAAAATAAACTTAATGCCTAGCATAGGATTTAAGAGTCGAAGGGTGCCGAGACTGCTGGATAAACTGACCCACCTCAGGAAAACACCCCATAGCATGAGGTTCATCCTCTCAACAGCCAGCCCGCCAGATGCAATCGGACGAGACAATCCGGGGACAGAGGAGGAAATGACAGGGGACAACGAACCACCGGGAACGGCCAGAAAGGCCCCACCACCAACCTCAACAACAGAGGGAACCAAGGTCTCCGGCTCCAGGCAGGTGCCACCGGGATTACCGATGCCTGGTCCAACTTGACCTTCAGAAGGACCCTCAGAATCAAGGCAATCGGAGGAAAGGCATACATCAAGCCCCTCTCCCACCGAAAGGACAGAGCATCCACCCTCCAAACCGAGTCCGACTGAACCAGAGAGCAATACCTCTCCCTAAAGGCGTTCCCTGGGGCTACAAACAGGTCCACCACAGGGACCCCAAACCACCCCATTAGCACCCCAAACACCTTCAGCGTCAAGCACATCACCGACAGGGAGGGAAACAACCTGCTTAAGCAATCCGCCTCTGAGTTCAACACCCCCGGCAAATGCAATGCCCTCAGAGACAACAAGTTCAAATTTGCCCACCGGCAAATCTGCTGCACTAACAAGTTGAGGGAAGCCACCTTCGCACTCCCCTGCCGGTTGACGTAACACACCACCACCGTGTTGTTCGTCCTCATCAGCACATCTTGCTGCAGGACCCAAGGAAGAAAATGCGCTAAGGACAACTGAACAGCTTTTAATTCCCTCCAATTGGACGACATCCCAGCTTCCTGGACCGACCAAATCCCCTGAACAGACTCCTGAGCCATCACAGCCCCCAAACCCAGCTCGCTGGCATCCGTAGTCAGCACCAACCACTCCTGGGACTCAAATGGAGAGCCCTGCAAGAGGTTCTGATCCTCCAGCCACCAGGACAATTCCCAGGAAATCTCCACACCCCCCGGAATCAACTGGGCGTAATCCTGAGACTCCGGACACAATGCCCCAGAACATGATTCACCAGAGGGTACAGGTGCAACCGGGCCCATGGAACAGTCATCACTGTTGCAGACATCAACTCCTGAACCCTCAACAACTGCCGAATCGTGGAAGAAGGGGAGACCAACACCTTCCTCAGTTCTCACACCAGGGTCAGTCTGCGAGGCTTCGACAGGAAAACTTTCCCCAGCCTTGTGTTGAAGACTCCTCCCCCCCCAATGAACAGCAGTTCCTGAGTGGGGTACAGTTGGGACTTCTCCAAGTTCAGAATCCACCGAACTTCTGCAGGAGATGGCAGACATCCCGGGCATGTGACTGAGCCTTAAGGAAAGAAGAGGAAGATATCAACCTTTCAACCATGTAAGGAAACACCTGGATGCCCTGAGCGTGCATCAACCCAACCAAGGGTGCCAACACCTTAGTAAACACCCTAGGAGAGGCAGAGAGACCAAAGTTCAATACCTGGAACTGGTAATGATCGAGGCCCACACAAAACTGCAGAAATCTTTGAGAAGCCTCATGCACCGGCACATGAAAATAGGTGTCCCAGAGATCCAGAGAAGCGAGGAAATCCCTCATCGACAGGAAGGGCAGAATCATCTGTAGAGAC
The DNA here is from genome assembly GCA_963921515.1 of Calotriton arnoldi. NCBI lineage: Eukaryota > Metazoa > Chordata > Amphibia > Caudata > Salamandridae > Calotriton > Calotriton arnoldi. Next base: position 221,441 of record CAWUFW010011399.1, read on the forward strand.
ACTATTTTGAAGGACCAATGAGGGATGCACAAATTCACATCCTTCAGATCCAGAACAGGACTGATGTCCCCATTGGGTTTTTGGATCAGAAACAGGATCAAGTAAACCCCCATCCCTGCTGATTTACAGGCACCCTCCCCACGGCCCCTTTGGAAACCAGGTCCTGCACCCCCTCCAAAAGAGCCCAACACTTGACTAGAGACCGGGCAGCAAGGGTAGCCCGGAACACCTCCTCCGGAGGCTCCCCAAATTCGATCTGATACCCCAGTCTGACAATCCATAGGACCCATTGATCTCTGACAAACTCCTCCCCGACTGGAAAAAAAGACCTGAGGCGACCCCCAACCAAAACCCCCTCCAAACCCCTCGCACAGTCATGATTTGAAAGGACCGGAGGCACCTGAGAGACCATGCTGACCCCGGGACTTGTGGAAGGAAGGGACACCCCGGCCACGTCCCCTACCATGAAAGGGCTGGGCGGCCATTTTAGACTGAAAGGCCTGCCCAAAAGCCCATTTATAACCAGCAAACTTTCCCTTCTGCAAAGAGCAGATCGGAGTCAACAACTTTTTGTCCTCCACCTTCTTCTTTATCAAAGCCTCCAACGGTTCCCCAAACAGTTTGGAGCCCGTGAAAGGAATCTTCATGAGCGCAGCCTTCTGCGCTGCCTCCGCTTTCCAAGGCTTAAGCCACAACTGTCTCCAAGCTGCCACGAGACACCAGCTGCCACAGCAGCAGCACTAAGGGAATCAAAGGATAAGTCAGCCAAGAAACGCAATTGCTGTTCCAACATTGTCAAAGACTCAGAGGGATCCTTCTCCTGCAACAGCTTTTCGTAAATACACTGACAGTCCTTCAGATGAGACTAAACCAGATAACTAGTGTATGCGGCAGAACGAACTGCGAGGTTGAAAGCCGCAAAGGACCTTTTCAAAGCTCCTTCCACCATCTTGTCCCCTGGATCAGAAGGAACCGCATCCTCGGAAACCACCAGGCTCTGAGATGCCAGTCCAGCTAGTAGGGAATCCACCTTCACCACAGAAGAAAATTCCTTCGAGAACCCCTTCAAAGGATATCTCTTAGCCAGAAACCGGGGAACGGTATGTTTATAAATATCCTTCCATTCCCCTTCCAGCACATTCTGCAATGACTTATGAACAGGAAAGCACTCAGGCTCCCTCCTCTGATAACTGGCGAAGAAGTCCTCCGACTCTTCACCCTCCAAGAGATCAGGGAACCCCAAATTGTCCCGCACATGTTGCAGAATATTGTGAAGGTCTTCCCCTTGGACAAACCGACCCTTTTACCTCCTCAATGATTCCTCATCAGGATCAGGGACCGCCAGTACATCCAACTTCTGCCTTTTAGACCCTTTGGATTCCATAGCCAGAAAGGCTGCAGCCACCGCGGCTTCAATAATTTTCCGCACCTCAGCCAAGGAAGGAGCAGAGGTAGGCCTAGCAACCAGCTCCTCCTCCTCCAGGTACTTACTCTTCTCTGACTGTTTAACCCCCTCCATGATGATCTATGGTTAGAGGAGCACCCACAACATATATAGGCAGACCATTCACCATTAGACCCCCCAAAGCCAATCAGAGGAAGCCACATAGATAAACCAACCAATCCCCATAGGTCAGGAGCCAATACCTGACGTCAGCCAATCAGAGTGTCCAAAACATACCTAAAAACCAGGGACACCACCAGGCCCAGTCCTTATGCGCCCGAGGTAGAGCACCAGAAGAACAACACGTTGCAGTCCAAGCCACAGGCAAGTAGAATGCGCCAACAGTATTCCTATGCCAAGAGACCCAGCCATGCTCCCAGGCCCCAACTATTAAGAACCCAGGCCACCAAACAGACTCCAATCATACCCAAAAAGCAGCCGTTCAAACCATGTAAACCTGCTTGAACCAGGGATCAAATCTCAAACAGCTAAGCGAATTCCTCAACCCTCAGGCCCATCGGAGAGATCACAAACTGCCCCCCCACGTCCCAACCCCGAGAGCCCGGCCGCGTCCTTGTGGAAGGAAAAGATACTCACATTCACAAAATTCACACCAGAGCTCGTTTCATTTTCATTCGAGACTCTAGCCCATTCATAGGACACTGTGATCCCATCAAATGCGGACAACACCGAGCTCCCCCCTCCCCAGAGGAGGGGGCTCACCACCATGCCCCAGGCAAGCCGGCAACGCACAGCAGTAAATAACTACACAAAAAACCCTCCAGGAGGTCCCTCTAAAGCAGGGAATGTACCCTTAAGGGTGAACTACCAGCAACACCCCAGAAAAACCCCAGGAAGCCAAACACCGCCCCCTCACCCCATCAGGCACACCCCAGGTGACCTGAAGGGAAGAACAAGCCCAACAACGAAGATCACATAGTCCCGCTATAGCAGGGACTTCAAGCAAACCCAAATACGACATTCGTTACAGCAGACCATCCCACACCTACCGTAAACCACGAACTGGAGGAAGCAGTTACCTCCAGCAGAGAGCTTTGCTTGAATCAGCAGAAAAAAACAACAGGATGTGCTGCAGTGGGTCAGGGGTTATGTGCCACAGGATGTGGGAATGGCCTGGAGGGTAGGGATGGGCCAAGGGAGTTTTTGCTTGGAATTTCTGTGGGGAGGAGCTATCGTTCATGAGTTAATGACTGTGACCGGAAGGTCTGACGAGGAGGTAATAATTTCCTGCCATAGCGTTTCCTGTGAATGGGCCATCCTGCAACAGGAATTCATACTGTAAACCTGCAATCCTTCAGACCTCCCCAGGTATGAGGTGCCAAAGAGGGGGCAGTGGATGGTGTAGGGAGCTTGGGGAAAACAGAAGAGGGGGATGAAGTTCTCCTAGAAGGGGACAGTGTGTGACGGTGTGCAGTATGAAAAGAAATGTTGGAGGGGTAGTGACTATTGCTAAAATACCTTGTACAAGGGCGGTAGGTGTAGATGAAGTCAGGTATTTGGGGCACCCTTGCATACTACTTAAGAGACAGCAAGCTACCCAGTGTAAGAATGTTTGCATTTACATTTTGCAAGTCTGTTTTGTTTTCAACCATCCTTCTTGCTTTACAACTGCTGGCAGGTGCTTGTCATTTGGGTTATGGCATAATTGATCATGACTCTATAGAAATGAATGTTGGCTCATGTACATAGTAACTGGGAAGCTAGAAAGTGCCCAACTTACTGCTGTATTCAAGAATTTCTTCCCACACCCTGTTAACTGTTACCTGGCCAGAGTACAAACTAAGCTGTGAATGATCTACGATCCTGGTACCACATTTTTACTTTGCTCCATCAGCATCATTAGGTGTCCCTCGGCTCTAGAATACATTTGAATTGTTTACATATCAGGCATGAAGACATCTAATTGACCATCTTTGCCTGTCAAAATCCTGCATGACTTCATCTCCAAACAGCTCCGATACATTGCATACTTAACAACCACCTTGGCTACTGCCGATCATTCCTCTTCTGATTTTGCAACACTGAAAGTGTTGTCTCTGGATGTGCCAGGTACTGTACTATCAATTTATAACTTGTGCAGATTCTTTTTTGACCATATAGTAGTGTTGTAGATGGCAGAAGAAGGGGCAGTACAAGGAATGCAGTTGGTTCAATATTCCTTACACTGCCTATCTGATTCAGTGGTGCAAGCCTATAAACTATCCAAGGACCTTCTGGTGATGAGTGGTACCTTCATAATCCACCCTTTCACCTAGCAATTGTACACTTAGTCTATTTTGTCTATACCTGTCTCCTACTGTGTCCTAGTCAAACACAGTGGCTTAACAATTGCCAAATATGCAGAGGAAGCTCAATTATTAGTGGTACTTGCATGGAGGGTGAGAAGTTGCTGTCAGCTTGTGGAAAGAATACAGATCTTGCAGGTTCACCAACTGGTTTCTGCTGACTGTCTTGATGCCTAAGTAGCTATGAACAGTTCCCAATTGCTCAACTACATCCACTCCTCTCACACCCAGAATAAAGCTTTTAGGTGTAATCTCTTAAAATTCTTTACCACTTCAAACTCTTCAGCTCCTCATAAGTGAAAAAACGTACCTCCCTATGTTTTTGAACTCTGAAGGTACAGAGAAAATAATGGTGCTAACAGCCCTAGCTAATTTAAAATAACCACTCCAAAACCTCTTTACCTCCTGACTTGGTTTGTGCAACTCAATGCTCTCTTACTTTTGAAATTCAGATCTCTGAGCCTTTCACCTAGATAAGTTCACAGCCAGCACACTTGTTTCTCCTCCACAATTCCACTGCCTGACCACCATCTCCTGAATATAGCTGAAATGCACATACATAATGCATAAATCCATCTTCTTGACAATAGGTAAGCAAATAATGCCCACCCAGAGCCATGTCCTCGTGACTCAGAAGTTCAACAAATCTTTTGATCTTCAGGGAATCCAGTTCTTCTCCAGAGCCTTCATCAACCTTCCAATATACAGCTGTCTACTAATTGACAACTATCCTTTACCCGCAACTAGAGACAAGTCTAGCTGCTTCTTACTAAGGCTCCTCACCTACAGGACTCTGTCATTGCACTGCCCTAAAGTACACAAACCTTGCTACGCTCTGCAGCTTTACTGATATCGTCTTCTTATAAGTGATTTGCTGCACATTCAACATTCCTCCATAACATATTCCAAAGGCCAGCGCTGCTGTCTCAATGTATAAATTCTTGATTATATGCACCATTTTCAATGACCTCTCTTCTCTCTTCAGTAAACTGCAGATAGCATGATTGCATCACCCGCGTGGTAATATTGTTATAGTAAACACAATATAAAATAACAAGCACTGGCAATGCCAATAGTTCTAGCTTATGAATGCACTGTCAAGCCAGATCTAAAGCTAAAAATCCATGGACATTAATGACTGCCCTCCTCCCATCTGTGCTTCTGCCAGAGAAAACCACCATAAATGATCTAGCTATCTACAATACTTTAATAGAATTGCAATATCATTGTGTGCCCTTAAAAGTTCAAGCTTGGGCAGTTGGATAAATAAATAAAATATCACAGCTGTGTGGAGGGCACTTTTATGAGGAAGCAAACAACTTCTGCCCAATCAAAACATGTACTCCTAGCTCCCAACATGTCGGAGGAGCCAAAGCCCCTCTCCTTGTGTTTCACATAATTGTTTGGTGACAGCTGTACGGTCAAGCCAGAACATAAAAATAGAATTATGTTACACTTCTCAAACTTTTGAGTCTCTACAGATGGTGAGATTGCGTGTTTTTGCTGTGATCTCCTTCAAACAAAAGGGATGACAAATTGTATGGAGGAAGAGGAAGGTTTTGAGGGTGGGTGATCACATTCAATTCTATGGAAGATATTTCACTTGCTTGGAGAGTGAATGTGAGTGACATGTGGGTGATTTGACAGCTATAATGCCAGAAAAGGTTTTCAAGGAAAGAAAAGGGAGATGTGCTGAAGTAAATTACATTGCAACATCTCCACTCCTGTGCATGCATTTAGGAAGAGGTGGGCAAATAAAGCTAGGCTGAATCCTGGCTTGGGTCAAATATCTAGTTCTGCTTTTGCTGTTCCTTTTGCTCCCAAATACAGTTTTCTCACAAACTATTCCTTTCAAGAAATGTAGTCGTACAGACTAATGTATTAAAAGAGACATGTTGAAGGAAAAGCCCATTTAAGTCTCCCTTTTTAGGTCTTGCGTAGAGACAGCCGTATTTATATGTTGGACAACTCATGTTACCAATACACACATCCACAGTTGCACCAGAAAAGTGGGCTTTATGTCAGCCTCCGGCAGCCATTAGCTGCTGGATTTTTTTTTAAAGTTGCCACTGGCTGAGTGGGCTGTCCCTAAAACCATGGAATTTCATCAACAGTTACATGGGACTGAAAATAGTCCCCACTTGTAACTCCTGCCACATCAGCCACCATGCCTTGCTGTCAGTTTGCCTTATACCCCCACACCTACCCTCATATACATCACCCCACTTTACCCCTCTGGTGCCCTCTCCATTTTTTGGATTTTGAAATGCTTGTTGGGTTTCTTCACAAGCACTGGCAAAGCCAAACCGTTCCAAAATGCCTGCCATGCAAGCCCATGCTATCTTGTATTGGGGTTTCTAAAAATATAAGAAACTCCATTAAACAATAGCCACCATGCATGTGCCAGCAAGAATGGTGGCCATATTTTAATGGAGTTTCTTACGTTTCTTTAAAACAACATTACAAGTTGGCCGCAGTGCATTCATGGAGGCTACACTGTTTCTTATTTTTCTCTTAACTCCATTACAAGATTGCTGCTGTGCATGAGTGCGCGTGCACAGCTCCAGGTTCCAAATTGAGATCTATTGGCTTGGCCAACAATTCAATTTTAAAGTGTCTGTACCACATTTGCATGACGTTTGTTGCATGGGTTATATGCCAAAGCTTTTGTTTTGGCTCGGCTCTCTCTGTAAATTTGTTTGCATGCCCTCCTCTGTATTTAGACGGTGGCAGTTACACCAACTGAACGCCACGTTTCATTGATTAGTCTAGGGTGCCCGAAAGTTGCCTAGGGACGGTGTATGACATTCATTGCAACCAATAGCAGCACAGTTCTCCATTAGAAATTTGAACAAACTGCAATACTATGCTACATTGCGCTAATAAAGTTGTGCAAAAAGAGAATTGTATAATCATAAAAAATAAATGAGCAAATTGTGAGTCAGAAGGAAAAAAGGACTGTTCTGGAATATGTTCATGGCGCTGATGCTAAAATAAAGCATGTGCTTAGAGTTGTAAGGTATATTCCAAAGCTCACTGAAATAGTGTTTTATTATATGATGATTTCTGATGTCTCCACTTCCGCTAAAACAACATAGCTGCTGTCTTGCTGTGGAAAGGCCAAATTGGCTTCACCCGGCGGAGATTTCAAATACAAAATGCTGTAGTTTCACTTCGCACTAAATACATTCCTCTCAGTAAGTGTAATGCGGCAGCCCAAGGTGTGGCTGTGAGGTAAGCGGCCGCCGCGGCTTCAGAGACCCATAACCCGAGAAGAGAGATTAGCTCATCGTTACCACCACGCCTTGCCACCCATTGTGCCACCACCAAAACCATCCTCGTCGGCCTCATAACTTTGATCCCCCACATTCAAAGACAGGTTTGATTAATATGTTTTCCTAACCTCTCCTGTAGCGAACCAGTGTGCTGTTTGCAGTAAAACTGCGCAGTCTATCGGAGCAGGAACGGATGACTTAACCCCTTGCACGCTTCGTTAAATAGCTGATTTGACATGAAATATCGCACATACAGTGAAATGGTGGTTTGGATATAGTGGGCACATGTGCCTGTTTTCTGCCCAAAAAGTTTGTTATAGACAGTGGCAAGCAAAATTGGCAAAATTCTGAGTTTTACAAAAAAAGCCTCTGTCCGCTGTCGTACACAGCTTTGTCACATGATCACCATTACTATGATAAGTCAAGCATATGGATTCATTAACTTTTAAAAACTACAGGGCAAATCTACAAGAAAGTGCCGCAGCGCGGCACCGCAAGCCCTTTGGCTGCTCCACACTGCAGCACTTTCAGAGCACAGGAATGCAACATATTTACAATGATATGTCGCATTCCTGTGCTCTCCCCTGCGCTGGCGCACAAACAGCTGCCATGCGCCGGTGCAGGCACCCTTGCACCCTGGTGCAAGGATGCCTGCGCCATGGGGAGATTGTTTTTGTGCAGGAAGGGGCACCTTCCTGCACAAAAACTATCACTAGGCATTTTCCTCTTTCAATGCGTGCTGTAGAATGCAGCACGCATTGAAAGAGGAAAAAAACGAGGAGAAATGAAAACATTTGTCCTCGTTGTGCCTCGCTACGCCACCCCTAGGGTGGCGTAGCATACTGACGCATTTCCAGGTTTACGATTTCTCGTAAATCTGGAAATGTGTCTGGTTCCATGGGTGTTGCATGGAACGCCCCTTTCACGCAAAGTGCTGCGTGTAAAGAGGCCATATTTACAAGGACAGGAAAAGCCAGGCAGGGTGGCTTTTCCTGTCCTTGTAAATATGGGGCAGAGAAATGCGCTGCCAGTGCGTCACAAAAAGTGACGTACTGGCAGCGCAAGGGGATTGTAAATCTGCCCCTATGTTTTTGAGATGTAAATAAACTGCTTGGAAGAACAGGCTAATGATACTGCCCTTCGAATGAATGTCCCCGTTGATGGTTGATTCCTTGATTAGTGTGGTTGTTCTTTAAAAATATATATATTTTTTTAACTAGTATGCGCCTTGCAGTAACATTCCAAGGCATTTGACATAACAGCGACAAGTGCCTGTGACACTGGGCATACAGTGTCCGGTGCATGGATTCCCATTGGTACTGAAACGCCTTATGTATTTTGTGCCTACTTGTTCCAAGAAGTGTCCATGTTGATTTGCATGTTGTTCTTCCTAAAATAATTAGTAAAATGGTTTTATAAAAGAAAAAATAGTGGACCATGGGATAATTTAATCACTCAACTCAGTGAATGAACTCAGGGTAAGTGGATGCTTCGAATAAGGAAACACCAGTGTTTTCCTGTGAATCTAATAACTGACTTCTGTAAGCTCTGTCCATAAAAGCCAACATTTGAAAAGAGGATGTTTTTGAAAAAAAAGTCGAGAAGAGCAGTTTTCCCTCTTGATTTGCATTGAAGTGAGAGCAATTTTAGGCAGGAGAAAGTTACATTAAAGCCTATCCTGGCCTTACACATTGTGAGTCTTCCACCTGAATTGGGTTTGTTGGCATGCATACTTCTGTTTCACATACATGTGTTTGACAGGCTCAGTACCTCTGCATGGATATTATGTCCCAGAGACCTAAAAGGCTCTTCTACTATATAGCCCTTATGAAATTAACCTTCTCCTCCACTACAAATACATGGGGAGAGATCAAACCTCCAGCCTGTGGGGATATCTACTACTTGGTATTAGGTCCTGCCCCTCCCGACCACTTGTACTAGCCTTTCTTTATGGAGGAAAGAAAGGCTTTCAATGACAATTGGGTCACCCAAAGCCCCAGCATGTTTATGTGGAGTCCGGATTCTGCTGGACACCAGAGTCCTCTGATCTCACCTCTCCCAAATGGCTGCACATCCCAGAAGTGACACATCTGTCACTACTGTGAGATCTGGTTGGGGAAGGGAAATAGTTCTGCCTCTGACCCAATTGCAGTTCGTTAACCACCACTGAAGGCCCTTTGCAGTTTCCTCCATGATCTGGACCATGTCAGAGAGATTCCCCTGATGCTGCACCCACTGGAACCTCAGGTCCCACAGCAGAGCGCGCATATGCCCAGCAGCCTCAGAGTCATTCTCACTGAAATCCAGGATAGAGGCTGAAAGATCGGTATCATAGCCTGAATATCCTAGACCTGCTGCTCAGGAGGATAAGCCCAAAACTTCACTGTGTCCAGAACAGCTCCAATGAAAGGGAGTGTCTGAGAGGGAGTTAGGTGTGACTTGAACCCCAGAAAATGCAGAAGGTTTGCCAGACTCTGGAAGACTACAGCCTGGGCCGATCCTGCATTCAGCAGCCAGTCATTGAGATAGGGAAAGACTGGCACCCATGATCTGCACAGATGAGCTGCGATCACCGCCATCACCTTTGGTAACACCTGAGGGGTGCTGGTAAGGCCAAAGGGGAGCACGATGAATTAAAAGTGCTCGTGGCTTACCGCAAATGGCAGGTAGCGAAGATGGGCAGATAGGACAGGGAATATGAAAATATGCATCCTGCAAGTCCAATGCTACCATCCCATCTCCTGGGTCCAGTGCAGACAATACCTGAGCCAAAGTGAGCATCTAAAACGTCTCCTTTTTGAGGAAGAGGTTGAGGGTTCTCAGATCTAAAATAGGGTGAAGCCCCTTGTTCTTTTTGAGAATCAGAAGGTAGCGGGCATAGCGACCACTGTCTACTTCTGACACCAGAACCCTCTCTATGGCGCCCTTGGCCAAGAGAGCCGTGACTTACTTGTGGAGCAAGGACAAATGATCCTCCGTCAGTGAGATGGAGGCAAAGGCGGAGGGGAGGATTCAAAGGGAAGGGAGTAGCCCTCCGAATAATATGTAAAACCCACCTGTCCGATGTTATGGACTGCCAGTGGTGGAGATGATGGCTGATTCTGCCACCTCTGGCTACCCGATCCACGGGATCGGTACAAACCGCAACCTTGCCCCTGCACAGACTGGAAAGCTTGCGTGGGGCGGTTGCTGGAGTAGGATTGGTGCGGTTGAAAACCCCTTCTTGAAATGGGACAACTGAGAGGTCCAAGGACTTGGTTGTAGTCCTTAAAGTACTCCAGCGCCGAGTCTGCCTTGTCCTTGTCTCTGAAGAGATGGGTGCCATCAAAGGGCATGTCCATGAGGTAAGTCTTGACATCCTCTGAGAAGCCAGATGTTCTCAGCCAGGCGTGGCGTCTAAGCGCCACCGTCGGAGAGGTGGGGCCCCTTCTCGGTCGATCTGTTTGCATCATGTCTGGATCATCAGTCACCAAGATTTTTCAGTTGGAGACTAGATCCACAAGCGGAGGCGACAGATGCGTTCCTTCAGGACCGGAGTCGGGAACGCGGTTACACATTCCATCCTTTCTCGATGATCACACCTGTGTCTGCCCAAGTACGCCGCCAGCAAGCAGAGATTGTTCTGATTACTCTTGTTTGGAGATCTGAAGTGTGGTTTCCGGTTCAGCACGGACCGGCCTCCTCTGGAACCTGTGGCAGCACTTGTGCAACCGTGCCCCACAGAGTGTGGGAGTAGCAGCCCAATAAGCATGTGGTGTTCACCGACCACAACGGTAGGCTGGTGAAAGAAAACATCTTCTTCCTCAAGCTGGCCAGCCTCTTGAATTCCCTGTCCAGGGGTGCGGTACGGAATGCGCCATGGGACGTATAGGATTGAACTACCAAGCTTCCAGTGGTGGAGTGTTGAGTAAGGGTGTTGAGTAAGGAAGCTCGGGTCCCCAGGTGTGGGGCGATGGAGGTGGGTAATTGTCCTGTTCACAGGAACCCCTGTGCTGGGCTTGGACCAAGTTCCCAGTAGGACATCTTTAAGTGCTTCATTAAAAGGGAGCAAGGGTTTAGAATTGGAAGCTCCTGGCTGTAGCACTTCTGTGAATATGTTAGTCTTGACTGCCACCGAAGGCAACTCGAGATCCAGGACCTTAGCTGCCTTCTTCACCACCATAAAATAAGATGCTTTCTCCTCCGTAGCGACGGTAGGGGAGAAAGCATACCAGTATCTGGGGCTGTGTTCAGACCACTGGCATCCCCGAGTGCCTCACACTAGTTAATGTCCTGGCCTTCTAGCTGGTATTCTAAAGGGCCCAGTGACCCCTCCCATTGCTCCCCAAAGCCTGGCCCTTCAGAATAAAGCTCAGTCACTGACCTAGGACCCATGGGTCCTGTCTGCACTGAAATTAGCATTGATCGATGCCGTTCCGGCTCTGTGTTGGATTTGTGGATGTAAATGGGTCTGGCGCCGCCAGTGGGCCAGATCGGACCCATGGGGGCCCGTCCGAGCCGAGGCCAGAGCCAATGGCACAGGACCCGATGGGGCCCCCTCTGGCCCCGCATGCCCGAAGGTGGGCCGGAGAGGTCGGACTGGTCAAATACATGGAACATGGCCTCGTAAAATTCCTTTAACTGAGCGGGGGTCGCTCTGGCTCCTGCAAAAATGGTGGGAAGCTCGGAGTTGGCCCAGGCAACAATTCCGAGGAACCGTGCCTCGAATGTTGATGCTCCTTTGCCACGTCAACCGATGGACGAGGTGGAGTTGAAGAACGCTTCAACTTCTTGTCTTTCCTGTGCTTCTTCCCCAAATGTCTTGATGACCTGGAGTGGGAGGAAGAAGACTTGGGGCTCCTGGAGCAGGTCCGTGACCTCCCTCTCGATCTGTACAAGGACCTCCGAGAAGTCATGTGACGCGGCATCACCTGCAGAGCTGCAAGCAGCTTCAGGGACTGCTCCCTCGCGACACCACAGACATACTAGATGTGGGTCTGTAACCGACATGGCGCGATGACAGGTGCCACACAGTTTAAAACCTGTCTTCCTCAAAGACATCACCACGACACACCAGGAGGAAAAATTCCTCAAACAGAATTTGACAAAACATCGAAAAAAGTCTGTTAAAAAACTGCAGAGGAGTAGATCTTTCTCCAGATCAGGGCTAACTGGCATGGACAGAAAAGAACTGGTGTCAGTGCACTGAGGTGGCGCCTATGTAGGTGACGCGGACATCACTACCGGCACCAACGATGCCGTGTGAAGTCGACCGATGCCACCTACCGGTGCGCAGGGGTACTGCTCAAGCAAAAATCTTCCGGATCCAGTTTGATCCCTGGGAAATTCAAAGGTAAGGACTCTGCGGCTAGATGTCTCTATAAGTTTGTAGTGACATAGTGTGCCATTGAGGGGAGCGGTACACAGTGGTGTGATATATAGTGGCATAGTGTAGAGTGGAGTTTTGTAGAGTGGAATGGTGTAGAGTGGAATGGTGCCCAGTAGAATAGCATACAGAGGAGTGGCGAAGAGTGGAGTGGTGTAGAATGGAGTGTGGTAGAGTGCAATAGGATACAGTGGAGTACCATAGAGTGCAGTGACATACAGTGGAGTGAGGTACATTACAGTGGCATACAGTAGAATAGCGTAGAGTGCAGTGTCATAGAGTGGAGTGGCATAGAATGGAATAGCATATAGTAGACTGGCGTAAAGTGGAGTAGCATAGAGTGGAGTGACGTACAGTGGAGAGGCATAGAGTGGAATAACACATAGTGGAGTGGTGTAAAATGGAGTGGCGTCAAATGGAATAGTGTACAGTGGCGAGAGTAGAGTTGCGATACACGATGTCTGATGGTACTATTCCTCCAAAGACCTCTTCTCAGAGTTGGACTCGTTCTTGGTCTACGCGCGTTTCAGTGGGCAAGCCACCTTCTTCAGGACCAAATAAAAAGGGAGAGAAATCTCAGACCCAACCTAGATGTCGTGCGTATTGTACGCAAACAAATCTTTCTTGCAGCCGTAAAGCTTGTCCAGACGACTAGAAATATATATATATTTTTTTTTCATGTAGGTTGACTTTTACATGCAGGTAGACCATCTCTGGCTTTCAAAGCGGTTGCATGGGCTTTCCTTGTTTACCTCTTTCTATTCACATGTTTTTCACTTAAGTGCACGGAAGAATGAATTGTCTCTTTTTATTTTCTTTTTTGTTTGGTGCAGGCTACTTGTACGTTAACTAGCTTTCATGGCTGTTTTAAATCACATTGGGAACTACCACTGCTACTTTACTTATTGACCATAGGAAACACCTCAAGAGAGGAACCACGGGTGGGATATGAAGCAATTATTTGGTATCAACTTTGTATTGAAATTAGATGCTTGTTCCTGCCACTCCCCCATCATTACTAAAATCAATGTTTTCAATACCCTACAGATAACCCCCGGCAATTGTTGGGTCTGAGATTTCTCTCCCTTTCTATTTGGTCCTGAAGAAGGTGGCTTGCCCACTGAAACGCGCGTAGACCAAGACCGAGTCCAACTCTGAGAATAGGTCTTTGGAGGAATAGTACCATCAGACATCGCTTTTTTACCAACTCTTTGTCTTCCCTCCACCGATTTGTTTAGACCCCTCATAGGATCGAATCTCATGTGGTTTTTATTTATATTAGGATGATTGTAGGATATATGAATTAGTCTGTGTGGTGTGAATGAATGATTGGTGGTTGCTGTGGGGTTAAAAACTTTAATGTTTACAATTACGCATTATTTGTAATGTTTCTGTCACATTGATTGAATATCTCATAAATAAATTGGTATTCATGTAAACTTTTTTCTAATGTGAATCAAAAAAAATATAAAATGATAAAAATGTCTTTGGAGAATTTTTAAAGAAAATAAAAAAACATAAACGAATATTTTGTAATTGGTATAATTCAGATGTACAAGTGATTCATGATTAGGTTGTTGGCAGGATAGAACCTGAAGGGGTCAGCATCAAAGCAATATAGGTCTGATTAGAGGTTTTTGCAGTTTAGTTTTGTCTTTCCCCTCTCCTCTAGGACCTAAAGTAATTATAGGGGGGGCCTTTTGTTCTTACAGAGAGTAGAGTTGCGTACAGTAGAATAGCGTTGGTGGAGCAGAATAGAGTGGAGTAGCATAGAGTGGAGTGGCGTAGACTGGAGTGGCATAGAGTGGAGGGTCACAGAGTGAAGTGGCATGGAGTGGAGTGGTGAAGAGTGGAGTGAGGTAGAGTAGAGTGGCGTATAGTGGAATGGCGTACAATGGAATAGGGTATAGTTGAGTGGCATATAGTGGAGTGGTGTAGAGTGAAGCTGCATAGAGTGGGACAGCATAGACTGGAGTGTCGCACCGTGGAGCGGCATACAGTGTAATAGCGTATAGTGGAGTGGTGTACAGTGCAGTATGGTAGAATAGACTGGCAAACAGTGGAATAGCTTAGAGTGGAGTGGAGAAGGATGGAGTGACATAGAGTGAAGGTGCGCACAGTGTAGTGGTGTAGAGTGGACTGTCGTAGAGTTGAGTGAGGGTCAGTGTAGTGGCATACAGTAAAATAGCATAGACTGTAGTGGCGTAGAGTTGCGTAGCGTACAGTGGAGTGTCCTACAGCAGAATAGTGTACACTGGAGTGGGGTAGACTGGAGTGACATAAAGTGAAATAGCGTAGAGTAGAGTCAGGGTACACTGGAGTAACATAGAGTGGAGTGAGGTACAGTATAGTGGCATACAGTATAATAGCGTAGACTGGAGTGGCGTAGAGTGGAGTGGTGTAGAGTGGTGCATTGCAGAGTGGAACACCGTAGAGTGGAGTGTTGTAGAGTGGAGCAGGGTAGTGTAGTGGGGAAGACTGTAGTGGCGTATAGTGTCATAGTGAACTGTTAAATGGAATACAGTGGATTGTTGTAGAGTGGTGTGGTGTACAGTGGAATAGTATAGAGTGTAGTGGAGTAGAGCAGAGTAGGGTAGAGTGGAGTGGAGTGGCATACAGAGGAGTAGTGTACAGTGGGTGTTGTGGAGTGGAATAATATTGAGTTTACTTGCATACAGTGTGGTGACGTAGAGTGAAGTGGCATATAGTGAAGTAGCATAGAGTAGAGTGGTGTAGAGTGGAGTGTAGTTCAGTGGAATAGTGTAGAGTCTAGTAGCGTAGAGTGTAGTGATGTAGAATGGAGAAGCATAGATTGGAGTGGTCTAGAATGTAGTAGTGTACACTGAACTAGCATACAGTGGATTGTCGTAGAGTGGAGTGCCGTATAGTGGAGTGGCTTACAGTAGAGTAGCATAGAGTGGAGTGACATACACTGGAACAGCATATAGTGCAGTGGTGTGCACTGAATTGGTGAACAGTGTAGTGGCATAGAGTACAATAGGGTAGACTGTAGTGTCATAGAGTGGAATTGCGTACAGTGGAATAGCATACAGTGCAGTACCATAGAGTGGAGGGGCCTACAGTGGAGTGGCATAGACTGATGTGTCATAGAATGGAACGGAGTAGAGTGTAGTAGCGTTTAGTGGAGTGGTGTAGAGTGGCTTTGTTTTTGAGCGGAGTGGCTTATAGTGGAGAGACATAATAATGAGTGGTGTAGAGTGTAAAAGAATAGAGTCTAATGGTGTGGGGTGAAGTGGCATAGAGTGGAGTGGCGTAGAGTGGAGTGGCGTAGAGTGTGGTAATTGAAATAGACATAGCGTGAAAGTGTGTGAACGGGGTTAGATGTAATGTGTCAGTAATATACATTATGAGGCGTTAATGGTAATGTTTGGTAGTATATGTGAATAGTGCAAGTAGTGTTAAAGTTATACATTTTTAAAAAACTTAGTTATATATTGTAAAGCGGCATACCACAGTAAGTTCATGGTACACTGCAGTACATGTGGATGAGCAGTTAGTAATTGACTGGCTAATGGCTGTGCTTACCACGTAGTTTCAAGCACAGTTTGTCTGTGTTCTGCGTTTCATTGCTTTCTGGGTTAAGATCTTATATGTAGGTAAGTAGTAGGTTTTTACTGTTGTTCACTACCTGTGGTAATATCTATATACATATATTGAAGTGGTTATATATATATATATATATATATATATATATATATATATATATATATATATATATATATATATATATATATTCAAAATAAGATATTCCTTAGGAAATAATCGTCCAGCACTCCCAGGCGGGTTAGGTCACTCGGTTCTTTATTTAAATGACAAACATCAAAGCGTTTCAGCAGTCTCAGCTGCCTTGCTCACAATGTCTGAGCGCCATCATTTTTTCCTTAAAATACTCACTTTCAAAAAGAAAGAACATTGAGGAGGGACTACAAGGATTGAAGAACATTAGCCAGCACGCTTTTTTCTGTTAGAATATGCAAGGTACACACAAAAACAAATTACAAGGATAGTTCCATTTGTTACAATTATTACTGCTTTTAGCAGCATGGAATTTCCATATTGGTTGTTCAAGTCATACTTGTGCTTTGCCTTCCTGGAATTTTATATCTAGCAGAGACTCCAAGTCCCTTGCAATTATAATCCAGATACCCGGTCAAATTTCACATATCAGTATCTCAGAGAATAATCAAATGAACATCCAATTCTAACTGAACCATGTTTCTGTTTTAACAACCTCTAATTCCTCAAATTATATGTTCTAAATATATTTCAACAGTTTCAAAGCCAACGGGGAGTAAAAAGATTATTTTTTGATTACATATATCGTAAAAATCTTCAATTATTAAAATGCAAGTACTTAGTGCAAATTAATCACTGAAAGTGCAAGTGCTTCACAGTATATTATTATACATATTTCATATACTTATTAAAACACCTTATAAAAAATATATAATTAAAATGTCATTATATATTCCAAAATTCTAAAGTGCAAGTGCTTCACAGTATATTATTCTTCCACATTAAAAAAGAACTTATTTCATATACTCAATAAAGAAAAACACTTTTTAAAACACTATCAATATCCTAAAATATCTAAAACCGATATACAGAAACTACCCCTTAATTACTTTTTAGTCTGTATAAAATAATGAAAATAGCTGTACATATAAAAAGTTACATCTTAGAAACAATTTTTTCTTATGTACAGCAATCATCTAATCCTTTCATATCCCTCTTCCTCAAATTCTTACCATACCAATAAAAACAAAAAGGTCTCATTTTGTGCAGTTTTACCCTTAAATTCCCTTCCCTCAACAACCTTAGTGTAGACATGTATAAAGGTCCTCATCTACGTTCAATCCATGAGGTTCCTTACTATTGAACTCCAAAATATAATAGGTTTCCAATTTCCTGAGTTCTTTTTCCCTATCTCCTCCTCTCTTTTTACGGGGAATTTCTGCTATACAGCTATACTGCAGGCTGGAGGGATTACTTTGATGATACTTCTCAAAGTGTCTTGCGACCGGGTAAGTTCTATCTTTGTTTAAAATTGCTCTCCTGTGTTGTAAAATCCTTTTGTACACTGGTAAAGTTGTACTACCTATGTATACCTTTGGACAGTCACACTGCAATAAATAGACAACAAAATTTGATCTACAGGTTAAAAAACTTTTGATGAAAATAGTTTTATTAAATTTTTTTTTTAAATTCGTGCCATTCATTCCATGTTGGCACGCTTTACATTTAAAACATTTTTTAAAACCTGGTTTTTGTTGGAGCCAGTTCAAGGCCCCACCCTTCCTTTCCTGAAATTCACTACTCACAATTAAATCTTTCAATGATTTTGATTTTCTATAAGTGATATTAGGCTGTTTATTCACTTGTGGGCCTATTAAAGGGTCACCCCGTACCAGATACCAATGTTTTTTTAAATGGCTCTGATTTCTTTATGTTTGGTGTTAAAAGTCATAATAAATCTTGGATTCTCCACATTATTCCGATCTTTCTGCTCAGTTTTCTCACTTCTTTTTCTGAGTTCGTGATGGTTCAAAGAGTACCTTCTGTCTCTCAAGATTCCTAGCTTTCTTAGCTGCACCTTTTATTATGTGTGGTGAGTATCCTCTCTCAATGAATCTACTTGTCATTTCCTGTTCGATTCTCAGATACTCTTCCTGGCTGCTGCATGCCCGCCTAGCCCTGTAAAATTCCCCAAAGGGAATACTTCGTATCAGTGGAGCTGGGTGGGCACTCCCTGCGTTGAGAATAGTATTTCCCGCAGTAGGTTTTCGAAATACACTGGTCTCAAGTTTTTCCCCTACTGGTTGAATTCTGATATCAAGAAAATCTATGGTAGTTTTACTAAACTGTCCCACAAATTTCAAATTCAACAAGTTCTGGTTCAGATCCATAATGAATTGTTCTATGTCCGTTTCCGTGCCCTGCCACAGCACGAAAACGTCATCTATGAATCTTACCCAAAGTAAAATATTACCTGACCAATGTTCTAAGGGCAGCCCCCCGAGCACCTGCTCCTCCCACCAGCCTAGATGTAAGTTAGCATAGCTGGGGGCGAAGCAGGTACCCATCGCCGACCCTTTTTCTTGCCGATAGAGATCGTCCCCAAATAAAAATATATTTTTCGTCAGGCACCACTCCATTAACTCTAAAATCATTCGATTGTGTTTCATGAATCTTATTGGTCTTCTGTTCAAAAAGTACTCTACTGCTTTTAAACCATCTACATGACGTATACTCGTATACAATGTGGAGATATCCAAAGTCATTAAAATCATGGTAGCAGCATCCCAGCGAATATCAAAAATACACTTAAGAAAATCAGTGGAGTCCTTGATATGTGAAGTCAATGTTCTAACAATAGGATTTAAAAAATAATCAATATACCTAGATGCATTCTCGAACAAGCTGCCACATGAGGAAATTATCGGTCTACCCGGAGGTGTGGTGGTGCTTTTGTGCACCTTCGGGAGCATATAAAACACTGGTATTACTGGTTTCTCTTTTTTGATTAATTTAAACTCATCCCAGTTTAACAGTTCATCTTGTTTCCATACCTCGAGTCTTTCAAAAAACAAGTCCTTCACTCCTTCATATTCTTTTATGCTGATCCTCTGATAGCATTCGTGATTGTTCAATTGGCTTAATGCTTCTTTTTTTTTTTTGTATAATTCACGGCCCCATAAAACGACATTTCCCCCCTTATCAGAGGGTTTTATCAATATTCCGTCTTCTTTCTGTAATTTTGCCACAGTTTTATGTATTAGAGCTTTTTTCGGATTTATTTGTTTTTTCTTTTGATTTAGCTCATAATACAATAATTTCAGATCTTTCGTTACATTCTCACAAAAAATATCCAAATTGTCTCTTGACATCTGTGGTACAAATCTTGACGGTGGCCTGAATGGAGTATAATCCCCTCTTTTTAAGCTTAATGCCATCCATTCAGCTTGTTCGTTGCTTCCTGATATTTCATTCACGTTTTCAGAATTATCCATATCTATATTAGTATCACCGGCTAATGTCAAGAGGTCTGTCAGGATGGGTATATCATTGACGCTTAAGATATTCAATTCATGTTGAGGGTCTACTACTATTTCTTGTCTTTGGGAGCTTTGGGAATCCCGATTGCAATGCAACTTTATTAATTTAAGTTTCCGGATAAAACGATACAAATCCATTCTGCAACTTGGATAATTAAAATCATTATTGTCACAAAATGAAAGTCCCAATTCTAGTACCGATTGTTCTTCCGCTGTTAGAGTCACAGTACTTAAATTAATAATCGTGTTACTTTCTATCACTTCTTCATTGCATTCTTCACATTGGAGCGCAGAGAACGCTTTGTTTGCCATTCTTGTGCTCCTCCTGTATCCCTCACCCCCTCTTCTTTGTTTCCTCTTCCTTGACTCTTTCCTCTTCCACGACCTCTCCCTGAACGATGGTCTGTCTGTTGCTCCAGCAACATAAAACGGAACTCATCAGTCACAGCAAGTCTCATATCCCTCATACCTCTTCTACCTGATTCCTCTTGTTCTTGTTCTGACCCAGTATCAGAACTGGCTTCACTTTGAGAGTTGATCTGTTGGTCTATAGCCCCGCTCTGGATTTTTTGCCTTCTTTCAGGATCGAATTTCTTTGCAAAAGTATATATCCGCCCTGACTCGTAATCCAGACGGTCTCGGAGGAACTTGGTGGCCTTTCTCTCTTTTATCCGTTTTTCATATTTTTCCAACCTGATTTTAATTTCACCTCTGACTTTGTTCACCCTGGTCTTATCTTCATTTTTATCCAGAATGTCACTCAATTCTCTTAACTTTATTACCACTTCACGTCTTTCCTTTTCCGCGTATTTAACTAGAATGTGAATCATGTTCGTAGAGCTGGTTGCACTATTCTCAGCCCATTCACATAACATCTCAGACTGTGGGTTCTCATATGTAGGTGTAATCATTATGCGCAGCCCCCTTGGGACTCGTCCCACTTGTAAATACTGATTCAAAGATGCTACCTCCCACCAACGTGAGATTTCCCTTTTCTTCAGTTTCTCATATTCCTGTAGTTGTCTATTTAAATCATTGCTGTCCTTAGGGGCTACACCACCCCTCTCTCTCAACACAGGTTGAGCAATTTCCTCAAAAATCTTTAAGGCTTCCTGTTGCCTTGCTGCACATTCTTCGTCACTCATTATTTCTTCCGGTTCCACCCCTCTGGCGAGATTACTTTTCACTTCCTCACTGAGACTCCAATTTCCCAATTGCCACAATTGCTGAGTCTCGATATATTTTAAGTTCCTTCGCCCGACTCCCGCTATCCTGTTCTACAGTTGGCCGCTTACCGGAGTTTTGCCACAAGTCCCGTCTCCCGATTCCCGTTTCCGCGATCCTCCGATCAGCGGCTCCAGATTTCAGGCTTCCGCTTGTGGTCCTTCACTCCCTTACGTTCTGGCAACCCTCGTTCACAACATAGCAGGGGGCACGCCTGTCTCTTTTCAAAAGCTGCAGTTTGGCGATTTGTACTGGCGTGCATCCAAAGCGTCGGTGGTGCTGGCTATGAAGTGTTTCGCCCCGCTTCTGAATATTCAAAATAAGATATTCCTTAGGAAATAATCGTCCAGCACTCCCAGGCGGGTTAGGTCACTCGGTTCTCTATTTAAATGACAAACATCAACTCGTTTCAGCAGTCTCAGCTGCCTTGCTCACGATGTCTGAGCGCCATCATTTTTTCCTTAAAATACTCACTTTCAAAAAGAAAGAACATTGAGGAGGGACTACAAGGATTGAAGAACATTAGCCAGCACGCTTTTTTCTGTTACAACGGCGGCCATATTAGAACATGCAAGGTACACACAAAAACAAATTACAAGGATAGTTCCATTTGTTACAATTATTACTGCTTTTAGCAGCACAGAATTTCCATATTGGTTGTTCAAGTCATACTTGTGCTTTGCCTTCCTGGAATTTTATATCTAGCAGAGACTCCAAGTCCCTTGCAATTATAATCCAGATACCCGATCAAATTTCACATATCAGTATCTCAGAGAATAATCAAATGAACATCCAATTCTAACTGAACCATGTTTCTGTTTTAACAACCTCTAATTCCTCAAATTATATGTTCTAAATATATTTCAACAGTTTCAAAGCCAACGGGGAGTAAAAAAGATTATTTTTTGATTACATATATCGTAAAAATCTTCAATTATTAAAATGCAAGTACTTAGTGCAAATTAATCACTGAAAGTGCAAGTGCTTCACAGTATATTATTATACATATTTCATATACTTATTAAAACACCTTATAAAAAATATATAATTAAAATGTCATTATATATTCCAAAATTCTAAAGTGCAAGTGCTTCACAGTATATTATTCTTCCACATTAAAAAAGAACTTATTTCATATACTCAATAAAGAAAAACACTTTTTAAAACACTATCAATATCCTAAAATATCTAAAACCGATATACAGAAACTACCCCTTAATTACTTTTTAGTCTGTATGAAATAATGAAAAAAGCTGTACATATAAAAAGTTACATCTTAGAAACAATTTTTTCTTATGTACAGCAATCATCTAATCCTTTCATATCCCTCTTCCTCAAATTCTTACCATACCAATAAAAACAAAAAGGTCTCATTTTGTGCAGTTTTACCCTTAAATTCCCTTCCCTCAACAACTTTAGTGTAGACATGTATAAAGGTCCTCATCTACGTTCAATCCATGAGGTTCCTTACTATTGAACTCCAAAATATAATAGGTTTCCAATTTCCTGAGTTCTTTTTCCCTATCTCCTCCTCTCTTTTTACAGGGAATTTCTGCTAAACAGCTATACTGCAGGCTGGAGGGATTACTTTGATGATACTTCTCAAAGTGTCTTGCGACCGGGTAAGTTCTATCTACCCGGTATATATATATATATATTTACTGAAAAAAACCAAAGGTTACAGGGACGTTATAGTTAGGGTGACATTTCACTCATACAAAACCAGAGAAATTCAGCAGTTATAATTAGCTGAGCTAACTATAACTCACACCCCGCAATGCACTGCTTAAGACCTCACATATTACATCACTCATGAGATGGTCAGTGACATCACTGATGACATCACTGATGACATCACTGGTGGCATCACTGATTGCATTATCTACAGAATCTCTGATGCACCCACTCACACCCCCATGTAACCTTTCATACACTCACCCCAACTTCCACACTATCATTCTCAAAACCATTGACACACCCATACCAGTACTTACACACCCACTCACTGAGTCATAGGTCTACATACACATCTACTCAGTCACCCATACAGCCACTCATACATCAACTCGCTCATTACTACAGCCACTGATATATCCACTCATACACCATACAGCCACTCACACACTGTCACCCACTCATAGAGCTACTCACACACCTACTCACCTAGAGTCACCCACACAACCATTCACTCACCTTTACAGTTATAAACACTCTGTCACTTATTCATAGATACTAACACATACTCACTCACCTATACAGTCATTGATGCAAGCACACAATCACCCATACAGCTACTATCACAATCCCTCACTCACACATACAGTCACTCACATACTCCAATACTCACCTGTACTGCCTTTTACATATCCAGTTACTTACCCATATACCACTGACACATTCATTCACTCACTGACACACCCATCCACACACTCAGTCACCTATACAGCCCCTCACTTACACACTCACTAACCCATACAGCCACTGACTCACCTGCTCACTCATCCATGCAGGCAGTCACACACCCTCTCACTCAGCCACACATGCACCCATACAGGTACTCAGACACCCAATCAATCGCCCATACAGCCACTCACGTACCCACTCAGCAACCCATACAGCCACTTAGACACCGTCTGACAGACTGATACAGACATTCTTAAAACCTAGTCACTCGTCCATACATTCACTGAGACACCGAATCACTCACTTATACAGTCAGTCACTCACCCACTGAATCATCCATACAGGCAAACATACAGCCACTGATTAATCAATACACCTTGTTATATATATTTAACACTCATAAACATTTTAAAAACACTCACAGTCACTGGATGATGTCATCAATGAGGCCATCAGTGATGTCATTTGAGATGTCATCATTGATGTCATCAGTGATGTCACTAACCATGTCACGAGTGATGCTAAATGTGAGGTTTTAATTATCAACAACAGTGGCAGCCCTGAAACCTGAACCAGGGGCAAACAATACTAAAATCCTAACAAAGGTTCAAATTAGCACAATACATACAACAAAGAATATTAATCAAAAAAGGAAATAATCAAAAACATAAGAGAAAGCAAAAACATTCAATTATAAAGAATATAAAGAATATAAAGAACCCATGTATAAGTAAATACAATTCATAGAAAATTTATTGACAAGGATAAATAGTTAAATCTTAAAACATATAAGACAATGGTGCTCAACACGGTACACAAACAACAAAATAAACCAGTGGCTGAGGAAAAGATTTATACAAAATAAGAAGTTCAGGACAAAACAGAAACAACACAAAGCAGAAAATGCGTCCTCTTCAATTTCGGCCACATATATGCGTCGACGGCGTTTCGACAATAATATAACTAAATGGTCACCTCAGAAGTATATTGATCCAGGAGAGAATGTGGTATATCCCAGCAACAAATTGGTCAAAAATTTGAAAACTCCAAGGAGGAAGTAAATAGCCAGCCTGTTGCGTCAAGCATTTAAAGCAAAGCCAAGTTAAATGGCAATCTGTTGATTAGTTTTTGAGAAATTTAAGAAGAAATATGTAGTGATATATATGTGGTCGCGAAGTCTTCGCAAAAAAAAAAGAGCTCGTACAGGGAAATGCACAGCTCTGATTGGCTGCCAACACTTCAAACAGGAAGTGCTGGCAGTCATTTTGGGACTAGGCTTCACCAAGTCCCCCAAAAAAGTGAAAATAAAGAAAAGGAGGCAGGATAAGAATGCCCTGACCCCCAAGTCATGGTCTTGGGGTGTCTCTGGGATCCCACAGCGCAAAAAAAGCATTTTGAAAAAGAATTTGCTATAAAAAAAAATTAAAAACCACAAGCATAGGTCCTGGGGGCATATGTAATAGAATGGAGGGAAGTGCGGCCCCCCGCAGCCCAGTGGACCACCACCTCCACGAGGCAATGAACAATAGAAATGCAGGGGAGTCCATGTGGCCCCCCGGGGACCGCCACCTCCCGAGGCACTGAACTATAGAAATGCGGGGGGGCCTAGCACCCCTCCTGCAGCCTCAGGGACAACCAACTCCCTGGGGCAATGAACTATAGAAATGCAGGGGGCTGTGTGCCCCCCGCAGCCCTGGGGACGTCACATCCATGGGGCAATGAACTATAGAAATGGGGGGCACCCTGCGTGGCTCCTTCTGAAGCCCCAGGGACCACCTCCTCCCCAGGGCAATAAACTATAGAAATGTGGGGGGCCCAAATGGCCCCCGCAGCCCCAGGGACCACCAGCTCCCTGGGGCTCAAAGAATATAATGGAGGGGGTCCGTTGCAGATGGGAACCATCACCTCCACGGGGCTACAGTAAGGATTGTAGGGGGCTGCGCGGGCCCCCTCCTGAAGCCAAAGATGGCCCTGGTGACCGCCACCCTCCAGGGCTGGCTCCTGCTATGCTCCGGGGTGGTCACCCCCAGATATAGCTGTTTGATGTGACTTGGCGGGAGCTTTAGAGCTTCTGCAAAGCCATAGCAAACTGTGATCCGCTTTGAGCAAGCAAGAGCATTATGCTCTTGCTTGCTCAAAGCAAAGTACAATTGCTTTGACAGAGAGGGAGCTGCATGTTCAGGGACTCCCTCTGTGTTAAAACAATGCCAGCTCCCGCAGGAGGTGGGGAGCCGGCAGGGACCGCAGGGGCCTTCAAGCTCTCCCTGCGGACCCCAACAAAGCAAACTGGGTGCCCTGGGTGGGACCAGGGCACCCAGAAGAGAGGCTGGGCCCTGGGGGATGGGGTTCCCGGGGCCAAAATCAGCCGAGGAGGGGGGACACATGGCCCCCTCCTCTTGTTTTTTTTTAAACCCCCCTCCCTTTAATTTAAAAAAGTATTTAAAAAAAATAATGGGCCTGGCCCTGGGGTTGGGGTTCCAGGGGCCCAATTTGGCCCAGGAAAGGGGGCCACACGGCCCCCTCACATAAAAATGTAGGACCGGCAAGTCACCGGATGCCCCGTCCTCTTTCTCCACTACTCTGCAAACGCACCTCCTGGTGCACTGCTGGTTGGGGGCTAAAGTCCCCTTGGAAGCTGAGGGTCCTTGGGGGCCAGGAATCCCTTCTGTTACCTCCAGTAAGTCCCAGACAGTGGGATTGCTGAGAGGTCTTTAGAGGCCACGCCTCCTTTCTCCCCCACTCTGCAAACGCACCTCCTGGTGAACTACTGGTTGGTGAATGAAGTCCACTTTACTCCTGAGGGTCCTTGGGGGCCAACTACCCCTCCTGTTACCTCCAGTAAGTCCCACACAGCGGGATTGCTGAGAGGTTGTCGGTGGCCATTTTCCCTCCACTCTGCAGATGCGCCTCCTGGTACTCTACTAGTTAGGGGATGAAATCCCCTTGGCTGTTGAGGGTCCTTGGGGGCGAACAACCCCTACTGTTACCTCCAGTAAGTCCCACATAGCGAGATTGCTAAGAGGTCTTCGGAGGCCATGCCCCCTTTCTCCACCACTCTGCAAACGTGACTACTACTTAAAAAGACACAGAAATTCACAGGAAAAAAACTAAGGTTACAGGGACTTTATAGTTATGAATTAGCATTTAAAAAAACCTTAGAAATTCACTGAAAAAAACAACGGTTAGAGGGACGTTATAGCTAACAAATGGAATTTAAAAAAGTTAGAAATTCACTGAAAAAAACAAAGGTTACCAGAATGTTATAGTTAGGCTCAGGTTTCACGCATACAAAACCAGTGAAATTCAGCAGTTATCATTAGCTGAGCTAACTATAACTCATGCCCCCGCAATGCACTGCTTATGACCTCACATATTACATCACTCATGACATGGTCAGTGAGATCACAGATGACATCTCAAATGGCATCACTGATGACATCCTCTACAGAATCACTGGCGCACCCACTCACACCCCAATAGAACCTTTCGTACACCCACTCCCACTCAACCATTCACAAACCCATTCACAGTCCCATACCAGTACTCACATACCCACTCACTGATTCATAGATCTATATACACATCCACTCACTCACCCATACAGCCACTCATACACCCACTGACTCACCTATACAGCCACTGACATATCCACTCACAACCATATTGCCACACACACAGAGTCAGTCACCCATAGAGCTACTCACACCCCTACTGACTCACCCATACAGTCAATCACACAGCCACTTACCCACACAGATACACACACCCACTCATTTACCCATTCAGATACTAACACATACTCACTCACCTATACAGTCACAGTTACTGACACAAGCACACACTCATCCATACACCCACTCTCACATTCACTCACTTACCTATACAGTTACTCACATACCCCACCACTCACCTATACTGCCTTTCACATGCCTAGTTACTTACCCATATACCACTGACACATCCACTCACTCACCCACACAGCCATACACATACTCACTCACTCATACAGCCCCTCACACATGCACTGACTCACCTATACACCCACTGACATATCCACTCATACAACCATATTGCCACTCACACACTGAGTCAGTCACCGATAGAGCTACTCACACCCCTACTCATTCACCCATACAGTCAATCACACAGCCACTTACTCACACAGATACACACACCCACTCATTTACTCATACAGATACTAACACGTACTCACTCACCTATACAGTCACAGTTACTGACACAAGCACACACTCATCCATACACCCACTCTCACATTCACTCACTTACCTATACAGTTACTCACATACCCCACCACTCACCTATACTGCCTTTCACATGCCTAGTTACTTACCCATATACCACTGACACATCCACTCACTCACCCACACATCCATACACATACTCACTCACTCATACAGCCCCTCACACATGCACTGACTAACCTATACAGCCACTGACTCACCCATTCACTCATCCATACAGACTGTCACACAACCCCTCACCCACCCACATAGATACTCAGAAACTCATCCAGGTGCTCAGACAACCAATCACTCACCCATACAGCCAATCACATACCCACTCACACACCCATCAGCCACTAAGACACAAACTGACAGAGTGATACAGACATTCACACCACCAGTCACTCACCCATACATTCACTGAGACACCTAATCTCTCACTTATACAGTCAGTAGCACACCCACTGAATCATCCATACAGGCACTCATACACCCACTGATTCACCAATACACCTTGGTATATATATTTAACACTCATAAACTTTTTTAAAGCACTCACAGTCACTGGATGATGTCATCACTGATGTCATTTGAGATGCCATCAGTGATGTCACTGACCATGTCATGAGTGATGTAATATATGAGGTCATAAGCAGTGCATTGCGGTGATCGCGAGTTATAGTTAGCTCAGCTAACTATATCTGCTGAATTTCATTGGTTTTGTACGAGTGAAACCTGAACCTAACTATAGCGTCCCTGTAACCTTTGGTTTTTCAGTGAATATATATCTATATATTCACTGGAAAAAAAAATACCATGGACCATGTAACATCGGATTAAACTACTGCAACTGCAACTGTGGTCTGTGCCCGTGTGTTTTTCTCTGCTGACAACACTACAGGATCCCTTGGCGATATATATATATGTATTCACTAAAAAACCAAAGATTACAGGGACGCTATAGTTAGGCTCAGATTTCACTCATACAGTTATATATATATATATATATATATATATATTCTCATGTCATGATTGATGTAATATGTGAGGTCATAAGCAGTGCATTGCGGGAGCACGAGTACTGAATTTCACTGGTTTTATATAAGTGAAATCTGAGCCTAACTATAATGTCCCTGTAACCTTCGATTTTTTCAGTGAATTTCTAAGGTTTTTTTCATTCCATTTCATAACTATGACACCACTGTAACCTTTGGGTTTTTTTCAGTGAATTTCTAAGTTTTTTAATGTTGTTTCCTGACTATAACGTTCCTGTAACCTTTGGTTGTTTTTTTGTGATTTTCTAAGGTTTTTTAAATGTTATTTCCTAACTGTAACCTGTAACCTTTGATGATGTGAGTGAGTGGGTGTGTGAGGGCGTGCAGGAGTGAGTGTCTCAATGGGTGTGTGAGTGTAGTGAGTGTCTGAGTGGGTCTTTGTGTGGGTGCATGGGTGCCTGAATGAGCATCTTAGTTGGTCTGTGAGTAGGTGTGAGAATGTCTGAGTGGGTTTGCAAGTACCTCCATGAGTGTGTGAGTGAGTGTATGAGTGGGTCTATAAGTGGGTGCATTAGTCTCTGAATGGGTCTGTGAGTGGGAGTGGGAGTCTCTGAGTGAGTATATGAGTGTCTGTGTGAGTGGATGTAAGGGTCTGTGAGTGGGTGCATGAGTGTCTGAGTGGGTCTGCGAGTGAGTGTATGTGTCAGAGTGGGTCTGTCAGTGGGTGCATGAGTGTCTGAATGGGTCTGTAGGTGGCCATGTGAGTGGCTGAGTGCATCTCTGAGTGGGTGTGTGAGTTTCTGAGTGGGTCTGTCAGTGGATGTGTGCATGCCTGAGTGTGTGAGTGGGTGTGGATGTGTCAGTAGCTGTGTGAGTCACTTGACTACAAAGGAACCACTCCTGCCCTTTTATCCAACAAGACTCCTCAGTTTTTCAGAAAGATCGACTCAAGTAGAGTTGTTTCTACTGGTTAATCACTAAGTGCTACTTCCTTGGGTAAATGTCCAGTACCTATTCTACACTACAGCTGCGTAATGGAGCACGAGGAAATGTCACCTGTGACTTGTGTGCATTTTGGCAATGTGATTCAAGAGGGGGGGTGACATTGAATTGAGGCTTTGAAAAGCTGAGGCAAGATGGATTAGCAGATTAAGAACATTACCAAGAGGATTGAATCTGGATAATGAACTACATTACTTTTTGTGATGATTTAGGGATGTTAGCTTATGGCTAAATATCACATATGAATGATGATGTTGTTTTCCGCAGGCTGTGACTTTGTCCTTTGTTTTGCAGAGTTGTTCCATTATGTTCCATTATGTTCTGACATCTCATGAGTTTTATTGATTACCTCATTTTTTATTCTCCTGATACAGTAGGAGTGGATACGGATAATGATTTATTTGAATATTGATCCTATGGAATGATCAAACATTAGATGGCGTAGTACTGTTATGATGCATGTGCAGATTTCAAGATACCAGGTTCACGTTCATTCATTGATATTTCAAAATCTGTGAGATTTTTATGGGAGCACTGTCTGGAGGATACCCTATGTAGAAAGAATATAAGTGACACACCACTTCCGCCTCCTATGTTGTACACTACCCAATTATGGACAATAGTTGTTGTGTGTGATACTTTTTCATCATTTCTCTTTTGATTGGCGGATTTCATAATTCAGGAATTATGATAGGGTAGCAGGTTTGTGATCAGAGACATAGGATTGGTTTTAGGATGAATTAACATAGAATGTCCATTACTTAGTGAAGATTTTATGCCATAAAATGAAGTGTATCAGGCGAATACAGTGTTGCAATATTCATGTGATGATGAAATGTGAGATATGGACGGCTGGCATCCTCTGAGAAAAATCCTAACTTCACGACTTTTAGTATTCACAAAAGGCATTTAGGAGTAGTAAAGTTAGGATTCCTAACTTTACTACTCCTAAATGCCTTTTGTGAAATCCGAAAGTCGTAAAGTTAGGATTTTTCTCAGTTTAGGAGTAGTAAGTTAGGAAACCCAACTTTACTACTCCTAAATGCCTTTTGTGAATACCGAAAGTCGTAAAGTTAGGATTTTGTCTCAGTTTAGGAGTAGTAAAGTTAGGAATCTTAACTTTACTACTCCTAAATGCCTTTTGTGAATACCGAAAGTCGTAGTTAGGATTTTGTCTCAGATTACTTTTGTGAATCGGGCCCAACATTTTTCACGTTCTTTGAACATTCCTGAAGTGGAATTTAATCATGTATTATTCTTCGCTGGAACAATATAGAAGCAATATGCATGGAAGACTATGGGGCCGATTCCGATCTCGGCCGGTAGGGC
Source organism: Calotriton arnoldi (assembly GCA_963921515.1). Classification (NCBI taxonomy): domain Eukaryota; kingdom Metazoa; phylum Chordata; class Amphibia; order Caudata; family Salamandridae; genus Calotriton; species Calotriton arnoldi. The sequence goes on from CAWUFW010011399.1 coordinate 252,104, forward strand.
ACCGAATCGGATTCGGCTGAACCAGATCCGATTCGGAGCCCTGTTTCCCGACCGATTCGCACCTGCGTCCGGCCGAGCGAGTACGATGCGAGCGCGTGCGACTCTGCCGACCGACTCGCTCGCGGGTCCCAACCGCTCCGACCGACTCGCACGGATGCGCCTCACACTGCGCAATGGAGACGTTCCCCGACTGGGCAAGTACGATGCGCGCCGCGAGCAGTCCGACCGACTCGCGCCGTCCGGCTCCAAGAAGCAGTCGGAGCCGTACTTTGAGGGTCCGACGCATAGCCGCGCGAGTCGCACACAGGGGGACCCATGGGTCCCCCTACCTGTGCATGTATGCCGCGAGTCGCTTTGAGGCGTACCCGCTGTAGGGGGCGCCCTTGTTCGCCTCGCACCCATTGAGTCAATGCGAGCCCGCGTACGCGTTGTACGACCGGCTCCCATTGACTTCAATGGGAGTCCGACCGACTCGAGTCCGATAGCATACGTGCGCATCGTACTCGTTCGGTCGGGCTGCTAGGGTCCGATTCGGTCGGAAATCTCTCCGGGTCCGGCTCGGTCGGAGAGATTTCCGGCCCGAATCGGAATCGGCCCCAAAGCGTTTGAGGTATATATTCAATTGAAAGGTCTGCTGAGAGCTGTAGTGAGGTTTTATCCTTATGTACGTTTTTCTATATATAGGGATTATAGTGTAAAAAATACATGTGTATTGTGAATAATAATGTTGAATCACTTTGTGAAAAAGTATGTATTTTTTTGTAAATAACTTATGTAAAAAGTGTATATGTATTTTTTAAATTTGCAGCCCTGATGAAGTCCTTGACAGGACGAAACGCGTTGGCTGGGCTGGCCGGAAGTGTGAAGTGTTGATGAAATACAAAAAAAGATACTCTTTTTGAAAATCACATTATGGCTCCCTCCTCGTATATAGATCAGAAGAAGAAAATCAAATTATGAACTGTTCTGAATTTTCATGAAAAGATTATTACTAGATATTGAGTGTTCCCTCTTCAATAAGGTTTAAGGCAGGTAAATGTATTCATATTTTTCTATATATATATTTTTTTAAAGTTTACGGACTACCACACTAATACCTAGAAAATACAGTGGGAGTTACATAAAAAAGAAAAATATACTGTAGTACAATATATTAGTGAAAATCATGTAGTACAGTGTATTTGTAATTTAAAAAAATGTAATTGATTTATTTTGCAACAATTTGAAGGTATTACTGCAGTAATCTGTAGACTTTTTTGTAAATAATCAAATATGTAAAAAACATTGTAGCACACTAAACTAGTGAAACATATCGTGACCATGGATATCATTAGGGTTTAGTGCCATATTACTCCAAAATGGCTGAATGTATTTCATGAAACCCCCCACAAGGATACTTTCCACACCATAATCTATAATCCTGCCAAATTTCATGACAATACGTTCAGCTGTTTTGGCGCTATGTCAGTCTAAAAAGTCTTAAAAAGTCCATTGAAAATCCATTGAGGAAATGTGTTTTAGGACCCCCATTTTTTCTTGCTTCCCCTCGATGAATCACTGTGAAGCTTTGCATCGTGCATCAATATAGAAAAAGCGATATGTCTGCAAAGTTTTGTGAAGATTTGTCAAACAGGGGCAAAGTTATTATCGAGCAAAAATGTGAGGAATTCCTATCTCTGGGAATCCTAACTATGACGGTCTACTACTGCCACTCTGTGAGTATATATATATACTGTAAGAAGTAAGAAGAGGAGCATCGAGTTCCTGCTTAAAGTGTGTTAGCATTCACGCTTATATTCGCTTGGCAGGTACCACATCCAGTATTATATTTCCACATCATGTCCAACGAAGCGCTGCCAGAGAGGGAAGCAGCTGCTGAAGCTCTATTTGAGAACCTACCCACAATTTCAAATCAGACAAAGCGTGCAGACACAAACACTGGTGCAAGCAACGACAATTTCAAAGTCAAACTTAAAACACTAGAGAAACTAATGCGAACCGAAATCACCAAATGGTGGGAGGCTAAGTCACTACAAAAATATCAAGATGCCGGACGCGTCCCGCGCGGCTTGAGAATCATGTTGGCGCCGAGTTTCGATAATCCCAACCCTGACATGCTGAAGGAATGGGCGATCAGTAACTTGGATGCATCCATGCGATTAGTCATAATTCTTATCAAATATGCGGAAATTGACCGAGTCAAAACACAAAAAGAAATAGAATGTATTAACCAAGAACTCGAACAATTAGAGCAAAAAGAAGAGATTTCCAAGGGCAAAGAAGAAATAAATGTACGCCTCCAAAAACATGAGGATACGATCAAAGCGCGAAAAATTTTCAAGTTTGCCCGTGACAAGCAAGACTACGAGTGCGGCCAAATCTTCACTTTCGCTCACAAATATGACACGATCAGGAAACAAAGACTCAACAAACCAATTCATAAAGCACAAGACCAACCGACAACCATTGGAGAGGGAGCAGAATCAACCTCAATGTCGGACATGAGCTCATTAGCGGAGTCGGGCACTGACTCAGATGACGGAGGAAGATGGCGAGGAAGAAATGAGGCTTGCGCATCGGACATTGGCCTGGGGGACGAGATGAATTTTTTAGTCTTCGACCGGAGACAAACCCTGCGGCTGTGACCGCCAAAGAAACAAGGCACCGAAGGAACCGCAGGCGGCGTGAAAGAAGGAAATGCAGAAAAACCGCAATCAAACATCAAGAGGCGAGGAAACTGGAGGCGCAAGTAAATGCGGACACTAAAACCATCATTAACCTCAGCACCATCAATCTCACTGAGGCAGAAAAACAACTTCTCTCGCTGGGCCTCACTTTTTGCCCCGAGAGCAGTTTTGACTACAGCAGCACACGCATTGATGTGTTCAAATTTATTAGAAAACTAAAACTACTAAAATTCTTCAAATTGAAACAAGGCACCAGAACTGATCAGGAGATGGTATCAAGCAATGCGCCAATGGATGCTACCCTTTCAGTCTCTGATATCGCTGTCATCCGCACTATGAATGAACTAGCAACTCCCGACGCCCCCGTTAACACATAGCAACTTTGCCTTAACGAAGGAATCACAATACAAACAAGAATACCTAGTCCTTTTAAGCCACACTCCACCTTTACACCAATGATGCCAAAAGATGCTATTGATGTATACAACGATGTGATTATTGATGAACTCAAAGCACTGCACCTTAAGACTGCAAGAAAATCTGCCAGACTTAACAAACAAAACCTAAAATATCCCAGACTCATGACCAAACTTCAAAATGAAAATGAAGTGATAATCAATAGGTCTGATTAAGGGGGCAATATCGTGCTTTGGCCAAGGCAGCTGTACCTCGAGGAGGCCAACAGACATCTATTGGATCAAGGCTGCTACAAAATATCAAATCACAAAGAAGTGGCAAGCAGCAACAAAGAATTATGGAAGCTTCGAAATGGCTACAGGACGCAAGGACTGTTGAGCAAGGAGGAAACCGCTTTTCTCAGCACTGAATCACCTGTCTTGCCTTTCCTGTATTTCCTTCCCAAGGTTCACAAAAACTCCTTCCCGATTCCAGGTCGCCCCATCATCTCGGCAAGAAAGAGTATGTGTGAAAACATATCAAAATATGTGGACTTCTTTCTTCAGGACCTTGTCTCTAGTCAGCCCTCTTACATCAAGGATACCAGTGACTTTCTGTGTAAAATCAAAGACATTCCATGGCACAATGATTATCTTTTAATTTCACTTGATATCACGTCTTTGTACACTAGCATTCATCATAATGATGGGTTGGATGCCTGCAAACACTTCCTAGACAAAAGACCTATACAATGTCATAACCATAATGCCATGCTCCTCAAGCTCATTCACTGGTGTCTCACACACAACTACTTTCTATTCAACAAAGCAGTGTACCAACAGCTTAGGGGAGTAGCCATGGGGGCCTGTTTCTCACCCAGCTACGCATGTCTCCATGTGGGGTGGTGGGAGGAACAGGTCCTCAAGGGAGAACATAACAAGGCTTGGCAGGACAACATCATCACCTGGCTGAGGTACATCGATGATGTTTTTTTAATCTGGAAAGGTAACACTGAGAGTGCCAACATGTTCATCACTCAGATCAACAACAACACCTTGAATCTAGAATTCAATGCAAACATCAGCAACACTTCCATTGAATTTCTTGACGTTACTTTGTACATATCCAATGACATCATGCACTCCAAACTTCACAGAAAGCCCACGGCAGGTAATTCTGTCCTGCACGCCTCCAGCTTCCACCCCAGGCACTTAATAGCAAGCATCCCCTACGGAGAAATGCTTAGGCTACGGAGGATCTGTAGTTCCCCCACAGATCTATTGATATGTCAAAAGGAGGCAGCTAACAGAGTCAGAACACGAGGATATTCCACAGCTAATATCAACAAAGCCATGAAAAGAGCTAATGCACAACCTCGAGAGGCACTCCTCAAGAGAACCGGGGGACCTAGTGTAGAGAGTGATCCTAATCTCCCCAGCGTGGGGCATCCTTCTAGAGGAGGCACCGTCGAACTAGAAAATAGCAGTATCCCGACTAGTGAGAACACACAGACAGTCAGCAAGAGACTTATCATCACCCACAACACTGAAGTGAGGGCTATCAAATCAGTCATCAACAGACATTGGGGAATCATTAGGTCTGACCCAACCCTGGGCCCTCTAGTTGCTCCTTACCCAGACATCACATATAAACGGGCCAGATCCATGCATGACGCTCTCGTCAGAAATAGCCCAGAAATTAAGAGCACAGCAAACTGGTTATCCGACAGGAAAGGGTTCTTCAAGTGTAACAGTTGTAGGGCATGCAAATTTGGGAAAAACATAACACAACTAGATTCCACATTCAGACTGACACCTCTCATCATCAAACACCACCTAACATGCAGAACAGAGTATGCCATTTACATTCTGGAATGTGATTGTGGTCTCCGCTACATCGGGAGTACCAAGTTAGCAGTACACATGCGCATCCTACAACACCTCAGAGCCATTGTGAATAGTGACCCCACATACCCGGTGGCCAGACACTTCAAGGAGACACATCACAATAACCTGGAACACCTGAGGTACTCGGTTATTGACTGCATTCCAACACTCAGAAGGGGAGGTAACAGGGAGAAGCTGTTACGGCAAATGGAAAGTAAATACATTTTGCAATTCAACACCAAGGCGCCTGCGGGCCTCAACACCAGTGAGGACCTATACCACTTTCTGTAAACCTACCGGTATATGTATTCACCAGGGGTGCTGCTATCCAGGCACCTAGGACTAGAGGTCTGTCACATCTGTTGTCCTGTAGGTAACATATGTTTAACTGAGCATGTTTCTTTTTCCACTTAGTTTACTCTAATGTTATTGATGTACTTGTTTGACGTCTTGCATTTAAGCAGCTATTTTGTAAATTTGTCGCTTGCAACTGATTGCATACACATTATCTGTAACACGCACGCCTTTGTCGCCATACACTTTAGGTTAGGCTGACTAGATCCACACAAAGGATATTAAGGTTCTCCTTGACTTGTATGCACATGTTACCTATAGTCACAACATGGCATATAGATATTTTTAACCACAAGTCTTTTGGATTGGAGGAGATTTTTAATTCAGGTTGTTATTTTCACCACTTAATTCACTGTGCACTTTTCACGCACGTCTCCTCCACTCTCCCCTATGCACACCCTCTCCACCACTCTCACCATGTGCGTTCCCTTCACAATTTTGCTTTGTAGTAGCCGCTTACCTTTGTCCTGTTGGGTGCTTGCTTCTGGGCCCCATGTTGCCAGGACGATGTATTGTAGCACACAACACAGAGGCTTGCGCAGCAGACAGCACTCTCAGACAATCTGACATCTTTGACGCACGCATTATTTCAGCCCCGATTTTTCACCTCCAAGGCTCCAGGCACGGTCTTTCATTTTCTAATTAACTGGCAGGGTCATCCCAGGGCCCTCGAGGCTGAGACTTTATGAGCCTAAACCAGAGTCATAGGCACTTAAGCACGCCACACGCCAGCATACGATAGAAGGCTGACACCTTCATCGCACCATATTCTGATAAACACGAACAGATTGAAATGTTTGTCTACTCAGGCCGCGTAATAGCCAGAAAGTTGGGTGTTTTTCTCGTGCATGCATTGCATTTGGAATGAATTTCACCGCCACAGGATTTTGTCTTTATTTTTGCATAGTCTGTTTTTCCTGTTGTTTCTATGCCTTGTCATGTCACTAGGAGCTCGTATTCCTGCTTGCAGTAAAATGACACGCATGACTTTTGGCGCTAGCTGTAGTAAAATGCTTACTCATGACAATGGACATAGCAATCAGACTACTGCATCCAAACCACATTCACCTGTATATATACTGCACATGTCCGCCCATAGCGCTATGTGATCAAGGCTGCATGTCTGGCAGCCGAAACGCGTCATGTTGGACCTTTTCATGATGTGTGAATAAACTACCATCCTGTTTTCACACCAGCTTTTGGAGTCTGTGCCCGTGTGTTGCGCCGGAGTGTCTGTCGTGACATTGGGATTTCTTCGTATATATATATATATATATATATATATATATATATATATATATATATATATATATAAGAATCAAATGCTTTATTTCGATTGCTGGAATCATAAAAGCAACAAACAAAGAACACAGACCGACATTCAAAGTACAATATATCACATTAATATAAATACATGGTTTGACAAGGTTAAAAGATAGCTAAAAAGATACTATAAAACTTTTAAAACCTAAAGATTGATCAGAAATTTGAACATATTTTAAAACATCTGTATATAAGGCCTTGCAAAAGGGTATAAAAATGAGCTTAGATGCACAACCAAACATAATATGCGGAGCTTGCGAATTAAAACAATTATACTAGGATATCTGGGGAGGTGTACGGGAAACAACCAGAAGTTGAGAAGTAAATAAGCGAACACAGATATTTATCCCTCCACAAGCATGCTAGTGCCCTTTAGTGCTTTGTTTCTGGTGATCCAGGCACGGCTCAAAAACTTCGCCACCCCACACAAAAAAACCACACCTGGGTCAGTTTTTAGGATGCGCAAAGCAATCCTATAATCACGTGTACCCATAATTTTACAAACCGGTTTTATCCAGCTGGACCTAGCAACAGAATAAGCCGGACAGTTAAACAAAAAGTGGGGCAAGCTTTCCAACGGCGCTCTACAGCAAGGACATGCCTTACTTTGATACTTGTGAGAGTGCCACTTTGAGGTGGTTGCATTGATAGGAAGTGTGCCCAGCCTGAATTGCATGAATAACTGTCTGTCACGTGGTATCTGAATGTTGTCCAGGTAGGGCTCTAAGCCTCTACACTGTTTGTGGCGAAAGAACTCTTCTGTTAAGCTCCCCATTTCTGGATTGCTCAGTTCTTTGGTGTCAACCCAGTTCCAATAGATATGCTTAAGCTCTGCCTTATTAGGTGGTATCTGCTTCCGTAAAACCCAACTGGGACAACAGCCTTCTAACGTTGGATATCCACTTTACCCTATGCCCTGAGTCTAAACCTATCACCTCTGTTAGAGCCGCGGCATAATTGGCAAGCTCTGGGGTGCGCATCACTCGCGCCCAAAAAAGAAGAGGGCGCAGTTTTGCAATATCCCTGAAAGGCCGTCTGCCCATATCAAACATCAGGGGGGTTAATGGAGTGTTACTAGGAAGCATCACCAGATCCCTCAAAAACTTATTCTCGGACCTGCCAATATCTTCGATGTTTTCGAAGCCCCATAACTCCGCCCCGTACAACGCAGCGGCAACGGCTTTGGCTTCGTAAATTGCAAGGGCTGGATCTACCGGCCTACTATAAGAGGCCCGATGTTCTTTACTAAGAGCCCCAGCAGCACGTTTGTGATTTAATAACATCTTAGCTAGGTGCGGCTTCCAATGCATTTTGTCAGTGAGGCGGATGCCCAAATAATCGAACACATTTACCCTCTCTAGTCGAATATTATTTAAAATTAAATCATTTTTAAAAGCCTTGTACAGATTAAAAACCATGAATTTTGTCTTTTCTTTGTTAATAACCAAACCCCTGGAGTCGCAGAATAGCTGGTATCGATTGAGAAGTCTTTGCAGCCCAATCGGGGTTTTCGACACCAGAAGGGTGTCATCGGCAAACAACAATGTAGGAACTTTCTCGCCCGCCAGGATTGGGGCATCTGCCTGGATCTCCTGAAGAAATCTCACCACCCCATTGATGTACAAAGAAAACAGGGTAGGTGCCATGACACACCCCTGGCGGACTCCCCTGCCGACCGGAATCTTTTCTGTGACCTCCCCCTGGGGACCCCACCTAACTTGGGCGAAGTTTCCTTCGTGCAGTCGAATTAAAAAATTAAGAATATATATAAAAATATATATATAAATATACATGTATATGCACACAACGTCCTCCGAGCACAGGAGCCCCCGACCCTACAGGGCGGCCTCAGAAACAATGGGCACGGAGAAGACCATAAACCACCATCGTGAACAATAAATATGAGGCCCAGTTCCGGATATGTGGCATTTTATTCAAAGACACAGCAGCACATCATGCTCCATTTTTCCCTACACGTTTCGGCGTTCATTCGCCTTGATCACAGGTGGAGGTAATCTGCAAAGTGCTTACGTGCATGCTTTTAAAACAACCATTTGGTCACGTGACTGGTGAGTAAACTACATTTCCCAGCGTGCATTTTAAAAGTCATTTTTAAATTTTATAAGTTGGAAGTCCATATTTTCAGCATTGTGCTTAATTTATCACTTTTTTCATGCACTGGCATTGGTATGCGATCCCGATGGAAACCAATCACGTGAATACTCCTCTTGGCATAGTGCTCGAATTCTAAGATTGTCTTGCAAAAATACCACTTCTCCGGACCGATCAGGACAGGATGTAATCCTATCTGAATCCCTTCCTTGCACACACAGATTCGCTTTGTTAGCCTTCCTTTGTAGGTATGCGAGTGCTAGTGGGTCATGCTCCAGATCAAAATGCACACAACGTCCTCCGAGCACAGGAGCCCCCGACCCTTCAGGGCGTCCTCAGAAACAATGGGCACGGAGAAGCCCATAAACCACCATCATGAACAATAAATATGAGGCCCAGTTCCGGATATGTGGCATTTTATTCAAAGACATAGCAGCACATCATGCTCCATTTTTCCCTACGCATTTCGGCGTTCATTCGCCTTGATCACAGGTGGAGGTAATCTGCAAAGTGCTTACGTGCATGCTTTTAAAACAACCATTTGGTCACATGACTGGTGAGTAAACTACATTTCCCAGCGTGCATTTTAAAAGTCATTTGTAAATTTTATAAGTTGGAAGTCCATATTTTCAGCATTGTGCTTACTTTATCACTTTTTTCATGCACTGGCATTGGTATGCGATCCCGATGGAAACCAATCACGTGAATACTCCTCTTGGCGTAGTGCTCGAATTCTACTATTGTCTTGCAAAAATGCCACTTCTCCGGACCGATCAGGACAGGATGTAATCCTATCTGAATCCCTTCCTTGCACACACAGATTCGCTTTGTTAGCCTTCCTTTGTAGGTATGCGAGTGCTAGTGGGTCATGCTCCAGATCAAAATGCACACAACGTCCTCCGAGCACAGGAGCCCCCGACCCTTCAGTGCGGCCTCAGAAACAATGGGCACGGAGAAGCCCATAAACCACCATCGTGAACAATAAATATGAGGCCCAGTTCCGGATATGTGGCATTTTATTCAAAGACACAGCAGCACATCATGCTCCATTTTTCCCTACGCGTTTCGGCGTTCATTCGCCTTGATCACAGGTGGAGGTAATCTGCAAAGTGCTTACGTGCATGCTTTTAAAACAACCATTTAGTCACATGACTGGTGAGTAAACTACATTTCCCAGCGTTCATTTTAAAAGTCATTTTTAAATTTTATAAGTTGGAAGTCCATATTTTCAGCATTGTGCTTACTTTATCACTTTTTTCATGCACTGGCATTGGTATGCGATCCTGATGGAAACCAATCACGTGAATACTCCTCTTGGCGTAGTGCTCGAATTCTACGATTGTCTTGCAAAAATGCCACTTCTCCGGACCGATCAGGACAGGATGTAATCCTATCTGAATCCCTTCCTTGCACACACAGATTCGCTTTGTTAGCCTTCCTTTGTAGGTATGCGAGTGCTAGTGGCTCATGCTCCAGATCAAAATGCACACAACGTCCTCCGAGCAGAGGAGCCCCCGACCCTTCAGTGCGGCCTCAGAAACAATGGGCACGGAGAAGCCCATAATCCACCATCGTGAACTATAAATATGAGGCCCGGTTCCGGATATGTGGCATTTTATTCAAAGACACAGCAGCACATCATGCTCCATTTTTCCCTACGCGTTTCGGCGTTCATTCGCCTTGATCACAGGTGGAGGTAATCTGCAAAGTGCTTACGTGCATGCTTTTAAAACAACCATTTGGTCACATGACTGGTGAGTAAACTACATTTCCCAGCGTTCATTTTAAAAGTCATTTTTAAATTTTATAAGTTGGAAGTCCATATTTTCAGCATTGTGCTTACTTTATCACTTTTTTCATGCACTGGCATTGGTATGCGATCCCGATGGAAACCAATCACGTGAATACTCCTCTTGGCGTAGTGCTCGAATTCTACGATTGTCTTGCAAAAATGCCACTTCTCCGGACCGATCAGGACAGGATGTAATCCTATCTGAATCCCTTCCTTGCACACACAGATTCGCTTTGTTAGCCTTCCTTTGTAGGTATGCGAGTGCTAGTGGCTCATGCTCCAGATCAAAATGCACACAACGTCCTCCGAGCAGAGGAGCCCCCGACCCTTCAGTGCGGCCTCAGAAACAATGGGCACGGAGAAGCCCATAATCCACCATCGTGAACTATAAATATGAGGCCCAGTTCCGGATATGTGGCATTTTATTCAAAGACACAGCAGCACATCATGCTCCATTTTTCCCTACACGTTTCGGCATTCATTCGCCTTGATCACAGGTGGCGGTAATCTGCAAAGTGCTTACGTGCATTCTTTTAAAACAACCATTTGGTCACATGACTGGTGAGTAAACTACATTTCCTAGCGTGCATTTTAAAAGTCATTTTTAAATTTTATAAGTTGGAAGTCCATATTTTCAGCATTGTGCTTACTTTATCACTTTTTTCATGCACTGGCATTGGTATGCGATCCTGATGGAAACCAATCACGTGAATACTCCTCTTGGCGTAGTGCACGAATTCTACGATTGTCTTGCAAAAATGCCACTTCTCCGGATCGATCAAGACAGGATGTAATCCTATCTGAATCCCTTCCTTGCGCACACAGATTCGCTTTGTTAGCCTTCCTTTGTAGGTATGCGAGTGCTAGTGGGTCATGCTCCAGATCAAAATGCACACAACGTCCTCCAAGCACAGGAGCCCCCGACCCTTCAGGGCGGCCTCAGAAACAATGGGCACGGAGAAGCCCATAAACCACCATCATGAACAATAAATATGAGGCCCAGTTCCGGATATGTGGCATTTTATTCCGGATATGTGGCATTTTATTCAAAGACATAGCAGCACTTCATGCTCCATTTTCCCCTACGCGTTTCGGCGTTCATTCGCCTTGATCACAGGTGGAGGTAATCTGCAAAGTGCTTACATGCATGCTTTTAAAACAACCATTTGGTCACATGACTGGTGAGTAAACTACATTTCCCAGCGTGCATTTTAAAAGTCATTTGTAAATTTTATAAGTTGGAAGTCCATATTTTCAGCATTGTGCTTACTTTATCACTTTTTTCATGCACTGGCATTGGTATGCGATCCCGATGGAAACCAATCACGTGAATACTCCTCTTGGCGTCGTGCTCGAATTCTACGATTGTCTTGCAAAATTGCCGCTTCTCCGGACCGATCAGGACAGGATGTAATCCTATCTGAATCCCTTCCTTGCACACACAGATTCACTTTGTTAGCCTTCCTTTGTAGGTATGCGAGTGCTAGTGGGTCATACTCCAGATCAAAATGCACACAACATCCTCCGAGCACAGGAGCCCCAACCCTTCAGGGCGGCCTCAGAAACAATGGGCACTGAAAAGCCCATAAACCACCATCGTGAACCATAAATATGAGTCCCAGTTCCGGATATGTGGCATTTTATTCAAAGACACAGCAGCACATCATGCTCCATTTTTCCCTACACGTTTCGGCGTTCATTCGCCTTGATCACAGGTGGAGGTAATCTGCAAAGTGCTTACGTGCATGCTTTTAAAACAACCATTTGGTCACGTGACTGGTGAGTAAACTACATTTCCCAGCGTGCATTTTAAAAGTCATTTTTAAATTTTATAAGTTGGAAGTCCATATTTTCAACATTGTGCTTACTTTATCACTTTTTTCATGCACTGGCACTGGTATGCGATCCCGATGGAAACCAATCACGTGAATACTCCTCTTGGCGAAGTGCTCGAATTCTACGATTGTCTTGCAAAAATGCCACTTCTCCGGACCGATCAGGACAGGATGTAATCCTATCTGAATCCCTTCCCTGCACACACAGATTCGTTTTGTTAGCCTTCCTTTGTAGGTATGCGAGTGCTAGTGGGTCATGCTCCAGATCAAAATGCACACAACGTCCTCCGAGCATAGGAGCCCCCGACCCTTCAGGGCGGCCTCAGAAACAATGGGCACGGAGAAGCCCATAAACCACCATCGTGAACAAAAAATATGAGGCCCAGTTCCGGATATGTGGCATTTTATTCAAAGACACAGCAGCACATCATGCTCCATTTTTCCCTACACGTTTCGGCGTTCATTCGCCTTGATCACAGGTGGAGGTAATCTGCAAAGTGCTTACAAACATGCTTTTAAAACAACCATTTGGTCACGTGACTGGTGAGTAAACTACATTTCCCAGCGTGCATTTTAAAAGTCATTTTTAAATTTTATAAGTTGGAAGTCCATATTTTCAGCATTGTGCTTACTTTATCACTTTTTTCATGCACTGGCATTGGTATGCGATCCCGATAGAAACCAATCACGTGAATACTCCTCTTGGCGTAGTGCTCGAATTCTAAGATTGTCTTGCAAAAATGCCACTTCTCCGGACCGATCAGGACAGGATGTAATCCTATCTGAATCCCTTCCTTGCACACACAGATTCGCTTTGTTAGCCTTCCTTCGTAGGTATGCGAGTGCTAGTGGGTCATGCTCCAGATCAAAATGCACACAACGTCCTCCGAGCACAGGAGTCCCCGACCCTTCAGGGCGGCCTCAGAAACAATGGGCACGGAGAAGCCCATAAACCACCATCATGAACAATAAATATGAGGCCCAGTTCCGGATATGTGGCATTTTATTTCGGATATGTGGCATTTTATTCAAAGACATAGCAGCGCATCATGCTCCATTTTTCCCTACGCATTTCGGCGTTCATTCGCCTTGATCACAGGTGGAGGTAATCTGCAAAGTGTTTACGTTCTTGCTTTTAAAACAACCATTTGGTCACATGACTGGTGAGTAAACCACATTTCCCAGCGTGCATTTTAAAAGTCATTTGTAAATTTTATAAGTTGGAAGTCCATATTTTCAGCATTGTGCTTACTTTATCACTTTTTTCATGCACTGGCATTGGTATGCGATCCCGATGGAAACCAATCACGTGAATACTCCTCTGGGCGTAGAGCTCGAATTCTACGATTGTCTTGCAAAAATGCCACTTCTCCGGACCGATCAGGACAGGATGTAATCCTATCTGACTCCCTTCCTTGCACACACAGATTTGCTTTGTTAGCCTTCCTTTGTAGGTATGCGAGTGCTAGTGGGTCATGCTCCAGATCAAAATGCACACAACGTCCTCCGAGCACAGGAGCCCCCGACCCTTCAGGGCGGCCTCAGAAACAATGGGCACGGAGAAGCCCATAAACCACCATAGTGAACAATAAATATGAGGCCCAGTTCCGGATATGTGGCATTTTATTCAAAGACATAGCAGCACATCATGCTCCATTTTCCCCTTCGCGTTTCGGCGTTCATTCGCCTTGATCACAGGTGGAGGTAATCTGCAAAGTGCTTACGTGCATGCTTTTAAAACAACTATTTGGTCACATGACTGGTGAGTAAACTACATTTCCCAGCGTGCATTTTAAAAGTCATTTGTAAATTTTATAAGTTGGAAGTCCATATTTTCAGCATTGTGCTTACTTTATCACTTTTTTCATGCACTGGCATTGGTATGCGATCCCGATGGAAACCAATCACGTGAATACTCCTCTTGGCGTAGTGCTCGAATTCTACGATTGTCTTGCAACAATGCCACTTCTCCGGACCGATCAGGACAGGATGTAATCCTATCTGAATCCCTTCCTTGCACACACAGATTCGCTTTGTTAGCCTTCCTTTGTAGGTATGCGAGTGCTAGTGGGTCATGCTCCAGATCAAAATGCACACAACGTCCTCCGAGCACAGGAGCCCCCGACCCTTCAGTGCGGCCTCAGAAACAATGGGCACGGAGAAGCCCATAAACCACCATCGTGAAACAATAAATATGAGGCCCAGTGTACGGATATGTGGCATTTTATTCAAAGACACAGCAGCACATCATGCTCCATTTTTCCCTACGCGTTTCGGCGTTCATTCGCCTTGATCACAGGTGGAGGTAATCTGCAAAGTGCTTACGTGCATTCTTTTAAAACAACCATTTGGTCACATGACTGGTGAGTAAACTACATTTCCTAGCGTGCATTTTAAAAGTCATTTTTAAATTTTATAAGTTGGAAGTCCATATTTTCAGCATTGTGCTTACTTTATCACTTTTTTCATGCACTGGCATTGGTATGCGATCCTGATGGAAACCAATCACGTGAATACTCCTCTTGGCGTAGTGCTCGAATTCTACGATTGTCTTGCAAAAATGCCACTTCTCCGGACCGATCAGGACAGGATGTAATCCTATCTGAATCCCTTCCTTGCACACACAGATTCGCTTTGTTAGCCTTCCTTTGTAGGTATGCGAGTGCTAGTGGCTCATGCTCCAGATCAAAATGCACACAACGTCCTCCGAGCAGAGGAGCCCCCGACCCTTCAGTGCGGCCTCAGAAACAATGGGCACGGAGAAGCCCATAATCCACCATCGTGAACTATAAATATGAGGCCCGGTTCCGGATATGTGGCATTTTATTCAAAGACACAGCAGCACATCATGCTCCATTTTTCCCTACGCGTTTCGGCGTTCATTCGCCTTGATCACAGGTGGAGGTAATCTGCAAAGTGCTTACGTGCATGCTTTTAAAACAACCATTTGGTCACATGACTGGTGAGTAAACTACATTTCCCAGCGTTCATTTTAAAAGTCATTTTTAAATTTTATAAGTTGGAAGTCCATATTTTCAGCATTGTGCTTACTTTATCACTTTTTTCATGCACTGGCATTGGTATGCGATCCCGATGGAAACCAATCACGTGAATACTCCTCTTGGCGTAGTGCTCGAATTCTACGATTGTCTTGCAAAAATGCCACTTCTCCGGACCGATCAGGACAGGATGTAATCCTATCTGAATCCCTTCCTTGCACACACAGATTCGCTTTGTTAGCCTTCCTTTGTAGGTATGCGAGTGCTAGTGGCTCATGCTCCAGATCAAAATGCACACAACGTCCTCCGAGCAGAGGAGCCCCCGACCCTTCAGTGCGGCCTCAGAAACAATGGGCACGGAGAAGCCCATAATCCACCATCGTGAACTATAAATATGAGGCCCAGTTCCGGATATGTGGCATTTTATTCAAAGACACAGCAGCACATCATGCTCCATTTTTCCCTACACGTTTCGGCGTTCATTCGCCTTGATCACAGGTGGAGGTAATCTGCAAAGTGCTTACGTGCATGCTTTTAAAACAACCATTTGGTCACATGACTGGTGAGTAAACTACATTTCCCAGCGTGCATTTTAAAAGTCATTTTTAAATTTTATAAGTTGGAAGTCCATATTTTCAGCATTGTGCTTACTTTATCACTTTTTTCATGCACTGGCATTGGTATGCGATCCCGATGGAAACCAATCACGTGAATACTCCTCTTGGCGTAGTGCTCGAATTCTACGATTGTCTTGCAAAAATGCCACTTCTCCGGACCGATCAAGACAGGATGTAATCCTATCTGAATCCCTTCCTTGCACACACAGATTCGCTTTGTTAGCCTTCCTTTGTAGGTATGCGAGTGCTAGTGGGTCATGCTCCAGATCAAAATGCACACAACGTCCTCCGAGCACAGGAGCCCCCGACCCTTCAGGGCGGCCTCAGAAACAATGGGCACGGAGAAGCCCATAAACCACCATCATGAACAATAAATATGAGGCCCAGTTCCGGATATGTGGCATTTTATTCCGGATATGTGGCATTTTATTCAAAGACACAGCAGCACATCATGCTCCATTTTTCCCTACACGTTTCGGCGTTCATTCGCCTTGATCACAGGTGGAGGTAATCTGCAAAGTGCTTACGTGCATGCTTTTAAAACAACCATTTGGTCACGTGACTGGTGAGTAAACTACATTTCCCAGCGTGCATTTTAAAAGTCATTTTTAAATTTTATAAGTTGGAAGTCCATATTTTCAGCATTGTGCTTACTTTATCACTTTTTTCATGCACTGGCATTGGTATGCGATCCCGATGGAAACCAATCACGTGAATACTCCTCTTGGCGTAGTGCTCGAATTCTACGATTGTCTTGCAAAAATGCCACTTCTCCGGACCGATCAGGACAGGATGTAATCCTATCTGAATCCCTTCCTTGCACACACAGATTCGCTTTGTTAGCCTTCCTTTGTAGGTATGCGAGTGCTAGTGGGTCATGCTCCAGATCAAAATGCACACAACGTCCTCCGAGCATAGGAGCCCCCGACCCTTCAGGGCGGCCTCAGAAACAATGGGCACGGAGAAGCCCATAAACCACCATCGTGAACAATAAATATGAGGCCCAGTTCCGGATATGTGGCATTTTATTCAAAGACACAGCAGCACATCATGCTCCATTTTTCCCTACACGTTTCGGCGTTCATTCGCCTTGATCACAGGTGGAGGTAATCTGCAAAGTGCTTACATGCATGCTTTTAAAACAACCATTTGGTCACGTGACTGGTGAGTAAACTACATTTCCCAGCGTGCATTTTAAAAGTCATTTTTAAATTTTATAAGTTGGAAGTCCATATTTTCAGCATTGTGCTTACTTTATCACTTTTTTCATGCACTGGCATTGGTATGCGATCCCGATAGAAACCAATCACGTGAATACTCCTCTTGGCGTAGTGCTCGAATTCTAAGATTGTCTTGCAAAAATGCCACTTCTCCGGACCGATCAGGACAGGATGTAATCCTATCTGAATCCCTTCCTTGCACACACAGATTCGCTTTGTTAGCCTTCCTTTGTAGGTATGCGAGTGCTAGTGGGTCATGCTCCAGATCAAAATGCACACAACGTCCTCCGAGCACAGGAGCCCCCGACCCTTCAGGGCGGCCTCAGAAACAATGGGCACGGAGAAGCCCATAAACCACCATCGTGAACAATAAATATGAGGCCCAGTTCCGGATATGTGGCATTTTATTCAAAGACATAGCAGCACATCATGCTCCATTTTCCCCTACGCGTTTCGGCGTTCATTCGCCTTGATCACAGGTGGAGGTAATCTGCAAAGTGCTTACGTGCATGCTTTTAAAACAACCATTTGGTCACATGACTGGTGAGTAAACTACATTTCCCAGCGTGCATTTTAAAAGTCATTTGTAAATTTTATAAGTTGGAAGTCCATATTTTCAGCATTGTGCTTACTTTATCACTTTTTTCATGCACTGGCATTGGTATGCGATCCCGATGGAAACCAATCACGTGAATACTCCTCTTGGCGTAGTGCTCGAATTCTACGATTGTCTTGCAAAAATGCCACTTCTCCGGACCGATCAGGACAGGATGTAATCCTATCTGAATCCCTTCCTTGCACACACAGATTCGCTTTGTTAGCCTTCCTTTGTAGGTATGCGAGTGCTAGTGGGTCATGCTCCAGATCAAAATGCACACAACGTCCTCCGAGCACAGGAGCCCCCGACCCTTCAGGGCGGCCTCAGAAACAATGGGCACGGAGAAGCCCATAAACCACCATCGTGAACAATAAATATGAGTCCCAGTTCCGGATATGTGGCATTTTATTCAAAGACACAGCAGCACATCATGCTCCATTTTTCCCTACACGTTTCGGCGTTCATTCGCCTTGATCACAGGTGGAGGTAATCTGCAAAGTGCTTACGTGCATGCTTTTAAAACAACCATTTGGTCACGTGACTGGTGAGTAAACTACATTTCCCAGCGTGCATTTTAAAAGTCATTTTTAAATTTTATAAGTTGGAAGTCCATATTTTCAGCATTGTGCTTACTTTATCACTTTTTTCATGCACTGGCATTGGTATGCGATCCCGATGGAAACCAATCACGTGAATACTCCTCTTGGCGTAGTGCTCGAATTCTACGATTGTCTTGCAAAAATGCCACTTCTCCGGACCGATCAGGACAGGATGTAATCCTATCTGAATCCCTTCCTTGCACACACAGATTTGCTTTGTTAGCCTTCCTTTGTAGGTATGCGAGTGCTAGTGGGTCATGCTCCAGATCAAAATGCACACAACGTCCTCCGAGCACAGGAGCCCCCGACCCTTCAGGGCGGCCTCAGAAACAATGGGCACGGAGAAGCCCATAAACCACCATCGTGAACAATAAATATGAGGCCCAGTTCCGGATATGTGGCATTTTATTCAAAGACATAGCAGCACATCATGCTCCATTTTTCCCTACGCGTTTCGGCGTTCATTCGCCTTGATCACAGGTGGAGGTAATCTGCAAAGTGCTTACGTGCATGCTTTTAAAACAACCATTTGGTCACATGACTGGTGAGTAAACTACATTTCCCAGCGTGCATTTTAAAAGTCATTTGTAAATTTTATAAGTTGGAAGTCCATATTTTCAGCATTGTGCTTACTTTATCACTTTTTTCATGCACTGGCATTGGTATGCGATCCCGATGGAAACCAATCACGTGAATACTCCTCTTGGCGTAGTGCTCGAATTCTACGATTGTCTTGCAACAATGCCACTTCTCCGGACCGATCAGGACAGGATGTAATCCTATCTGAATCCCTTCCTTGCACACACAGATTCGCTTTGTTAGCCTTCCTTTGTAGGTATGCGAGTGCTAGTGGGTCATGCTCCAGATCAAAATGCACACAACGTCCTCCGAGCACAGGAGCCCCCGACCCTTCAGTGCGGCCTCAGAAACAATGGGCACGGAGAAGCCCATAAACCACCATCGTGAAACAATAAATATGAGGCCCAGGTCCGGATATGTGGCATTTTATTCAAAGACACAGCAGCACATCATGCTCCATTTTTCCCTACGCGTTTCGGCGTTCATTCGCCTTGATCACAGGTGGAGGTAATCTGCAAAGTGCTTACGTGCATGCTTTTAAAACAACCATTTGGTCACATGACTGGTGAGTAAACTACATTTCCCAGCGTTCATTTTAAAAGTCATTTTTAAATTTTATAAGTTGGAAGTCCATATTTTCAGCATTGTGCTTACTTTATCACTTTTTTCATGCACTGGCATTGGTATGCGATCCTGATGGAAACCAATCACGTGAATACTCCTCTTGGCGTAGTGCTCGAATTCTACGATTGTCTTGCAAAAATGCCACTTCTCCGGACCGATCAGGACAGGATGTAATCCTATCTGAATCCCTTCCTTGCACACACAGATTCGCTTTGTTAGCCTTCCTTTGTAGGTATGCGAGTGCTAGTGGGTCATGCTCCAGATCAAAATGCACACAACGTCCTCCGAGCACAGGAGCCCCCGACCCTTCAGGGCGGCCTCAGAAACAATGGGCACGGAGAAGCCCATAAACCACCATCATGAACAATAAATATGAGGCCCAGTTCCGGATATGTGGCATTTTATTCGGATATGTGGCATTTTATTCAAAGACACAGCAGCACATCATGCTCCATTTTTCCCTACGCGTTTCGGCGTTCATTCGCCTTGATCACAGGTGGAGGTAATCTGCAAAGTGCTTACGTGCATGCTTTTAAAACAACCATTTGGTCACATGACTGGTGAGTAAACTACATTTCCCAGCGTGCATTTTAAAAGTCATTTGTAAATTTTATAAGTTGGAAGTCCATATTTTCAGCATTGTGCTTACTTTATCACTTTTTTCATGCACTGGCATTGGTATGCGATCCCGATGGAAACCAATCACGTGAATACTCCTCTTGGCGTAGTGCTCGAATTCTACGATTGTCTTGCAAAATTGCCACTTCTCCGGACCGATCAGGACAGGATGTAATCCTATCTGAATCCCTTCCTTGCACACACAGATTCGCTTTGTTAGCCTTCCTTTGTAGGTATGCGAGTGCTAGTGGGTCATGCTCCAGATCAAAATGCACACAACATCCTCCGAGCACAGGAGCCCCCGACCCTTCAGGGCGGCCTCAGAAACAATGGGCACGGAGAAGCCCATAAACCACCATCGTGAACAATAAATATGAGGCCCAGTTCCGGATATGTGGCATTTTATTCAAAGACACAGCAGCACATCATGCTCCATTTTTCCCTACACGTTTCGGCGTTCATTCGCCTTGATCACAGGTGGAGGTAATCTGCAAAGTGCTTACGTGCATGCTTTTAAAACAACCATTTGGTCACGTGACTGGTGAGTAAACTACATTTCCCAGCGTGCATTTTAAAAGTCATTTTTAAATTTTATAAGTTGGAAGTCCATATTTTCAGCATTGTGCTTACTTTATCACTTTTTTCATGCACTGGCATTGGTATGCGATCCCGATGGAAACCAATCACGTGAATACTCCTCTTGGCAAAGTGCTCGAATTCTACGATTGTCTTGCAAAAATGCCACTTCTCCGGACCGATCAGGACAGGATGTAATCCTATCTGAATCCCTTCCTTGCACACACAGATTCGTTTTGTTAGCCTTCCTTTGTAGGTATGCGAGTGCTAGTGGGTCATGCTCCAGATCAAAATGCACACAACGTCCTCCGAGCATAGGAGCCCCCGACCCTTCAGGGCGGCCTCAGAAACAATGGGCACGGAGAAGCCCGTAAACCACCATCGTGAACAATAAATATGAGGCCCAGTTCCGGATATGTGGCATTTTATTCAAAGACACAGCAGCACATCATGCTCCATTTTTCCCTACACGTTTCGGCGTTCATTCGCCTTGATCACAGGTGGAGGTAATCTGCAAAGTGCTTACATGCATGCTTTTAAAACAACCATTTGGTCACGTGACTGGTGAGTAAACTACATTTCCCAGCGTGCATTTTAAAAGTCATTTTTAAATTTTATAAGTTGGAAGTCCATATTTTCAGCATTGTGCTTACTTACTTTATCACTTTTTTCATGCACTGGCATTGGTATGCGATCCCGATAGAAACCAATCACGTGAATACTCCTCTTGGCGTAGTGCTCGAATTCTAAGATTGTCTTGCAAAAATGCCACTTCTCCGGACCGATCAGGACAGGATGTAATCCTATCTGAATCCCTTCCTTGCACACACAGATTCGCTTTGTTAGCCTTCCTTTGTAGGTATGCGAGTGCTAGTGGGTCATGCTCCAGATCAAAATGCACACAACGTCCTCCGAGCACAGGAGCCCCCGACCCTTCAGGGCGGCCTCAGAAACAATGGGCACGGAGAAGCCCATAAACCACCATCATGAACAATAAATATGAGGCCCAGTTCCGGATATGTGGCATTTTATTTCGGATATGTGGCATTTTATTCAAAGACATAGCAGCGCATCATGCTCCATTTTTCCCTACGCATTTCGGCGTTCATTCGCCTTGATCACAGGTGGAGGTAATCTGCAAAGTGCTTACGTGCTTGCTTTTAAAACAACCATTTGGTCACATGACTGGTGAGTAAACTACATTTCCCAGCGTGCATTTTGAAAGTCATTTGTAAATTTTATAAGTTGGAAGTCCATATTTTCAGCATAGTGCTTACTTTATCACTTTTTTCATGCACTGGCATTGGTATGCGATCCCGATGGAAACCAATCACGTGAATTCTCCTCTGGGCGTAGTGCTCGAATTCTACGATTGTCTTGCAAAAATGCCACTTCTCCGGACCGATCAGGACAGGATGTAATCCTATCTGAATCCCTTCCTTGCACACACAGATTTGCTTTGTTAGCCTTCCTTTGTAGGTATGCGAGTGCTAGTGGGTCATGCTCCAGATCAAAATGCACACAACGTCCTCCGAGCACAGGAGCCCCCGACCCTTCAGGGCGGCCTCAGAAACAATGGGCACGGAGAAGCCCATAAACCACCATCAGTGAACAATAAATATGAGGCCCAGTTCCGGATATGTGGCATTTTATTAAAAGACACAGCAGCACATCATGCTCCATTTTTCCCTACGCGTTTCGGCGTTCATTCGCCTTGATCACAGGTGGAGGTAATCTGCAAAGTGCTTACGTGCATTCTTTTAAAACAACCATTTGGTCACATGACTAGTGAGTAAACTACATTTCCCAGCGTGCATTTTAAAAGTCATTTTTAAATTTTATAAGTTGGAAGTCCATATTTTCAGCATTGTGCTTACTTTATCACTTTTTTCATGCACTGGCATTGGTATGCGATCCCGATGGAAACCAATCACGTGAATACTCCTCTTGGCGTAGTGCTCGAATTCTACGATTGTCTTGCAAAAATGCCACTTCTCCGGACCGATCAGGACAGGATGTAATCCTATCTGAATCCCTTCCTTGCGCACACAGATTCGCTTTGTTAGCCTTCCTTTGTAGGTATGCGAGTGCTAGTGGGTCATGCTCCAGATCAAAATGCACACAACGTCCTCCGAGCACAGGAGCCCCCGACCCTTCAGGGCGGCCTCAGAAACAATGGGCACGGAGAAGCCCATAAACCACCATCGTGAACAATAAATATGAGGCCCAGTTCCGGATATGTGGCATTTTATTCAAAGACATAGCAGCACTTCATGCTCCATTTTCCCCTACGCGTTTCGGCGTTCATTCGCCTTGATCACAGGTGGAGGTAATCTGCAAAGTGCTTACATGCATGCTTTTAAAACAACCATTTGGTCACATGACTGGTGAGTAAACTACATTTCCCAGCGTGCATTTTAAAAGTCATTTGTAAATTTTATAAGTTGGAAGTCCATATTTTCAGCATTGTGCTTACTTTATCACTTTTTTCATGCACTGGCATTGGTATGCGATCCCAATGGAAACCAATCACGTGAATACTCCTCTTGGCGTAGTGCTCGAATTCTACGATTGTCTTGCAAAATTGCCGCTTCTCCGGACCGATCAGGACAGGATGTAATCCTATCTGAATCCCTTCCTTGTACACACAGATTCACTTTGTTAGCCTTCCTTTGTAGGTATGCGAGTGCTAGTGGGTCATGCTCCAGATCAAAATGCACACAACATCCTCCGAGCACAGGAGCCCCCAACCCTTCAGGGCGGCCTCAGAAACAATGGGCACTGAGAAGCCCATAAACCACCATCGTGAACAATAAATATGAGTCCCAGTTCCGGATATGTGGCATTTTATTCAAAGACACAGCAGCACATCATGCTCCATTTTTCCCTACACATTTCGGCGTTAATTCGCCTTGATCACAGGTGGAGGTAATCTGCAAAGTGCTTACGTGCATGCTTTTAAAACAACCATTTGGTCACGTGACTGGTGAGTTAACTACATTTCCCAGCGTGCATTTTAAAAGTCATTTTTAAATTTTATAAGTTGGAAGTCCATATTTTCAGCATTGTGCTTAATTTATCACTTTTTTCATGCACTGGCATTGGTATGCGATCCCGATGGAAACCAATCACGTGAATACTCCTCTTGGCGTCGTGCTCGAATTCTACGATTGTCTTGCAAAATTGCCGCTTCTCCGGACCGATCAGGACAGGATGCAATCCTATCTGACTCCCTTCCTTGCACACACAGATTTGCTTTGTTAGCCTTCCTTTGTAGGTATGCGAGTGCTAGTGGGTCATGCTCCAGATCAAAATGCACACAACGTCCTCCGAGCACAGGAGCCCCCGACCCTTCAGGGCGGCCTCAGAAACAATGGGCACGGAGAAGCCCATAAACCACCATAGTGAACAATAAATATGAGGCCCAGTTCCGGATATGTGGCATTTTATTCAAAGACATAGCAGCACATCATGCTCCATTTTTCCCTACGCGTTTCGGCGTTCATTCGCCTTGATCACAGGTGGAGGTAATCTGCAAAGTGCTTACGTGCATGCTTTTAAAACAACCATTTGGTCACATGACTGGTGAGTAAACTACATTTCCCAGCGTGCATTTTAAAAGTCATTTGTATATTTTATAAGTTGGAAGTCCATATTTTCAGCATTGTGCTTACTTTATCACTTTTTTCATGCACTGGCATTGGTATGCGATCCCGATGGAAACCAATCACATGAATACTCCTCTTGGCGTAGTGCTCGAATTCTACGATTGTCTTGCAACAATGCCACTTCTCCGGACCGATCAGGACAGGATGTAATCCTATCTGAATCCCTTCCTTGCACACACAGATTCGCTTTGTTAGCCTTCCTTTGTAGGTATGCGAGTGCTATTGGGTCATGCTCCATATCAAAATGCACACAACGTCCTCCGAGCACAGGAGCCCCCGACCCTTCAGTGCGGCCTCAGAAACAATGGGCACGGAGAAGCCCATAAACCACCATCGTGAAACAATAAATATGAGGCCCAGGTACGGATATGTGGCATTTTATTCAAAGACACAGCAGCACATCATACTCCATTTTTCCCTACGCGTTTCGGCGTTCATTCGCCTTGATCACAGGTGGAGGTAATCTGCAAAGTGCTTACGTGCATGCTTTTAAAACAACCATTTGGTCACATGACTGGTGAGTAAACTACATTTCCCAGCGTTCATTTTAAAAGTCATTTTTAAATTTTATAAGTTGGAAGTCCATATTTTCAGCATTGTGCTTACTTTATCACTTTTTTCATGCACTGGCATTGGTATGCGATCCCGATGGAAACCAATCACGTGAATACTCCTCTTGGCGTAGTGCTCGAATTCTACGATTGTCTTGCAAAAATGCCACTTCTCCGGACCGATCAAGACAGGATGTAATCCTATCTGAATCCCTTCCTTGCACACACAGATTCGCTTTGTTAGCCTTCCTTTGTAGGTATGCGAGTGCTAGTGGGTCATGCTCCAGATCAAAATGCACACAACGTCCTCCGAGCACAGGAGCCCCCGACCCTTCAGGGCGGCCTCAGAAACAATGGGCACGGAGAAGCCCATAAACCACCATCATGAACAATAAATATGAGGCCCAGTTCCGGATATGTGGCATTTTATTCCGGATATGTGGCATTTTATTCAAAGACATAGCAGCACTTCATGCTCCATTTTTCCCTACGCGTTTCGGCGTTCATTCGCCTTGATCACAGGTGGAGGTAATCTGCAAAGTGCTTACATGCATGCTTTTAAAACAACCATTTGGTCACATGACTGGTGAGTAAACTACATTTCCCAGCGTGCATTTTAAAAGTCATTTGTAAATTTTATAAGTTGGAAGTCCATATTTTCAGCATTGTGCTTACTTTATCACTTTTTTCATGCACTGGCATTGGTATGCGATCCCAATGGAAACCAATCACGTGAATACTCCTCTTGGCGTAGTGCTCGAATTCTACGATTGTCTTGCAAAATTGCCGCTTCTCCGGACCGATCAGGACAGGATGTAATCCTATCTGAATCCCTTCCTTGCACACACAGATTCACTTTGTTAGCCTTCCTTTGTAGGTATGCGAGTGCTAGTGGGTCATGCTCCAGATCAAAATGCACACAACATCCTCCGAGCACAGGAGCCCCCAACCCTTCAGGGCGGCCTCAGAAACAATGGGCACTGAGAAGCCCATAAACCACCATCGTGAACAATAAATATGAGTCCCAGTTCCGGATATGTGGCATTTTATTCAAAGACACAGCAGCACATCATGCTCCATTTTTCCCTACACGTTTCGGCGTTCATTCGCCTTGATCACAGGTGGAGGTAATCTGCAAAGTGCTTACGTGCATGCTTTTAAAACAACCATTTGGTCACGTGACTGGTGAGTAAACTACATTTCCCAGCGTGCATTTTAAAAGTCATTTTTAAATTTTATAAGTTGGAAGTCCATATTTTCAGCATTGTGCTTACTTTATCACTTTTTTCATGCACTGGCATTGGTATGCGATCCCGATGGAAACCAATCACGTGAATACTCCTCTTGGCGTAGTGCTCGAATTCTACGATTGTCTTGCAAAAATGCCACTTCTCCGGACCGATCAGGACAGGATGTAATCCTATCTGAATCCCTTCCTTGCACACACAGATTTGCTTTGTTAGCCTTCCTTTGTAGGTATGCGAGTGCTAGTGGGTCATGCTCCAGATCAAAATGCACACAACGTCCTCCGAGCATAGGAGCCCCCGACCCTTCAGGGCGGCCTCAGAAACAATGGGCACGGAGAAGCCCATAAACCACCATCGTGAACAATAAATATGAGGCCCAGTTCCGGATATGTGGCATTTTATTCAAAGACACAGCAGCACATCATGCTCCATTTTTCCCTACACGTTTCGGCGTTCATTCGCCTTGATCACAGGTGGAGGTAATCTGCAAAGTGCTTACATGCATGCTTTTAAAACAACCATTTGGTCACGTGACTGGTGAGTAAACTACATTTCCCAGCGTGCATTTTAAAAGTCATTTTTAAATTTTATAAGTTGGAAGTCCATATTTTCAGCATTGTGCTTACTTACTTTATCACTTTTTTCATGCACTGGCATTGGTATGCGATCCCGATAGAAACCAATCACGTGAATACTCCTCTTGGCGTAGTGCTCGAATTCTAAGATTGTCTTGCAAAAATGCCACTTCTCCGGACCGATCAGGACAGGATGTAATCCTATCTGAATCCCTTCCTTGCACACACAGATTCGCTTTGTTAGCCTTCCTTTGTAGGTATGCGAGTGCTAGTGGGTCATGCTCCAGATCAAAATGCACACAACGTCCTCCGAGCACAGGAGCCCCCGACCCTTCAGGGCGGCCTCAGAAACAATGGGCACGGAGAAGCCCATAAACCACAATCATGAACAATAAATATGAGGCCCAGTTCCGGATATGTGGCATTTTATTTCGGATATGTGGCATTTTATTCAAAGACATAGCAGCGCATCATGCACCATTTTTCCCTACGCATTTCGGCGTTCATTCGCCTTGATCACAGGTGGAGGTAATCTGCAAAGTGCTTACGTTCTTGCTTTTAAAACAACCATTTGGTCACATGACTGGTGAGTAAACTACATTTCCCAGCGTGCATTTTAAAAGTCATTTGTAAATTTTATAAGTTGGAAGTCCATATTTTCAGCATTGTGCTTACTTTATCACTTTTTTCATGCACTGGCATTGGTATGCGATCCCGATGGAAACCAATCACGTGAATACTCCTCTGGGCGTAGTGCTCGAATTCTACGATTGTCTTGCAAAAATGCCACTTCTCCGGACCGATCAGGACAGGATGTAATCCTATCTGAATCCCTTCCTTGCACACACAGATTTGCTTTGTTAGGCTTCCTTTGTAGGTATGCGAGTGCTAGTGGGTCATGCTCCAGATCAAAATGCACACAACGTCCTCCGAGCACAGGAGCCCCCGACCCTTCAGGGCGGTCTCAGAAACAATGGGCACGGAGAAGCCCATAAACCACCATAGTGAACAATAAATATGAGGCCCAGTTCCGGATATGTGGCATTTTATTCAAAGACATAGCAGCACATCATGCTCCATTTTTCCCTACGCGTTTCGGCGTTCATTCGCCTTGATCACAGGTGGAGGTAATCTGCAAAGTGCTTACGTGCATGCTTTTAAAACAACCATTTGGTCACATGACTGGTGAGTAAACTACATTTCCCAGCGTGCATTTTAAAAGTCATTTGTAAATTTTATAAGTTGGAAGTCCATATTTTCAGCATTGTGCTTACTTTATCACTTTTTTCATGCACTGGCATTGGTATGCGATCCCGATGGAAACCAATCACGTGAATACTCCTCTTGGCGTAGTGCTCGAATTCTACGATTGTCTTGCAAAAATGCCACTTCTCCGGACCGATCAGGACAGGATGTAATCCTATCTGAATCCCTTCCTTGCACACACAGATTCGCTTTGTTAGCCTTCCTTTGTAGGTATGCGAGTGCTAGTGGGTCATGCTCCAGATCAAAATGCACACAACGTCCTCCGAGCACAGGAGCCCCCGACCCTTCAGGGCGGCCTCAGAAACAATGGGCACGGAGAAGCCCATAAACCACCATCGTGAACAATAAATATGAGGTCCAGTTCCGGATATGTGGCATTTTATTCAAAGACACAGCAGCACATCATGCTCCATTTTTCCCTACACGTTTCGGCGTTCATTCGCCTTGATCACAGGTGGAGGTAATCTGCAAAGTGCTTACATGCATGCTTTTAAAACAACCATTTGGTCACGTGACTGGTGAGTAAACTACATTTCCCAGCGTGCATTTTAAAAGTCATTTTTAAATTTTATAAGTTGGAAGTCCATATTTTCAGCATTGTGCTTACTTTATCACTTTTTTCATGCACTGGCATTGGTATGCGATCCCGATAGAAACCAATCACGTGAATACTCCTCTTGGCGTAGTGCTCGAATTCTAAGATTGTCTTGCAAAAATGCCACTTCTCCGGACCGATCAGGACAGGATGTAATCCTATCTGAATCCCTTCCTTGCACACACAGATTCGCTTTGTTAGCCTTCCTTTGTAGGTATGCGAGTGCTAGTGGGTCATGCTCCAGATCAAAATGCACACAACGTCCTCCGAGCACAGGAGCCCCCGACCCTTCAGGGCGGCCTCAGAAACAATGGGCACGGAGAAGCCCATAAACCACCATCATGAACAATAAATATGAGGCCCAGTTCCGGATATGTGGCATTTTATTCCGGATATGTGGCATTTTATTCAAAGACATAGCAGCGCATCATGCTCCATTTTTCCCTACGCATTTCGGCGTTCATTCGCCTTGATCACAGGTGGAGGTAATCTGCAAAGTGCTTACGTGCTTGCTTTTAAAACAACCATTTGGTCACATGACTGGTGAGTAAACTACATTTCCCAGCGTGCATTTTAAAAGTCATTTGTAAATTTTATAAGTTGGAAGTCCATATTTTCAGCATTGTGCTTACTTCATCACTTTTTTCATGCACTGGCATTGGTATGCGATCCCGATGGAAACCAATCACGTGAATACTCCTCTGGGCGTAGTGCTCGAATTCTACGATTGTCTTGCAAAAATGCCACTTCTCCGGACCGATCAGGACAGGATGTAATCCTATCTGAATCCCTTCCTTGCACACACAGATTCGCTTTGTTAGCCTTCCTTTGTAGGTATGCGAGTGCTAGTGGGTCATGCTCCAGATCAAAATGCACACAACGTCCTCCGAGCACAGGAGCCCCCGACCCTTCAGGGCGGCCTCAGAAACAATGGGCACGGAGAAGCCCATAAACCACCATAGTGAACAATAAATATGAGGCCCAGTTCCGGATATGTGGCATTTTATTCAAAGACACGCCAGCACATCATGCTCCATTTTTCCCTACGCGTTTCGGGGTTCATTCGCCTTGATCACAGGTGGAGGTAATCTGCAAAGTGCTTACGTGCATGCTTTTAAAACAACCATTTGGTCACGACTGGTGAGTAAACTACATTTCCCAGCGTGCATTTTAAAAGTCATTTTTAAATTTTATAAGTTGGAAGTCCATATTTTTAGCATTGTGCTTACTTTATCATTTTTTTCATGCACTGGCATTGGTATGCGATCCCGATGGAAACCAATCATCGTGAATACTCCTCTTGGCGTAGTGCTCGAATTCTACGATTGTCTTGCAAAAATGCCACTTCTCCGGACCGATCAGGACAGGATGTAATCCTATCTGAATCCCTTCCTTGCACACACAGATTCGCTTTGTTAGCCTTCCTTTGTAGGTATGCGAGTGCTAGTGGGTCATGCTCCAGATCAAAATGCACACAACGTCCTCCGAGCACAGGAGCCCCCGACCCTTCAGGGCGGCCTCAGAAACAATGGGCACGGAGAAGCCCATAAACCACCATCTTGAACAATAAATATGAGGCCCAGTTCCGGATATGTGGCATTTTATTCAAAGACATAGCAGCACATCATGCTCCATTTTTCCCTACGCGTTTCGGCGTTCATTCGCCTTGATCACAGGTGGAGGTAATCTGCAAAGTGCTTACGTGCATGCTTTTAAAACAACCATTTGGTCACATGACTGGTGAGTAAACTACATTTCCCAGCGTGCATTTTAAAAGTCATTTGTAAATTTTATAAGTTGAAGTCCATATTTTCAGCATTGTGCTTACTTTATCACTTTTTTCATGCACTGGCATTGGTATGCGATCCCGATGGAAACCAATCACGTGAATACTCCTCTTGGGCGTAGTGCTCGAATTCTACGATTGTCTTGCAAAAATGCCACTTCTCCGGACCGATCAGGACAGGATGTAATCCTATCTGAATCCCTTCCTTGCACACACAGATTCGCTTTGTTAGCCTTCCTTTGTAGGTATGCGAGTGCTAGTGGGTCATGCTCCAGATCAAAATGCACACAACGTCCTCCGAGCACAGGAGCCCCCGACCCTTCAGGGCGGCCTCAGAAACAATGGGCACGGAGAAGCCCATAAACCACCATCGTGAACAATAAATATGAGGCCCAGTTCCGGATATGTGGCATTTTATTCAAAGACATAGCAGCACATCATGCTCCATTTTCCCCTACGCGTTTCGGCGTTCATTCGCCTTGATCACAGGTGGAGGTAATCTGCAAAGTGCTTACATGCATGCTTTTAAAACAACCATTTGGTCACATGACTGGTGAGTAAACTACATTTCCCAGCGTGCATTTTAAAAGTCATTTGTAAATTTTATAAGTTGGAAGTCCATATTTTCAGCATTGTGCTTACTTTATCACTTTTTTCATGCACTGGCATTGGTATGCGATCCCGATGGAAACCAATCACGTGAATACTCCTCTTGGCGTAGTGCTCGAATTCTACGATTGTCTTGCAACAATGCCACTTCTCCGGACCGATCAGGACAGGATGTAATCCTATCTGAATCCCTTCCTTGCACACACAGATTCGCTTTGTTAGCCTTCCTTTGTAGGTATGCGAGTGCTAGTGGGTCATGCTCCAGATCAAAATGCACACAACGTCCTCCGAGCACAGGAGCCCCCGACCCTTCAGGGCGGCCTCAGAAACAATGGGCACGGAGAAGCCCATAAACCACCATCGTGAAACAATAAATATGAGGCCCAGGTCCGGATATGTGGCATTTTATTCAAAGACACAGCAGCACATCATGCTCCATTTTTCCCTACGCGTTTCGGCGTTCATTCGCCTTGATCACAGGTGGAGGTAATCTGCAAAGTGCTTACGTGCATGCTTTTAAAACAACCATTTGGTCACATGACTGGTGAGTAAACTACATTTCCCAGCGTGCATTTTAAAAGTCATTTGTAAATTTTATAAGTTGGAAGTCCATATTTTCAGCATTGTGCTTACTTTATCACTTTTTTCATGCACTGGCATTGGTATGCGATCCCGATGGAAACCAATCACGTGAATACTCCTCTTGGCGTAGTGCTCGAATTCTACGATTGTCTTGCAAAAATGCCACTTCTCCGGACCGATCAGGACAGGATGTAATCCTATCTGAATCCCTTCCTTGCACACACAGATTCGCTTTGTTAGCCTTCCTTTGTAGGTATGCGAGTGCTAGTGGCTCATGCTCCAGATTAAAATGCACACAACGTCCTCCAAGCAGAGGAGCCCCCGACCCTTCAGTGCAGCCTCAGAAACAATGGGCACGGAGAAGCCCATAATCCACCATCGTGAACTATAAATACGAGGCCCAGTTCCGGATATGTGGCATTTTATTCAAAGACACAGCAGCACATCATGCTCCATTTTTCCCTACGCGTTTCGGCGTTCATTCGCCTTGATCACAGGTGGAGGTAATCTGCAAAGTGCTTACGTGCATGCTTTTAAAACAACCATTTGGTCACGTGACTGGTGAGTAAACTACATTTCCCAGCGTGCATTTTAAAAGTCATTTTTAAATTTTATAAGTTGGAAGTCCATATTTTCAGCAATGTACTTACTTTATCACTTTTTTCATGCACTGGCATTGGTATGCGATCCCGATAGAAACCAATCACGTGAATACTCCTCTTGGCGTAGTGCTCGAATTCTAAGATTGTCTTGCAAAAATGCCACTTCTCCGGACCGATCAGGACAGGATGTAATCCTATCTGAATCCCTTCCTTGCACACACAGATTCGCTTTGTTAGCCTTCCTTTGTAGGTATGCGAGTGCTAGTGGGTCATGCTCCAGATCAAAATGCACACAACGTCCTCCGAGCACAGGAGCCCCCGACCCTTCAGGGCAGCCTCAGAAACAATGGGCACGGAGAAGCCCATAAACCACCATCATGAACAATAAATATGAGGCCCAGTTCCGGATATGTGGCATTTTATTCCGGATATGTGGCATTTTATTCAAAGACATAGCAGCGCATCACGCTCCATTTTTCCCTACGCATTTCGGCGTTCATTCGCCTTGATCACAGGTGGAGGTAATCTGCAAAGTGCTTACGTGCTTGCTTTTAAAACAACCATTTGGTCACATGACTGGTGAGTAAACTACATTTGCCAGCGTGCATTTTAAAAGTCATTTGTAAATTTTATAAGTTGGAAGTCCATATTTTCAGCATTGTGCTTACTTCATCACTTTTTTCATACACTGGCATTGGTATGCGATCACGATGGAAACCAATCACGTGAATACTCCTCTGGGCGTAGTGCTCGAATTCTACGATTGTCTTGCAAAAATGCCACTTCTCCGGACCGATCAGGACAGGATGTAATCCTATCTGAATCCCTTCCTTGCACACACAGATTCATTTTGTTAGCCTTCCTTTGTAGGTATGCGAGTGCTAGTGGGTCATGCTCCAGATCAAAATGCACACAACGTCCTCCGAGCACAGGAGCCCCCGACCCTTCAGGGTGGCCTCAGAAACAATGGGCACGGAGAAGCCCATAAACCGCCATCATGACAAATAAATATGAGGCCCAGTTCCGGATATGTGGCATTTTATTCAAAGACACGCCAGCACATCATGCTCCATTTTTCCCTACGCGTTTCGGCGTTCATTCGCCTTGATCACAGGTGGAGGTAATCTGCAAAGTGCTTACGTGCATGCTTTTAAAACAACCATTTGGTCACATGACTGGTGAGTAAACTACATTTCCCAGCGTGCATTTTAAAAGTCATTTTAAAATTTTATAAGTTGGAAGTCCATATTTTCAGCATTGTGCTTACTTTATCACTTTTTTCATGCACTGGCATTGGTATGCGATCCCGATGGAAACCAATATCGTGAATACTCCTCTTGGCGTAGAGCTCGAATTCTACGATTGTCTTGCAAAAATGCCACTTCTCCGGACCGATCAGGACAGGATGTAATCCTATCTGAATCCCTTCCTTGCACACATAGATTTGCTTTGTTAGCCTTCCTTTGTAGGTATGCGAGTGCTAGTGGGTCATGCTCCAGATCAAAATTCACACAACGTCCTCCGAGCACAGGAGCCCACGACCCTTCAGGGCGGCCTCAGAAACAATGGGCACGGAGAAGCCCATAAACCACCATCGTGAACAATAAATATGAGGCCCAGTTCCGGATATGTGGCATTTTATTCAAAGACATAGCAGCACATCATGCTCCATTTTTCCCTACGCGTTTCGGCGTTCATTCGCCTTGATCACAGGTGGAGGTAATCTGCAAAGTGCTTACGTGCATGCTTTTAAAACAATCATTTGGTCACATGACTGGTGAGTAAACTACATTTCCCAGCGTGCATTTTAAAAGTAATTTGTAAATTTTATAAGTTGGAAGTCCATATTTTCAGCATTGTGCTTACTTTATCACTTTTTTCATGCACTGGCATTGGTATGCGATCCCGATGGAAACCAATCACGTGAATACTCCTCTTGGCGTAGTGCTCGAATTCTACGATTGTCTTGCAAAAATGCCACTTCTCCGGACCGATCAGGACAGGATGTAATCCTATCTGACTCCCTTCCTTGCACACACAGATTTGCTTTGTTAGCCTTCCTTTGTAGGTATGCGAGTGCTAGTGGGTCATGCTCCAGATCAAAATGCACACAACGTCCTCCGAGCACAGGAGCCCCCGACCCTTCAGGGCGGCCTCAGAAACAATGGGCACGGAGAAGCCCATAAACCACCATCGTGAACAATAAATATGAGGCCCAGTTCCGGATATGTGGCATTTTATTCAAAGACACAGCAGCACATCATGCTCCATTTTTCCCTACGCGTTTCGGCGTTCATTCGCCTTGATCACAGGTGGAGGTAATCTGCAAAGTGCTTACGTGCATGCTTTTAAAACAACCATTTGGTCACATGACTGGTGAGTAAACTACATTTCCCAGCGTGCATTTTAGAAGTCATTTTTAAATTTTATAAGTTGGAAGTCCATATTTTCAGCATTGTGCTTACTTTATCACTTTTCTCAAGCACTGGCATTGGTATGCGATCCCGATGGAAACCAATCACGTGAATACTCCTCTTGGCGTAGTGCTCGAATTCTACGATTGTCTTGCAAAATTGCCACTTCTCCGGACCGATCAGGACAGGATGTAATCCTATCTGAATCCCTTCCTTGCACACACAGATTTGCTTTGTTAGCCTTCCTTTGTAGGTATGCGAGTGCTAGTGGGTCATGCTCCAGATCAAAATGCACACAACGTCCTCCGAGCACAGGAGCCCCCAACCCTTCAGGGCAACCTCAGAAACAATGGGCACTGAGAAGCCCATAAACCACCATCGTGAACAATAAATATGAGGCCCAGTTCCGGATATGTGGCATTTTATTCAAAGACACAGCAGCACATCATGCTCCATTTTTCCCTACGCGTTTCGGCGTTCATTCTCCTTGATCACAGGTGGAGGTAATCTGCAAAGTGCTTACGTGAATGCTTTTAAAACAACCATTTGGTCACATGACTGGTGAGTAAACTACATTTCCCAGCGTTCATTTTAAAAGTCATTTGTAAATTTTATAAGTTGGAAGTCCATATTTTCAGCATTGTGCTTACTTTATCACTTTTTTCATGCACTGGCATTGGTATGCGATCTCGATGGAAACCAATCACGTGAATACTCCTCTTGGCGTAGTGCTCGAATTCTACGATTGTCTTGCAAAAATGCCACTTCTCCGGACCGATCAGGACAGGATGTAATCCTATCTGAATCCCTTCCTTGCACACACAGATTCGCTTTGTTAGCCTTCCTTTGTAGGTATGCGAGTGCTATTGGGTCATGCTCTAGATCAAAATGCACACAACGTACTCCGAGCACAGGAGCCCCCGACCCTTCAGTGCGGCCTCAGAAACAATGGGCACGGAGAAGCCCATAAACCACCATCGTGAACAATAAATATGAGGCCCAGTTCCGGATATGTGGCATTTTATTCAAAGACACAGCAGCACATCATGCTCCATTTTTCCCTACGCGTTTCGGCGTTCATTCGCCTTGATCACAGGTGGAGGTAATCTGCAAAGTGCTTACGTGCATGCTTTTAAAACAACCATTTGGTCACATGACTGGTGAGTAAACTACATATCCCAGCGTGCATTTTAAAAGTCATTTTTAAATTTTATAAGTTGGAAGTCCATATTTTCAGCATTGTGCTTACTTTATCACTTTTTTCATGCACTGGCATTGGTATGCGATCCCGATGGAAACCAATCACGTGAATACTCCTCTTGGCGTAGTGCTCGAATTCTACGATTGTCTTGCAAAAATGCCACTTCTCCGGACCGATCAGGACAGGATGTAATCCTATCTGAATCCCTTCCTTGCACACACAGATTCGCTTTGTTAGCCTTCCTTTGTAGGTATGCGAGTGCTAGTGGCTCATGCTCCAGATCAAAATGCACACAACGTCCTCCGAGCACAGTAGCCCCCGACCCTTCAGTGCGGCCTCAGAAACAATGGGCACGGAGAAGCCCATAAACCACCATCGTGAACTATAATTATGAGGCCCAGTTCCGGATATGTGGCATTTGGTATTTATTCAAAGACACAGCAGCACATCATGCTCCATTTTTCCCTACGCGTTTCGGCGTTCATTCGCCTTGATCACAGGTGGAGGTAATCTGCAAAGTGCTTACGTGCATTCTTTTAAAACAACCATTTGGTCACATGACTAGTGAGTAAACTACATTTCCTAGCGTGCATTTTAAAAGTCATTTTTAAATTTTATAAGTTGGAAGTCCATATTTTCAGCATTGTGCTTACTTTATCACTTTTTTCATGCACTGGCATTGGTGTGCGATCCCGATGGAAACCAATCACGTGAATACTCTTCTTGGCGTAGTGCTCGAATTCTACAATTGTTTTGCAAAAATGCCACTTCTCCGGACCGATCAGGACAGGATGTAATCCTATCTGAATCCCTTCCTTGCACACACAGATTCGCTTTGTTAGCCTTCCTTTGTAGGTATGCGAGTGCTAGTGGGTCATGCTCCTGATCAAAATGCACACAACATCCTCCGAGCACAGGAGCCCCCGACCCTTCAGGGCGGCCTCAGAAACAATGGGCACGGAGAAGCCCATAAACCACCATCGTGAGCAATAAATATGAGGCCCAGTTTCGGATATGTGGCATTTTATTCAAAGACACAGCAGCACATCATGCTCCATTTTTCCCTACGCGTTTCGGCGTTCATTCGCCTTGATCACAGGTGGAGGTAATCTGCAAAGTGCTTACGTGCATGCTTTTAAAACAACCATTTGTTCACATGACTGGTGAGTAAACTACATTTCCCAGCGTGCATTTCAAAAGTCATTGTACTCTCTTCAAAATGGCCGCTACTTTTTCCCATGTATTGATGCAGTATGTATTGAGAAGTCCTACTTTTGTGTTATTTCACCTCTATGTAATGCACTGTCAGTATCTACTCGCTGTGTGATCAAGGCAATTTTTGCTGCCGAAACGCGTTGCAATTGAGTAAAAACTTGCACGAACAAACACTTGTGTGCGCTTTATTGGACTTTATTTGATATATATATATATATATATATATATATATATATATATATATATATTTGAAAATGTCCACGCTCAAAGAACGGAAGAAAGAAGAGCAGCACTCAGGATTTCTGGATTTAGGAGTTAAGAGTTTAATGACTCGACGCGTTTCGACAGCACGGTCTTTGTCAGAAAGTCAATACAAAGAACCGGAAGTGGCAGTGTCTCTTAAGCATTTCCTGTTTTTTCAAAACATGGACATAGAAAACAACACATAGGGTGATCGTCTGCCTTGTGAGTTAAAAGAAAGCAGACTTGAGGAGGAGCTACGCGCCGGTCCAAGATGGCCGCGTGAGACCTCGGCTCCGTTGTGCCCATCCTCCGGCCCTAAGATCCTGGTACTTATCCTGACACCGAAGAGTGCCACCCGACGGCGGAACAAAAGAGACGCTCCCGGCGGCGGTCCCGGTCCCTCTGCGAAGCCGGAGACCGGAGAAATCGCCATCGCGCTTTGCGGCCTCTGCGAGACTTGGAGCCGGGGACTCTGGTTTGGGCTGTGGCCGGGACGCAGCTGCACGGCGCTGGGGATACCGGAGGTCGCCACTCCCACCCTGTCCCCTGGTGCAACAGGGACGGCCACCGCAGCGGAGGAGGGGAGACTGAGGTGAGGGGCGAGGACGCGCTGGTGAGGCCCCGGGCCCCCCCCCATACATGGAATAAGGAAGGAAAGTGCCGCGAGGGAACGTACGACCACTGGGAGGAGATCCTGTTGGGGCTGCGGGGGTGAGAGAGGGGGGTTGCGGCAGGCGTGCCTTCCCCCCCCCCTTTTTCTACCGAGCTGGAAGACAGGCTTGGGGGCCCAAGAAGACGACCACCCGGGTTAAATGCGGTGGATAGCCCTGTCGCGAGGTTGAGGGGTGACCTGGACCCAGAGAGCACACAGAACGGCCAGGGGAGCTGTGAGGAGGAAAATTGTGACAGGGGGAAACCTGGCCACAGGACGCGGTGGGTACCGGGGCCGCTGCTCTTGGACTGCACTCCGAGACTGGGGGAGCAGCACGGCGGGGGGGACCTGATTGATCCCCGTTGCAACTGGGCCAGGTGGACACGCATGGGGCAGTAAAGGCACTGGAAGCCCGCCACGGAAGAACTGGCCGCGTACAGTATAATACACCCAGCAGGGAAGAAGGCGTTGGCGTCCCACGATCATCGCTAGCCAGATGGCGACTAAGCCGGAGGCTGACAGGCACCAGCCGAGATCATCTAAGGGGCTGAGACAAGTCCAGACTAACAAATTGGACCGATACACGATGCCCAGGGGTTCCCCTACAGACTTGCGACACACTCAGCCGGCAGCGGACGACTCATCCGGTCCCGCTCCTGAACCGACGCTGCTTGATGTAATGGCCGCAATAGACGGGGTCAAATCATCACTGGGACAGAAAATGGAGTCGCTCGACCACAAATTAGACACGGTCACCATAGAGGTCAATCTTATTCGAGCGGACCTTACGAAAGTCAATGAAAAGGTCAAATCACTAGATATAAAGACTGCCAGTCTGACGGACGATGTGGCGTTGCTCCAGCAGGAAGTGCGGGAACTCAGAACATCTCAGGACATGACCGTACGTAAGCTGGATGAATACGAAGGAAGGGCCCGGCGAAATAACGTACGAATTTTGGGGGTGCCGGAAAGATCTGAAGGCCCAGCGCCAGACCTATTTGTGGAAGACCTTATCCTCACACATCTCAAGCCCAAGGGACTGAGTAACCTCTTTACAGTGGAACGGGCGCACAGAGTTCCGGGAGGGCGCCCAAAGCCTGGTGCCCCACGCGTCCGATGATCGCCAGGGTATTGAACTTCAGGGATAGGGACGCAATCCTACAGGCGGCCCGCTTGGGGCCCCTCTGAGGTATGAAAACGCTATCCTCTCTTTCTTCCCAGACTTCACGCAAACAGTACAAAAACAACGCTGGAGCTTTCTCGGAGTGAAGGGAAAACTGCGTGACAAGGGATGGAAATATGCCATGATGTTTCCGGCGCGGCTGAGAGTGGAGGTCGGGGGGAGAGCCTGGTTCTTCGATGACCCAGAAACGGCCTCTGAATGGATAGACAGCCGTCCCCCGGGTGTGTCGGGGGAGCGGGACCGGGGCGGAGGAGATACACAGCAGGCGGAGAAATGAGAGCGGAGAGACAATACCTGGGACAAATGTATATTGTCAGGTAATGGGGCTCCGGCCCGCGGATCGGGAGTCCTACGGTCCCGGGGGCAATCAAGACTTGTATGGAGGGAGTGGACTTCGGTGGAGATCATTTCGGATTGGGCTGGGGGAGACGGGGCACCGGCCTCCTCCTCTTAACTACCTTTAGTTAAATAGTAGAGTTAGTGCGGGGCGACAGGCACTCTGCCAGTTGGGGATGGGCAAATGCCACGAGCAGGGGTGCAGGGTGGGGGAGGTGGGGGGATATGTTGCGAATACTGTTTTTATAGTTAATTTGTTAATGCGAATGTTTGGAGGGTTAACGGTTTCGGTACCACCGAGTGAAAATGTAATGCAGGTGACATTTCTACACCCGTTTTATGGCACACATTAGACGGAGATCAGGGATTAGAGTGATGAGCTGGAATGTCAACGGACTGGGGGACAAAATAAAGAGGGGAATGGTAACTCAGTTTATTAAACGACACGCCCCGGATGTGGTACTTCTGCAAGAAACACATTTAATTGGGAATAAGTGCATGGCCCTACACAAAGGAGGCTATCGACTAGTGGCGCATGCGGGGTTTACCACTGGGTCAAGGGGGGTCGGTATATTGATTAAAAACTCATTCCCCCTTCTGGTACAGGCCACATGGTCCGACAAGCGGGGGAGATATGTCGGGATATCGGGACAATGGGAGGGGAAAACAGTCACGCTTGTTTCAATATATGTGCCACCCGGCTTGCAGTCCGATACATTTCAGGACTTAGGTTCAGTATATTTGACGCTACCCTTAGGCCACATGGTGCTGGGAGGAGACTTCAACGCGGTAGTAGACGGGGGAATAGACAGATTTCCGGCTCGCACACTAAGGCCCGCACAAAGGTGGCTCCCCGACTACTTGGACACAATGGGGCTGGTGGATGGCTGGCGGATACGCAACCCAGGCAAGGCGCAGTATACACACGTATCATGTGCTCACCAAAGTTTGTCGCGAATAGACTATGTACTTGTCCCAGCCGCACAGGCTCATGCTCTCCGGGAGGTTCGCCATCTTGGTAGAGGCATCTCGGATCACTCCCCCGTATGGCTTAGCATGGAATTTGATCAGATGAGCGCAGGTAGGATAGCCCCTATCAATCCTTGGCACTTGAGAGACCCCTCCACGAAGAAGAGCATAATCACGGCTACCGACAGGTACTTCCGGGAAAACCAGGGTACGGTGGACTCAGCGCAGACACTGTGGGAGGCATATAAAACTGTTATTCGGGGGAAACTGTCTCATTGATTGCGGGGAAGAAAAGGGAGCGGCAGGCTGAACTGGAAAGAGCGGAAGAGGAAGTGCTAAAAATAGAAGAGGAAATGGCTCGGGCGGGGACCCCCGAGGGTCTTCACCATTTGAAGTTACGACAAGACGAGTTCAATAGTATGGCCAGAGATAAAGCCAGAACGCAGAGTAGAGAAGTCCAGAGCAGAATATATGAACACAGAGACAAAGCGGGAAAACTGATTGCCTGGCTCGATAGAAGGGAATGGGCGTCGAGGCTGGTGCCGGAGACACGGGGGGAGGATTCCAGCACTGTCACGGACCCGCAGGCGATAGTAGATGCGTTTGCACATCATTATCGTGCGGTGTATAGTACGGCGGGTAAATTTACAGAAGCGGACAATAGGGAGATGATTAGAGATATCCAGTTGCCAGTCTTAGCAGACGACAACAGAGCCTATCTGGAATCCCCACTTACGGATGATGAGGTGGCGCAGGCTATAAGGGGAGTGCACTCCGGGAAGGCCTCGGGGCCCAACGGCATCCCAGTCGAGCTTTACAAACTGAGGCCCGACAGACTCGCTCCATTTATCCGGTCCATGTTCGAGGACAGCAGAGAAAAGGGGAAACTCCCCTATGACCAGCGTGTGGCTAACATTGTAGTCATATACAAAGAAGGCAAGCCTAGAACAAGTTGCGCATCCTACAGGCCCATTTCATTGCTAAATGCAGAACCCAAAATCCTTGCGAAGCTATTGGCAACCCGACTGACTAAAGTTATCACTACCTTGATCCATCCGGATCAATCGGGGTTTATGCCGCACCGCAACACCGCCCTTAACTTAAGACGGTTACATGGAGTACTGGGTAGAGCTCCCACAATTATGGAACCGGCGGCGATCGTATCACTAGATGCCACCATGGTATTTGACATGGTTGAATGGCCCTATCTATTTGCGGTACTGGACAAACTGGGTTTCGGTCCGGAATTCACGGGTTGGATACGCCTTCTGTACTCCGACCCGTTGGCCAGAGTGGTGGTCAACAATCGCAAACCCCCGATTTCAATCTGAGCAGGGGCACTAGACAGGGTTGTCCCCTGTCCCCGCTCCTTTTGCACTGGCCCTAGAGCCGCTCGCGGCATGGGTCAGACAGGACCATGCTATACGTGGACTGCGATGGTCGTCAGATTGGGAAGATAAAGTCTCTCTGTACGCAGACGACGTCTTGCTTT
This sequence comes from Calotriton arnoldi, assembly GCA_963921515.1. Lineage (NCBI taxonomy): Eukaryota > Metazoa > Chordata > Amphibia > Caudata > Salamandridae > Calotriton > Calotriton arnoldi. Next base: position 294,105 of record CAWUFW010011399.1, read on the forward strand.
ATCTCGCCAACCCAAGAGGATCGCTGAGCCGGTTTATGGACGTGTTGGCAATCTTTAGCAGATACTCTGGCTTTGCGATAAATTGGTCCAAATCGGTGTTATACGTCCTGGGAGGTGACGCACCTGTCATTCCAGGCAATTGCCCGATTCAAATAGCCCTCGAAGGCTTTAAATATCTGGGCATTTACATAACACTAGACTCGAAACTCCGCTATGCCAACAATCTGAGCCCTCCCTATTGCGACTTAGGAATGCCGTGATGCGTTGGAAGGCCCTTCCGCTCTCCATGTTGGGCAGGGCAGTACTTTTCAAAATGATGGCTCTGCCTCGGTTCTTGTACGTGCTCCAAAACACGATGGATCCAGTCCCTGCGTCTTATTTCAGGGAAATCGAGTCTCTTCAGAGACAGCTTCTCTGGGATGGTAGACCCCGGTTGGCGTTCACCAAGCTTACCCTTAACTGGTATGACGGAGGAATAGGACTGCCAGATCTACGGAAATACTACTGGGCATCCCAACTAGCGGCAGTCAATCACGAGATCTACGGACCGCCAAATGATCCCGGGTATGCTATGGATAGGTGGCAGCTCCCCGGGGGAGAATACACCAGAGCACTATATGCTAGACCCCGCAGATTCCAGCTCACAGGACCCACGGCACATGCCGTCCATGTATGGCATGAGGCCAACAGACACCTTAAATGGGAGGGCAAACTTACACTGGCCACCCCACTGTGGAACTCGGAGAAATTGGGAAGTCTCTGGAAGTCCAAGGGATTTGATAAATGGGACCTAATTGGGATCTCACGAATAAAAGACATCTGGGGAGAGGGAATAGTACATACATTCGACTCACTCAAGCTGCAGTACAACTTGAACGATAGCGAACATTTCCGCTATCTCCAGGTCCGACATGCGCTGCTTACACACGTCCCGAGGGGCACAGCCCTTCCAGACGCTTCTCCACTAGAGGACAGGGTACTAGATGGACATCTCCCGGAGAAGACCATTTCTCTGATATATCGGAAACTAATAAACAATATGAACGATCCATTGCTAACCATAAAAAGACACTGGAACGAGGACGGCCTCGAACTGGACGACGAGGATTGGCAAGAGGCGGTCTCCTCCCCGCGGGTGGTGGCTATACAGGCGAGGCTGAGACTGGTGCAGTTAAAAATACTGCATAGAATATATATCACAGGACCCCGTCTGGTTCGAATGGGTCGTGCGGACAGCGGGGAGTGTAGGAGGGGCTGTGGGGAACTGGGGACATTTATGCATATACTATGGAACTGCCAAAGTATACAGTCATACTGGGGGAAGATCCATGACACACTGAGGGCGGTCCTGGGGATAGACCTGCAGCCAGAGGCCCGTAGATGCCTTCTAAATATCTGGGAACCGACAGACCTCAACACCTACACCACACAATGGACTACCCTGGCATATATGGTGGCGAAGCGCAATATTGCCCAATTGTGGGGGGCTAGTCAGACACCCCGGACCGAGAAGTGGGCAGAAGATTTAGATTGGTGCATGTTTAGGGAGAAGTCGGTATACATTGCCAGGGGATGCCCCGGGAAGTGGAGCAGGGTATGGGACGCCTGGAACCATTATAGGGGGGACATCTGTGATCCACCGAACCGCTTGAGAGGAACTGAAACACAAGAATCCCCTTGATCTACCAACTGTATAACTGTGTAGTATATTGCATTGCCTGAAATGTCGTTGCGGAAAGATGGAATTACCTGCATGTATCATTTGACGTGTACTTGGTGGAATTGTTCAATAAAAAGAAATAAAAAAAATAAAAAAAGAAAGCAGACTTACAAAAACTTTATCAATTCATTCAATCAACATTATAGACAATGCATACAATTCATGAATATGACAGTTTATTCAAACCTATGCAAAGTGACGTGAAATAAGAATATTTAAATCCTTAAAACGATAGTCATGTGGCAATGAGTAAAAACAAAAGTGTGTGGAACAAACTGCCAAGTGGCAGAAAGCACTGATGTAGTGCTGAGTTGTATGTTCCGTGAAGGGGTTGGGACGCTAACTTTAGAGCTTAACAACCCTGTTTAGCAAATTAGGTGCCACATGATGTCCACTGGTGTAAGACCCTGGGTTACGCCCACTTCCGGTCCTATTCGAGAACTAGAAAAATAAATAACGGTGTTGCGGAGAGGCAATGAAGTGGACAAAAGAGTGTAAAAAATAATAAATAAAACAAAACAAAAAGGAAGGGTGGATGGTTACAGAACCTTAGTCTGTCTTCTAGGAGGCCATAAGCTGGAAGGCAGATACGTGGCCAGAAAACGAGGATTGGGGATGCAGGGACTCAAAAAGCTTATGGTTCACCTGGTTTCTATGTTGTTAGCATAGAGAGGTGCCCTAGTGAACTCAGCCTAAGTGGACATGGAGGTCCTCCTCATGGTTGAGGCCTCCCGGGATCTTGCTTTGGAGTCTCACTATATATTCAGATTCCAGGCGTCGCAGATGACGTTCCCGATCTCCTCCTCTTGGTGATGCAGGGACCCTGTCAATGCCAAAAAACGAAATTTTAGAACTGATATCTTTAACATTTGAATGTACCAATTCGCAGTGTTTGGCTATGGCGTATGACATGTCTCCATTCTTAATAGCGCGCAAATGCTCCAAAACACGCTTCTTCACAGGGAAGATTGTGCTCCCCACATAACGTAAGCCACAAATACAAGTCAAAACATAGACTACAAAATCAGTATTACAATTTATGAAGTCATGAATCTTCCCTGTTTTGCCATTGGGGAGGATGAAAGTTTTTACATTCGTACTGTTGTTACATGCTTTGCACCTCCCACATTTGTGAAAACCTGGGAGTTCCCTCAACCAGGTCCCACGTGTTTTTGTCTTAATGGAAAGGTGACTGTGTACTAGCATGTCCTTTAGAGACTGACATTTCCTGTATGTAACATGTGGAGACGGGCTCACCAAATTGCCTATGATGACATCATCCCTGACTATGTGCCAGTGTTTGCGTATTATGTGATGTATTTCTTGAGAAGCTTGATTAAAAGTGGTTATGAGTCTCACTTCATGTTTGCCACTTTGTTTCTCTCTAGGTACGAGTAAGCTGTTCCTGTTTTTGGTGGCTGCTTTCTCAGTGGCTACTCTAATGGTTTTCCCTGTGTAACCCCTGTTTCTGAAACGACCCCTCATGTTTTTGGCTTCTTTATCATATGAGTCAGAGGAGCTGCAATTACGTTTTGCTCTCAAAAGCTCACCATAGGGGATACTATTCTTAAGACCTGTCGGGTGATGGCTGCGCGCATGCAGAATACTATTGCCAGACGTCGGTTTCCTGTACAAACTAGTGTGCAGTGTCCCTAGTTTCACCTCTACTAGAATATCTAAGTACTCTATGCTGCTGACATTAGTTTTACTGGTAAATTTAAGATTGAGGCAATTTACCGAAATTCCCTGAATAAAGGCATCTAGGGCCTCCTGTGGACCATCCCATATCAGAAAAATATCGTCTATGTAGCGGGTCCACAGGATGACATTGTTCATGTGGGAGATATTGCCATCATGCCAAAGGTGCTCCGCCTCCCACCACCCCATAAACAAACAGGCGTAGCTGGGAGCGAAGCAACTTCCCATGGCGGTACCAGTGTACTGCTCATACCATTCATCCTCAAACAGGAAGCAGTTGTTGTGAAGACAAAAGTGTAACATGCGCATTAATAGCATAGTATGGTCATACATTGTTACAGGCCTGTCTCGTAAATAAAATTTGCACGCTTCCAGTCCCAAATCATGCTCAATACAAGTATACAAGGCAACAACGTCAATTGTTGCCAAGATGTACGTTTCTTTCCATGGAATTTCCTGTATCTTCGATAGGAAGTCCATGGTGTCTCTACAGTACGAGGGTAAGTTCAGGACATAGGGACAGAGAAAATAGTCCAAATAGATGGAAGTGTTTTCGAGAAGGCTTTGGTTGGCCGAAATTATTGGTCTAAATAAAAAAAGTCAAGTAAAACTTTACGTGACAAACTGTGTGCACTACAGTGTGGGTTCAACAAGTTTAAATCAATATAAACTAGATCATCAGAATGTATGCTAATGCTTTAAAACGAAATATTTGAACAGAAACACGAACACGTTTCAAATTGATTATATTCAATAATTTTTCTTATTGAAAATGTCAAATGGAAATTATATCATGTGAAGCATCAAGACATGTTAACATTACATGATCAAGTGTAACTTTTTAAATTAATACATGGTTGTTCAACCTCAGTGCATTTCAAATTTATACAGTGTCGATTATACACACACAGTCAAAAATAGCCCGATGCATTTCGGGACGAAGTCCCTTCTTCGGGGGCCACTGTAATACAAAAAAGAGTACATATACAAATAAATATTAACTGCATGATTCGCAATTTTATGGAAAAAACAACAACTTGCCTAGAAAATTACCGCATCGCTACCAAGGTGAGACACCCTGTTGCCTAATTAAGTACATATCGTGGTGGTCATACTGAAAGGTAGGAAAAAATGAGAAGAAAAAAATAAAAGGAGGAGGAGTTGCCGACACCAGTGAATATTACTACTAAGTCATCCTGGTAATAGCCCCCAATGAGGAAATTGACGACTTGCCAAAAGCTGCCGCCTGGTACTACATGTTAACGGATTGCGTGCAAAAAAGAAGTGCAGAAAAACGAAGAAAAGAAAGGAAGTAAGTGCTAGTGCAAAAATCTGGCAGATGCCATAAACGCACCTACCAGTCAAGTAACCGAGTGTGAACATATAATGAAATGACACTGGTAAGCTGATAAGCTGATAGCAATATGCTGCAAGTCAACAACCTGAAAATAACAAAAATAAAAATGAATGAGAAACATGAATACAAAATAGTGTAAAAGAACTTGCCTCAAACCGTGACATCTCAAGAAATCTAAAAAAGATACCTGAAAGTGCGGGTAAACCAACGTAACCATCTGCAACAAAATGCAGAGAAATAGTAACTACAATGAACTTACAAAAAGCCTTAATGCGCTTCCAGGAACCTGCGACCCAGAGTCTAGAAAACTATAACTCACCGAAACGAGAGAAAACAGCGACTCGAATAGACGATCGTGACTGCACCGTAACAGCTAAGAAACGCTGACCCAGTATTTACACTACCGCGGAAACCCGCGAAAATTACGGGTATCACCTGACTGCGCACGTGAGAAACTAAAAGAAAAACTATACACGCAGAACCGCCATCTTTGAAAGGTGCGCTCTGGAATGAATTAAACCTAAGCCTATGCTCTGTGCAATACCTCAAAACCCTAAAAACGGACAAAAACACCAGTAAGTGCTAAAAATAATAAACCTGAATAGATATGAAGTAATACCACGAAGAATAATGAAAAACGATGAATTAAACGCATAACCAGTGTGCTGAGCCCCAATGAGCATGCGTGAAAACAAACACGGAAAATACGCGCATAATGATGAATAAACGAAAAGAATAGTGAACAGATGCAGATGGTATAGAAAAAAACATGCAAGAATGACAAAAGGATGATTCATATGACATCAAGCGATTAATGTGAAACAGTTAAATGAAAACGGTTACTTAAGAGACTGCACACATGGCTAAATTGAAGGCTTCTTGCAACGAAACCAATGACCCCAATAATGCAAAAAGATCCATTAGAGAGATAACAAGAAACAGCATGTATCAACATGTGGCAAGTGGTGCACTCTATCTAAAAATGGAAATGTGTAATAGATATCCTGATATAACATAGACTAACATAACATTAATCACAATATAACGAATAATAATACGTAGAAAATAAGCAAGGTGTAAGGTGAGAGCAATTAATAAGTGAGAGCAATTCCTCCTCTGAACATAAACATTGTTTATAAAAAGCAGCTCAAATCTAATTTATCATTGAGACCTAGTGGCATCATGGTATTAAGCCTCCTGATCCAAAACACCTCTCTTTGGGACAATTTTTTACTTAGATCAATTCCTGTCTGAGATACGAGTTTTTCCACAATCATGAACCGAAGTTGAGAAATATTGTGACCTTGCTCCATCCAATGAACTACTAGATTGGAGTTCGTATTTTTGTTTCTAATCATGCTTTTGTGTTCTCCAATGCGGACTTTAACTTTTCTCTCAGTTTTTCCAACATATAAAGAACCGCATGGGCATTTGATGCAATAAATTACATTCATAGTATTGCAATCTGAAGAATGAGTAAGAGAAATTTTAATGCCAGTTCTGGGATGTGTAATAAAGTCTTGTTGCATGACATTATTGCAGTGCGTACAATTACTGCATCTTTTCATCCCTGTTGATTTTGTGGTGGTGCGCAAATTTTTTTGGCTAAAAGTTCCTTAAGATTGTTACTACGAGTGTAAGCAAACAGTGGTGGTTGATTAAATGAAACACCGAAATCAGGTTCCCGTGCCAATAATTCCCATCTGTTGAGGATAATTTTCTTGATGCTTTTGGATTTTGTGGAAAATTTAGACACGAAGACTGACCTGTGAATAGGTGTTTTTTGTTTGGTAGTTAAAAGAGTACTTCGATCAATTTGATTAATTCGATCCTCCGCATGTTTAATAATGGATGAGGGATATCCACGTGCTGTGAATCTAGTCCTAATCCTGTCAAGTTCTTCATTGAATTTCCCGATGGTAGAAGATATTCTTTTAGAGCGAATCATATGAGAATATGGTAAGTTCTGTATCAATTTGGGAGAGTGAAAGCTCTGGAACAAGAGTGTGTTATTGCGATCAGTGGACTTGATAAACACGCTGGTATCAATGGTAGAATTAGACTTAATCACCAAAACATCCAAGAAGGGTAAACTGGTCTCGCTAATGTTTGAAGTGAATTGAATTCTACTATTTCTGGAATTCAACACTTGAATTTGATCTTGAAGAGATTCTTTGGTACTGGACCAGATTAAAAAAATGTCATCAATGTAACGATGGTATGTGATGAGATGTTTACTCCAATTCAAATTTTCAAAGATGTGTTTTTCTTCGAATGCAGCCATGAAGATATTTGCGTATGTGGGCGCCCCCAAAACCCATGGAAGTTCCACTAATTTGAAGAAAAAATTCATTCTGATAGTAAAAATAACTGTGCTGTAAACAAAATTGTAAAACTTCCAAAAGAAACACTTTATGAGCACGCATATCAGGTTGATTAAGTAACGCCCATTCAATGGCTTCCAAACCTTCTTGTAACGGGATTGAAGTGTACAGTGATGTGACATCAATAGTACATAAGATGCATTCAGTTATGTTGGTTAAATTCAACTGTTGTAGATGTGATAAGAAATCAGTAGTGTCTCGTATGTACGATTTCCAAGAACGTACGATTGGTTGGAGAAATTGATCAATGTAAATGCCAAGGGGTTCAAATAACGACCCGCATCCGGACACAATGGGTCTGAATGGGGGATCAGTAGAGTGTTTATGTATTTTTGGCAACATGTACATGTGTGGCCTTTTCGGATGCTGCTTAGTGAGAAAACTTTTTGTTTTACTGGAAATCCAATCCATGTCCTGAGCATTATCCAAAATGATCTTTAATACTTGAAGTATTTCATTGGTAGGGTCATGATCCAATTTAAGATAAGTATTTTCGTCCATGAGATGTTCTTGCACTTTTCGATGATAATATGACGAGTCCATCATAACTAAGGCACCTCCCTTATCTGCAGGCTGAAATGTCAGAGTTTCCTTGCTGGCTAAATCCTTCAAAATGTTCCTTTCTTGTTTGGACAGATTTTGACCTTTATGTTGATGATAATTTAATTTGGTCAAATCCTGTTTGACAGATGATTCAAAACAGTCCAATATTTTATGAGAGACTGGAGGTACGAAAGTGCTTTTGGGTCTGAACTCTGCAAACTCATGATCCTCTTTAGTGATGGGTTGTATCAAAACATTATCAAAAAAGTGACGTAACCGTAAAGTACGCATGAAACGATAAATGGCAACTTCAGTTTCATGGAAGGTTGTCTTGTATGTGGGTACAAAGGATGTACCTTTATTCAAGATTCGGGTTTGTTGAATGGTCAATGTTTGAGAAGAGATGTTTATGATGATTGTTTCTGACTCCGTAGATTTTGCCGAGATTTCTCTTGGTTCTTTCTTTGTCCTCGCCTTGTTTTGCGGCACTCCCACTGATTTGTCCTGATGCTGCATCTGGTGGCTGTGAGGGCTTTTGTCCCTTGGATAAAAAGATTCCGTGGAACTTGAAGCGTGAGTCTCACTTAATTCAGTGCCCATCCTACTGGTGCTTGCGACATGGATTCTCGCTCCATTGTTATCCACGGGGGTCTGGTTGATTGAATGTCGCGGTCTGATACTACGCTTTCCTCTGATGAAGCATCAGGATTTTTCTGTATGGTCGACGCTGAGCGTACATTTCTGCCCAAGTGTACACCTCATTCAACCGGTAATCAATTGTATCCCTTTTAAATTTGCGCAGTTTGCGTTCTTGTAATTCTCTTGCCATAATTTTCTAATTTAATATTGATTTGTTCCAATGTATTGGTCCAATCTCCTGAGTCAATACGTGCTGATAAATCTTGTTTAATGTTGAAAATTTCTTCTTCAAGTTCTTTAATTGTTTTGGAAAGTTCCTCTACAATCAATAAAATTAGATCCAAAGAACATTTGTTCAGGACTGCGTACCAACGATCCATGAAAGACTTATTAAACTGGAAACGGAACAACATCGGTTTAATGGCTAACCGTAAGCCACGAGGTATCCTTTTGTGTTTGTGGTACTGAATGAGAGTTGAAGCATGCAATCTCTGATTCAATTCTCGTCGACAGATAAATTCAAGATGTTTTAATTGTTGGGTTAATGAACCTTCTTGGGTGTCAAACGTTTTGGTAGCGGAAATTAAACTGTAAATTTCAGTGGCTTCTTCTGCAGTATATGCCTTGATTTCTGCTCTTTCGTACCTCCAGTCTCTCATAAAATATTGGACTGTTTTGAATCATCTGTCAAACAGGATTTGACCAAATTAAATTATCATCAACATAAAGGTCAAAATCTGTCCAAACAAGAAAGGAACATTTTGAAGGATTTAGCCAGCAAGGAAACTCTGACATTTCAGCCTGCAGATAAGGGAGGTGCCTTAGTTATGATGGACTCGCCATATTATCATCGAAAAGTGCAAGAACATCTCATGGACGAAAATACTTATCTTAAATTGGATCATGACCCTACCAATGAAATACTTCAAGTATTAAAGATCATTTTGGATAATGCTCAGGACATGGATTGGATTTCCAGTAAAACAAAAAGTTTTCTCACTAAGCAGCATCCGAAAAGGCCACACATGTACATGTTGCCAAAAATACATAAACACTCTACTGATCCCCCATTCAGACCCATTGTGTCCGGATGCGGGTCGTTATTTGAACCCCTTGGCATTTACATTGATCAATTTCTCCAACCAATCGTACGTTCTTGGAAATCGTACATACGAGACACTACTGATTTCTTATCACATCTACAACAGTTGAATTTAACCAACATAACTGAATGCATCTTATGTACTATTGATGTCACATCACTGTACACTTCAATCCCGTTACAAGAAGGTTTGGAAGCCATTGAATGGGCGTTACTTAATCAACCTGATATGCGTGCTCATAAAGTGTTTCTTTTGGAAGTTTTACAATTTTGTTTACAGCACAGTTATTTTTACTATCAGAATGAATTTTTCTTCAAATTAGTGGAACTTCCATGGGTTTTGGGGGCGCCCACATACGCAAATATCTTCATGGCTGCATTCGAAGAAAACACATCTTTGAAAATTTGAATTGGAGTAAACATCTCATCACATACCATCGTTACATTGATGACATTTTTTTAATCTGGTCCAGTACCAAAGAATCTCTTCAAGATCAAATTCAAGTGTTGAATTCCAGAAATAGTAGAATTCAATTCACTTCAAACATTAGCGAGACCAGTTTACCCTTCTTGGATGTTTTGGTGATTAAGTCTAATTCTACCATTGATACCAGCGTGTTTATCAAGTCCACTGATCGCAATAACACACTCTTGTTCCAGAGCTTTCACTCTCCCAAATTGATACAGAACTTACCATATTCTCATATGATTCGCTCTAAAAGAATATCTTCTACCATCGGGAAATTCAATGAAGAACTTGACAGGATTAGGACTAGATTCACAGCACGTGGATATCCCTCATCCATTATTAAACATGCGGAGGATCGAATTCATCAAATTGATCGAAGTACTCTTTTAACTACCAAACAAAAAACACCTATTCACAGGTCAGTCTTCGTGTCTAAATTTTCCACAAAATCCAAAAGCATCAAGAAAATTATCCTCAACAGATGGGAATTATTGGCACGGGAACCTGATTTCGGTGTTTCATTTAATCAACCACCACTGTTTGCTTACACTCGTAGTAACAATCTTAAGGAACTTTTAGCCCAAAAAATTTGCGCACCACCACAAAATCAACAGGGATGAAAAGATGCAGTAATTGTACGCACTGCAATAATGTCATGCAACAAGACTTTATTACACATCCCAGAACTGGCATTAAAATTTCTCTTACTCATTCTTCAGATTGCAATACTATGAATGTAATTTATTGCATCAAATGCCCATGCGGTTCTTTATATGTTGGAAAAACTGAGAGAAAAGTTAAAGTCCGCATTGGAGAACACAAAAGTATGATTAGAAACAAAAATACGAACTCCAATCTAGTAGTTCATTGATGGAGCAAGGTCACAATATTTCTCAACTTCGGTTCATGATTGTGGAAAAACTCGTATCTCAGACAGGAATTGATCTAAGTAAAAAATTGTCCCAAAGAGAGGTGTTTTGGATCAGGAGGCTTAATACCATGATGCCACTAGGTCTCAATGATAAATTAGATTTGAGCTGCTTTTTATAAACAATGTTTATGTTCAGAGGAGGAATTGCTCTCACTTATTAATTGCTCTCACCTTACACCTTGCTTATTTTCTACGTATTATTATTCGTTATATTGTGATTAATGTTATGTTAGTCTATGTTATATCAGGATATCTATTACACATTTCCATTTTTAGATAGAGTGCACCACTTGCCACATGTTGATACATGCTGTTTCTTGTTATCTCTCTAATGGATCTTTTGCATTATTGGGGTCATTGGTTTCGTTGCAAGAAGCCTTCAATTTAGCCATGTGTGCAGTCTCTTAAGTAACTGTTTTCATTTAACTGTTTCACATTAATCGCTTGATGTCATATGAATCATCCTTTTGTCATTCTTGCATGTTTTTTTCTATACCATCTGCATCTGTTCACTATTCTTTCGTTTATTCATCATTATGCGCGTATTTTCCGTGTTTGTTTTCACGCATGCTCATTGGGGCTCAGCACACTGGTTATGCGTTTAATTCATCGTTTTTCATTATTCTTCGTGGTATTACTTCATATCTATTCAGGTTTATTTTTTAGCACTTACTGGTGTTTTTGTCCGTTTTTAGGGTTTTGAGGTATTGCACAGAGCATAGGCTTAGGTTTAATTCATTCCAGAGCGCACCTTTCAAAGATGGCGGTTCTGCGTGTATAGTTTTTCTTTTTTAGTTTTTCACGTGCGCAGTCAGGTGATACCCGTAATTTTCGCGGGTTTCCGCGGTAGTGTAAATACTGGGTCAGCGTTTCTTAGCTGTTACGGTGCAGTCACGATCGTCTATTCGAGTCGCTGTTTTCTCTCGTTTCGGTGAGTTATAGTTTTCTAGACTCTGGGTCGCAGGTTCCTGGAAGCGCATTAAGGCTTTTTGTAAGTTCATTGTGAGTTACTATTTCTCTGCATTTTGTTGCAGATGGTTACGTTGGTTTACCCGCACTTTCAGGTATCTTTTAGATTTCTTGAGATGTCACGGTTTGAGGCAAGTTCTTTTACACTATTTTGTATTCATGTTTCTCATTCATTTTTATTTTTGTTATTTTCAGGTTGTTGACTTGCAGCATATTGCTATCAGCTTATCAGCTTACCAGTGTCATTTCATTATATGTTCACACTCGGTTACTTGACTGGTAGGTGCGTTTACGGCATCTGCCAGATTTTTGCACTAGCACTTACTTCCTTTCTTTTCTTCGTTTTTCTGCACTTCTTTTTTGCACGCAATCCGTTAACATGTAGTACCAGGCGGCAGCTTTTGGCAAGTCGTCAATTTCCTCATTGGGGGCTATTACCAGGATGACTTAGTAGTAATATTCACTGGTGTCGGCAACTCCTCCTCCTTTTATTTTTTTCTTCTCATTTTTTCCCTACCTTTCAGTATGACCACCACGATATGTACTTAATTAGGCAACAGGGTGTCTCACCTTGGTAGCGATGCGGTAATTTTCTAGGCAAGTTGTTGTTTTTCCATAAAATTGCGAATCATGCAGTTAATATTTATTTGTATATGTACTCTTTTTGTATTACAGTGGCCCCCGAAGAAGGGACTTCGTCCCGAAATGCATCGGGCTATTTTTGACTGTGTGTGTATAATCGACACTGTATAAATTTGAAATGCACTGAGGTTGAACAACCATGTATTAATTTAAAAGTTACACTTGATCATGTAATGTTAACATGTCTTGATGCTTCACATGATATAATTTCCATTTGACATTTTCAATAAGAAAAATTATTGAATATAATCAATTTGAAACGTGTTCGTGTTTCTGTTCAAATATTTCGCTTTTAAAGCATTAGCATACATTCTGATGATCTAGTTTATATTGATTTAAACTTGTTGAACCCACACTGTAGTGCACACAGTTTGTCACGTAAAGTTTTACTTGACTTTTTTTATTCTTACACATGTGGGACAGGCAGCCCACAAATACTGCGTAGCACACAAAAACTTAGTCTGTCAGGTCAGACAAATTCAAACAAAAGTGTTTTGTTTAAATAGTAATATATAGGAGTGCACCGCAGATACTATATCTTTGCATCGAAATTATTGGTCTGCCAGGAGGATCAGTGGGATGTTTGTGCACCTTGGGTAGCATGTAGAACACCGGGGTTACTGGTTTCTGTACCAGCAAAAACAGGAATTCATTTTGACTCAGCATATCATTCTCACGCCAGTCATGTAACATCTTATGATATTCCTGTATAGTTTTATTGTACCTCCCCAAGCTGGATCTCAGGTAACATCCTGAGAATTCTAGTTGTCGCTTGGCCTCCACTCGGTACTTGTTGATGTCCCAGAGGACAACATTCCCCCCCTTGTCAGAAGGTTTGATCACGAAGTCTGTTGCTTGTTTCAAGGACTCCAGGCCTGCCCTTTGTTCTGTGGTTAAATTCCTAGCAAAGTGATTGCCCTGTCTTTTCCAAAGGTCCAATAAGTCACCTAAAATTATCTCATGGAATGTATCAATTCCATCATGTAATGTTATTGGGTTGAACTTCGATCTGGGTTTAAAATCATTCCTCGACCTCTTACTTATCTCTATGTCCATACTAATCAACAGGTCGCGATCAGTTTCCCAGTCTCTAGTTCCCAATTGGAGTTCCCTCATAGTGGCTAGTGTCTCAATGTCCCTCATGGACAGTGTAACTTCCGTCGGGGCAGAGGTGCTAGCTGTTTGTGTAGTGTTTATCGTCCCTTTGTTATGCTTCAAAGTATATAGTTTCAAAAGTTTGAGTTTACGCATAAATAAAAACAGGTCAATACGTGTTTTGGCAAAGTCAAAATTAGCAGTAGGGCAGAAAGATAGGCCTAATTCTAAGACCGATCTTTCCTCCGGGGTGATGACATGTGGGGAAAGATTAATGATAGAAAAGTTTGATTGCTCAACCATCATTTGTTCCTCTTGGATCGCCTGATGCCTCTCCCATGTGGCGTTGCGTTGTCGCTGGCCTTCGCCCCCTCTCCTGCTTCTTCTCTTTTGTCTTGTTCTTTGCCTCCTCCTTTTCCTCTTCCCCTCGGTGGTTTTTTGTTGGCGCTGAGGCTCAACTGCATAAAACGGTATTCCTCCAGGGATGTAAAGGGTCCCCTATTTGGTCCCAGAGCGGTGTGTCTTTCCTCGTCGTCCGACGGTGCTGCTGAGCTTGAACCAGAGGTCTCCGAATCTTGCGCTCGCAGTGCTTCGATCTTCTTGTAGTCCTTCCTGATGGCGTCGTATTTTCTGCTGAAGGTAAGGATGCGCCCTTGCGCATAATCATTCCTGTCCCTCACGAATTTCCAGCGTTTCCTCGCCTTAATGCTGACCTCATATTTAGTCAGTCGTGTTTCCATTTCTTTAATAAAAGTCTTTATTTCCTCCTGGGCTGGCATTTTGCTCAATGCCTCATGGAGCAATTTCAACTCCTCCCCAATTTGTTGAAGTTCAATTGCAGCATATTTTGAAAGGAGTCCCAGCATCTGTTTGCAAGTGCCCGCCATGAGGGAGGACCACTCCTCCAGTAGCTGGGGATTTTGATTTTGATAGGTGGGGGTCACCAAGATTCTCAATCCTCTTGGGACCCGCCCCACCTCGATGTAATTATCCAAAGAAATAACCTCCCAACTGCGGTTAATTTCTTTTTTACACAGTTTCTCGAGTCTGTATAAATCTTGTTTCAAAGATCTATTCCCTCCGGTTTCCTCCATAGTCCCACTTATAGGACTTGCCTGCGTTCCCGCATCCGTCTCGGTAAATAGTGACCTCGCCACATCCAGCCTCTGGCGTATTGCTTCACACATTGTGGCCACGTTTCAAAGTCCAGCCGGCACTCCATATACCACCAAAGACGCGTTTCGACAGCACGGTCTTTATTCCTCTCCGCAAAGCGTTTCACTCCTGCTCATGAAATCCTCCCCCGTACTCAAAACTAAACTCGGCTGCGTGTAGTTGAGATAGGGGCACCCCTGCCGTTTCTGCAATGAAAACGAACCCGAAGTTCCAATCGAGGGTCACAGGTAGGTATATATATATATATATATATATATATATATATATACATATACATATATATATATATATATATACATATTCTTCCAGTATTCCCCGTTGTGTTCCTCCGATTCCTCCGATTCTTCCAATTCAAGACTCCTTTGTGGCATTTATTTGCGCGTTAGTCCTGGGCGCGCAGGAGGTAACCCGCTTCACTATGAGGACAGAGCAACAAGGACAGCTTCGGCGTTTGTTTGTTTATCCAAGGTATTGGACAGCTCTGACCCACCGCATCCACCTTCAGAAAGTCGACCGCTGCTCATCGCAGTCCGTGACTGCACGGAGGAACCAGGATTATTGCATCCGCGTTTCCAGGTCAAGCTGAGAGTGGAGTTGTGCGGTTGATGCGTTTTGGGGACCCGGGAAAGATAATTGTTTCACCAGCACAGTTCTGCCTAATACCACAACCCACGTTCGGATTTCATTCCAGGGCCCTTGTGAGGATACTTGGACTGAGCCAAAGCAACTTACCTGCAAGCCGTGAGAGGTTCATGCTGGTACTTGGAGTCTGCCAATGCGGCTGCAGTACTGTTTGGGACTTTGACTCCGCCCACCTGAAAAACCACCTATGGCGGAACGATTGGGATTACATTTGTGAGTGTTTTGGTGGGAGAGCTGTGTTGGAGCAGGCATCTGATGAAGGCACAGACCGAAACGCGTCATGCCATTGCTCCTGTGTTAATAAAGATTCTTCCAGTATTCCCCGTTGTGTTCCTCCGATTCTTCCAATTCAAGAATCCTTTGTGGCATATATATTATCTACTGGCGGTCGCCAGTAGATAGTTATAGTTACAACCTATTATCCATAGGAAATCCGCGACATTCTATTTGAAATAACTCTCTTGCCGGTTGACGTATCTTCGCAAAATTTTCAAACTTTGTGGGGCGCTCCGGTCCGCTCCTACCCTGAAAGTCTCGGGGATTCGCCAAGCGGGGGCCGAGAAAAAGGGGGGTCCCAAAACGCGTTTTCCCATGCAATTTTCCATAGGAAACTTTAGACACGGTTACAGCTTCGAACTGCTGAACAGAATTACACCAAATTTGGCAAAGAGGTAGTTCTTGGTTCAGAAAGAACCCTTTTGTTAAATGGTGTAAATCCGTTCAGTAGTTGCTGAGAAAATCAAAAGTAAAAGTACATATATATCTATGGCCGAGTAGGGTCCGCGTACCCTCAGCGCACTCCTGCGCGCACCGTCCCGATCACGAGCTGCATGTTAATTGGTTGTCAGCTGGCTGTCAACATTCCGATTCAGGAAATGTTGGCAGTTATTTTGTCCCTCGGTAGAACCGAGGGACAGAAACAAGTGCGCAAAGCGCACAAAGGGGGCAGGGTAGAAACACCCTGACCCCCTAGGTTTGCTCAGGGGTCCCACAAGGACCCCTGGGCAAAAAGAAAAACATTTTTTTAAAATCGGCAGGATGCGCTCAGGGTGCGCGAATCCTGCCGAAAAAATAAATCGAAGCGCGGTCTCCCGCGCTTCGACAGCATTTTGCCCCCGGGTGGCCCAAGTCCCGGGGGCATGGTGGGGGTGGGTATATTGTTTGTATGGGGGCCTCAAGGGCCCTCTAAGCCCTCGGGGACCGCCACCCCCGTGGCTTTATAGAAAATGGTGCGGGAGGGCTCTTCTGCCTCCCGCAGCCCCGGGGACCGCCACCCCCGGGCTTCTTTTTTATTTAAATAAGGTGTGGGGGCTCCAGCCCCCCACACGCCTCGGGACCACCACCTCCCGGGGCACTTATAAATAAATGTGGGGTCCATTACGGACTCCCAGAGCCCCGGGGACCACCACCTCCCCGGGCTGTGCAATTTAAGGGAGGGGGCCGCGCGGCCCCCTCCTGGAGCCCTTGATGGCCCTGGGGACCGCCACCCCCAGGGCCGAGCTCCTGCAGTGTCCCGGGTGCCTACCCCGGGACACTGTAGTTTGCTATGGCAGGACGGAGCCTCGCGGCTCCCGTCCCTGCCATAGCAAACTGCTTTGGATATTGGAAGAGAGAGCAGGAAACCTGCCTCTCTTCCAATATCCAAAGCCGATCAGCTTTCCACATGGGGAGCTGCATCTTAGCAGCTCCCCATGTGGAAAGCAATGCCGGCTCCCAAGGGACGCGGGAGCCGGCTGGGACTGTGGGGGGATTGGGGACCCCCCACAGTCTCCAACGTGAGGCCAGGCCCCAGGGGATGGGGTCCCCGGGGCCATAAGGGCTCGGGAGTGGGGCCACGCAGCCCCCTCCCCAAAGTTTAAAAAAAAACACACAAAAAAAAAGGGTATGGCCGGCCCCGGGGAATAGGGTCCCCGGGCCTTAAATGGCCAGAGGAGGGGGCCACGCAGCCCCCTCCAAAGAATAAAATGTAGAAATAGAGGCCATGCCCCGGGGATGGGGTCCCCGGGCCAATACAGGCCCAGGGAAGGGGGCCACGCGGCCCCCTTCCCGTTTTTTTTTTTACATTTTAATTTAAAAAGGGGTAAGGCCCTGGGGATGGGGTCCCCAGGGCCCAAAACAGGAAAAAGGAAGGGGGCTACACAGCCTCCCTTCAGGGGACAAAAAAAAACGATCGGGCCCGCAGGCCCCGCCCCTTCCTTCACCACTCTGCAAACGCGCCCTGGCGCTTTGCAGAGGGGAACGAACTCCTTGAATACTGGGGTCCCTGGAGCCAACTAGCCCACCAGGAACCTTCCAGTATGCGCCAGGGGCTGCGTTGCAGAGAGGTGTACAGAGGCCACGCCCCTTTACACCTCTCTGCAACGCAGCTCTGTGGCGCTTTGGATATACCTGTTGGGCTAGCTGGCCCTCAGGGACCCTCAGGATTCAAGGGAGTTAATCCCTCGACTTAAAACGCGCCACGGGCGCGCTTGCACAGTGGTGAAGGGAGGGGGCGGGGCTCAGGTGACATCTGTAAACGCGCCCGTGGCGCGTTTTGAGTTGGGGATTAAATCCCTTCAATCCTGAGGGTCCCTGGGGCCAACTAGCCCAACAGGTACATCCAGAAAGCGCCACAGAGCTGCGTTGCAGAGAGGTGTAAAAGGGGTGTGGCCCTCTACACGTCTCTGCAACGCAGCCCCTGGCGCATATTGGAGGTTCCTGGTGGGCTAGTTGGCCCCTAGGACCCTCAGGATTCAAGGGGACTTAATCCCCAACTTAAAACGCGCCACGGGGCGCGTTTGCACAGATGTCACCTCAGGCCCCGCCCCTCCCTTCACCATTGTGCAAATATTCTTCTAAAATCATCCGAAATACGAATTCCGATTTACTCACCTGTTATAAGGAGAGACCTCAGTGCTGTATCTTTCAGTCCAGTACTGGTCCTGAAAAGTAATTTTAACCGTACTTACCAGTAACTTGAATTTCCTTCCATAGGATATCATTGCCTGCTTTTGCTGAAAAAGTTTCTAAGTGTTGATTTTTGAAACCTACAAATATTCCTCTAAAATCAGCCGAAATACGAATTCCGATTTACTCACCTGTTATAAGGAGAGACCTCAGTGCTGTATCTTTCAGCCCAGTACTGGTCCTGAAAAGTAATTTTAACCGTACTTACCAGTAACTTGAATTTCCTTCCATAGGCTAACATTGACTGGTTTCACTTGGAAATTCTTCTAAGTGTGGAGTTTTGGAACTTTAAAATATTCCTCTAAAATCAGCCGAAATACGAATTCCGATTTACTCACCTGTTATCAGGAGAGACCTCAGTGCTGCATCTTTCAGCCCAGTACTAATCCTGAAAAGTAATTTTAACCGTACTTATCAGTAACTTGAATTTCCTTCCATAGGATAGCCTGCTTTTTGCTGAAAAAGTTTCTAAGTGTTGATTTTTGAAACATACAAATATTCCTCTAAAATCAGCCGAAATCCGAATTCTGATTTACTCACCTGTTATCAGGAGAGACCTCAGTGCTGCATCTTTCAGCCCAGTACTGGTCCTGAAAAGTAATTTTAACCGTACTTACCAGTAACTTGAATTTCCTTCCATAGGCTAACATTGACTGGTTTCACTTGGAAATTCTTCTAAGTGTGGAGTTTTGGAACTTTAAATTATTCTTCTAAAATCAGCCGAAATACGAATTCCGATTTACTCACCTGTTATCAGGAGAGAACCCAGTGCTGCATCTTTTAGCCCAGCACTGACCCTGAAAAGTAATTTTAACCGTACTTACCAGTAACTTATCTTTTCTTCCATAGGAATCCATTGTCTGGTTTTCAGCAGAAAAGTTTCAAAGTGTCGATTTTCACAAACTACAAATATTCCTTAAAAATCGCCTGTATGACTTAAACGCATTTTTTCAACTGTTTACAGGAGATGCACCAGTGCTGGATCCAGGATCCAACACTGAGTAAGAAAAAGTAACGATAACAGTTTTTACCTGCTAAGTGAATTTCCTTCCATAGGATAACATTGGTGATTCTATGAGGAAAAGTTTCAAAGTGTCAACTTTTAAAATACAATAATATTCCTTAAAAATCACGACTGTAACCAAAACGCTTTTACTCAACTGTTTACAGGAGATGTCCCAGGACTGAATCTAGGATCCAGTCCTGTGGTTAGAAAAGTAATCCATAAAGTAACTAATTGCATTTAACTAGAAATTCACATTGAGCTGAATGTTGCATTGTGTTTGAAAATGTGTTGCCCATTGCAACAACTGTAACTACTGTACTTAAAAGTCTATTGCCTATGTGCAAAGTATTTAAACTAAAGTAATTCATTCTGAGAAAGTATTTTTGTAATGTAATGTATAATGTAATTACAATGTAATTTAAAAAATAAAATATGTAAAAGAAATTGTTTCTAAAAATGTAGTAAATCAGTATGAAAAAAATTAATATAAAAATTAATACATTTAAAAAATGTCATTTAAAAACCTTTGAAATTCACTGAAAAACCGTAGGTTTCAGGCACGTTATAGTTACAAATTAGCATTTAAAAACCTTTGAAATTCACTGAAAAACCATAGGTTTCAGACACGTTATAGTTAGAAATTAGCATTTAAAAACCTTTGAAATTCACTGAAAAAACCATAGGTTTTAGGGACAGTTATAGTTAGTTGGACATTGCACTCGTACAAAACCCGTGAAATTCCCCGTTATAGTTAGTTCAGCTAACTATAACTCGCGCCCCGCAATGCACTGCTGATGACGTCACATATTACATCACTCATGACATGGTCAGTGACATCACTGATGACATCACTGATGACATCTCAAATGACATCACTGATGACATCATCCACGTGATAATCTGATGCAGCTCTTCACACCCTAATATAACCTTTGATACACCCAATCCAAATTACAGACTGCCATTCGCAAAACCATAGACACTCCAACACCAATAACTACATACCCACTCACTGATTCTTAGGACTACACACACACATCCACTCACTCACCCGTACAGTCACTCATACTTATGGTCACTCAGTACAGGACTATCATATGCACTCTTACTCCTATATAGACACTCAAACACCGCCACTCATCCATAGAGGTACTCACACACCTAGTCAGTCATGCAAATAATTAAACACACTGCCATTTACTCACCTATACAGTTATACACACACCAGCTCACTTAATCATACAAATACTAGCACATTGTTACGCTCTTATACAATCACTGATACAAGCACACACTCATCCATACAGCCACTATCACAATCACTCACTCTCGCTTATAGCTATTTATATACTCTAACACACATATATACTGCCTTTCACATATGTAGTTACTCACGCATGTACCACTGGGACATACATTCACTCACTAACACACTCTTACACACACTTACCCACCCATACAGTCTATCACAGATGCACTCTTTAAACCATCCACCCAGTGAATCACCCACTCACACATCTATGCACAGTCGCACACACCCCATCCACACAAACACTCAGGCACCCATACAGATACTCAGACAACAAATCAATAACTCTTATAGACACTCATGTAGCTATTCACAAACCCATGCAGCCACTTACACAGCAACAGACAGATACAGACATTCACCCAGTTTAGTCACTAACCCATGCATTCAGTAAGATACGTTTAATCACTCACTTATAGAATTAGTCACGCACCTACTAAATCATCCATACAGACACTTATACACCCACTCATTCTTCAATACGCCTTTCCCTATATATATTAAAAATATTTAAACTTTACAGAAACACACAGTCACTGGATGATGTCATCAGTGATGTCATTTGAGATGGTCATCAGTGATGTCACTGACCATGTCATGAGTGATGTAATATGTGACGTCATCAGCAGTGCATTGCGGGGCGCGAGTTATAGTTAGCTGAACTAACTATAACGGGGAATTTCACGGGTTTTGTACGAGTGCAATGTCCAACTAACTATAACTGTCCCTAAAACCTATGGTTTTTTCAGTGAATTTCAAAGGTTTTTTAAATGCTAATTTCTAACTATAACGTGTCTGAAACCTATGGTTTTTTCAGTGAATTTCAAAGGTTTTTTAAATGCTAATTTGTAACTATAACGTGCCTGAAACCTACGGTTTTTTCAGTGATATATATATATATATATATATATATATATTCTCCACACACTTTCCAAGGAAATAATAGGTCGCACTCCGGTTTGTGTTTTCCTGAAAAAAGCTTGCAGAGCTTTTATTTTCCAAGTAGCAGATTACTTCATATGGCAAACAACCAAAACCGACGCGTTTCGGTCTCCACTGAGACCTTGCTCACGGTAACCCCTTTCCGGACACATGTTTTTAACCTTTCCTGAAGTCATTACATCATTTCCTGTGTCTCATGAATGGGGCATTATGGGTGTTGTAGTACAATCATGTACATATCACATTATGCCATTAAAACCCAAATACTTTTCCTTACATCATAAATATTACAAATATTTTTTAAAAATATTTTTTAACTTTTTTAAACATGAATGTGGGTATAATTTCATTCAGAATTTTAGTACCTTTGTGAACTAAAAAACGTATACTTGAACATGTAAGAGCAACCATACACAAAGACAGAAGCAACGCGGTTGCTAAACATATGGAAACGAACCACGAAAGCAATTGGAAATTACTAAAGTTTTACGGAATTGACACAATAAAAAACAAGAAAGAGGAGGTGACAGGGAAAGAAAACTGAGACAAAAAGAATCCCAGTCACATTGTGAATTTACTGAACTCTCACCCCGCATGGTCTTAATCAAAGTGAGGAACTTTATATCCATCTGTAAAATTTAGTGATATTACATGAAAACGTCCCTTTAGCCTCTCATTCTCTAAGGAGAATTTTATTTTATTATTTTATTCTGTTATTGGTTTATTTTCAACTTTTTCTTTAAATTAACTGTTTGGATTATTTGTTAGAATGTGGATCTTACTAACAATATTACATATCTAAAGGAAAGGGTGTTTCTGGAAAAGAAAGTATTTGTTTTAAAAAATCACTCTCCACTTGAGGAGTATAAATGGGTAATGAAGTCAAATTACCGCAAAAATAGAAAATGTGATGTTAACATGCTAGAAGCAAAGGAAAATCCAGTTGACACAGAGGAAAATTCTGAATGAAATTATACCCACATTCATGTTTAAAAAAGTTAAAAAATATTTTAAAAAATATATATATATTTGTAATATTTATGATGTAAGGAAAAGTATTTGGGTTTTAATGGAATAATGTGATATGTACATGATTGTACTACAACACCCATAATGCCCCATTCATGAGACATAGGAAATGATGTAATGACTTCAGTAAAGGTTAAAAACATGTGTCCGGAAAGGGGGCGTTACCGTGAGCAAGGTCTCAGTGGAGACCGAAACGCGTCGTTTTGGTTGTTTGCCATATGAAGTAATCTGCTACTTGTGAAAATAAAAGCTCTGCAAGATTTTTTCAGGAAAACACAAACCGGAGTGCGACCTATTATTTCCCTTGGGAAAGTGTGTGGAGAATTAATGGCGACCGGGCTCGGCCGCGAGGTAACGCACAGCTAATTAGAGCGCCATGCCAGCGAAAGGAGCCAAAGGAGGAGGATATATATATATATATATATAAAGTCCAAATAAAGTCCAATAAAGCGCACACTCGGTGTAACACAAAAGTAGGACTTCTCAATACATACTGCATCAATGCATGGGAAAAAGTAGCGGCCATTTTGAAGAGAGTACAAAAACATAAATATCCTGTTCAATACATGGTGTAATACCAATGCCTCATAAGCTGTGACACAAGTTATGAAAATAAAGCCGCTTGTGAAAACATACACTAACCAATGTATACATAAATAGTATGAAATGTAAACAATACTGTTGTATCCATGGCAATGTAATACGGCTCTTTGTTAGCCGGGCAACGTGAGTAGGAGGAAATAAGATAGCGCCCACAAGTTGGAAAGTGTGTAGCCCCCTCTATCGCCAGAAACCAAAGTGGAAGGCGAGATCCTAACCAGGTAACACCCCCAGTGTGGCGGAGGCAAACGGGGGTTTACAATGGGTTGTGAACACCCCATGTCGGGTATGGGAGGGCAATGCGGGAAGAATAAACGCCTAGTGGCAATGACACCATGTCCCTCCCTTATCGTGTGTGGGCGCAAGGGGGGTTCTGTATATGCCAAGTGGCAAATGGTCCCCCACCCAAAAGGTCACGTGCCCCAAACTTGGTAACAGTTAGCACAGGCGTGGGCAAAGGAGAAGAAATATGTAAGTCGCCAAGTGGCTAGCCAGAACTAGCCCCATGCATATTGGACTAAATTAAAAGTGCCAAGTGGCAGAAAATGTTAAAAGAAGTCCAAAATTACCACAACACCACATAAAAGGAAACAACTTGTGTAGGACGGTGTGCCTACCCGGAACCGGGGAAGGAAAGGTTGGGGACCCGTGTAGTGTCCGTCAACGTGTGGTGGGTCCCTTCCTTTCCTCCTGTGAAAAAGGAACAATAGAAAAGACATATAAGTATATAGAAAACATGTGTACAAAATATACAAATGAAATTGAAAACATTCAAACTGATAGGTTCAAATTCTAATACACAACACAGAGGAAGTCTCAACAGAACGTACTAACCCTCATGTAAATGGGTTGCTAGTTCCTCGTCCAACTTGTGCCCTCCCGGGAATTTAGTCTCCAGCTCAAGTATCCATTTGGATTCTTTTTTGCGTAATGCTAATACCCTGCTGCCCCCTCTGGAACTCATGTGTATCTGTTCGATGGCAAAGAAACGCAATAGGGAGTTATTGGCCTGGTGATATTCCTGGAAGTGCCTGGCTATGGGGTAGTGGCTATCCAAATTGGATATGGCCCTAAGATGTTCAAGGATCCTTTTTTTGACCATCAAAGTGGTGCTCCCTACATACCTCATCTTGCACGGGCACTCAAGGACGTAGATGCCGAAGCTAGAGCTGCATGTCAAAAATTGTGTAATGCTTCTTTTTTTGCTAAGGCCTGGTATATTAAACTCCTTAACCATGTGGCTATACCTACAGGCCTTGCAGTGTCCGCACGGGAAAACGCCAGTTAGATTATGTATGTTGCCTGCTTGAGAATCAGTAATGTCCCCATGCACCAGAGTATCACGAAAGCTCCGGCCTTTCCTATATGTGATCATGGGTCTGTCACTTAAGGTAGGGCCCACAATGGGGTCACTCTTTAAGATGTTCCAGTTAACTGCCAAAACTTTCTGTATTTTATGTGACTTGCCATTAAAGGTGGTGATGACTCTACAACCGATGCTATCCATTTCTCTAGTGTGTGTTTCTAGGGTTTGTTGTCTGGTGACATTTTCCATCTTCTTAACCGCCCGGTTAAGTACCCAAGTTGGATAACCTCGCTCTCTAAATCTCAAGATCATGGTTTTCTCTTCTGCCTGATATGCTTCAGTTGTACTGCAGTTTCTTCATGCCCTCAGCAGTTCCCCATAGGGGATGCTCCATTTGAGAGCCTCCGGGTGGCTGCTGAGGGCATGAAGGAGACTGTTGCCAGCATTGTCCTTACGGTACAGACTAGTCACAAGACCACCTTGTTTCACCTCGGTCTTAACATCTAGGAACTCAATACATTCCTTGCTCATGTTGTGGCTCAATACTATATTGTACGGATTGACGTTAAGTTTTTCTATAAAATTAGTTGCTTCCTGTTCACTCCCTTTCCAAATAATAAACAAGTCGTCAATGTATTGCATCCAAACAATCACTTTCTCAAAATCATGACGAAGTAATGCCTCTTTGTGTATTTCCTCCTCCCACATGCCCAGGAAGAGATTGGCAAAACTTGGGGCGAAACATGTGCCCATCGCTGTACCTAGTACTTGTTTGTACAAATCCCTGTTAAACATAAAGATGTTATTGGTTAGGCACAGATGCATCATTTCAACAAGCATATTAGTATGCTCTAAGTATCCTATGTGTCTGTTGCTGAGGAAGTGAAAGCATGATTTGAGACCCTGTTTGTGCTCAATTATCGTATAAGGGAATTAACATCCAAGGTGATAAGGATGTATTGGTCATCCAAGATAATCCCCTCCAATTTGCCCAGGGCATCCTTAGTGTCTTTGATGTGTGATGGTAGTGTGGTCACATACTCCCTCAAAAAATGGTCCACATACTTAGAGATGTTTTCAAACACACTCCCCTGAGACGAAACTATGGGTCTACCTGGGGGAACTTTTGGGTTCTTGTGTATTTTCAGAGAAGGTACAAAATGGGCAGTTTGGGATAATCTCTTTTTAGAAAACAATATTCTTCCCAGGTGATAATACCTAACTGCTACCATTCTGTAAGTCTCCCCCACGTGGTGGTGATGCTTTCGTTGTATGTAACAGTATTGCATGGACAATAAAACCTATGGTCATTGAGCTGTCTCAGTGCCTCTGCAATATACATTTGTCTGCTCATAAGCACAATGTTACCCCCTTTATCCGCGGGGCGGATTACAATCTCTTTGTCTTTGGATAGTGATGTAATAATATTTCTTTGCTTTCTGGACAAATTGTAGGTTTGGGTCCTTGCTATATTGCAGTTTTTTTGTTCAAGCAAGGCTTTGGTGACCACCTCATAGAAGGTGTCAATTCCATTGTGGGGTAAATTAGGAAGAAACACAGAGCGTGGTTTAAAGTTAGTACATGCCGCTTTATCTGTGATCACATCAAAATCCAACTCACTGTTGGTGACAGGTCTTGCGCTAGCTCCCTCCTCGGGAATCAATTCTAAATCATGCATGGTTTGTAGCATGCCCATGTCACCAACGGTGAGGTTAGGAAGTGGAAGGTTCTGATACACATCAGTAAGAGCTGTAGGGGGTATGCTGTCCTTAAGACTGTGCCACTTGGTTAGCTTGAGCTTCCGGATGAACTTAAAAATGTCTATACGTGTTTCTGGATAATTAAACATTTTGGTGGGGCAGAATGTAAGTCCTAAGCACAACGTTCCTTTCTCAAAGGGGGACAGGGGACGGGTTGTCAAGTGAATGATAGTTCTGTTTACCATTGTGTCATCCATGGTTATCTCCTCTTGGAGCCTCCCCGTTTGTTTACCATGGGCTCTGTGTCTTTTTTGGATCCTTTGTTTCCGTCTGTTTCTCCTTTGTTTGCTGCACCCCTGCCTCTTCCTCTTCCTCTGCCCCGTTGGCCCCGTCCTCTTGTTGGGGGGGTTGGTGTCATAGTTGTTCTTCCCGTTTGCCGACCCCTCCTCAGCATCCGGTACTCATCCAAAAAAGTAGCCGGTTTTGTTATAATTTCAATTTCAGATGATGTACTTGCAGTGTTGACTGACCCATCCGTATCCGAATCACTGGTTACTGTTATAGATGGCGGATCCTGTTTGGTTTTGGTATATGGCAATAATTCCGCTTGTGTGGATTGTATGTTGTACATATAGTCATATTTGTGGCTGTACGTTAGAATACGTCCATTTTCATAATCAACGCAGTCACGATGTAACTTTCTTTGTTTGCGTTGTTTGATGGCATCTTCGTGTTGTAATAATCTTCCTTTCAAATCTTCTTTGAATTTGTTGATTGTTTCCTGATCCTCACTTTGTTTCAACTCATCCTCAATTAATGCAATTTCCTTCATTAATGAGTCCCTATCTTCCCATGCGTACTTGATCAATATGCATAGCATATTCTTTGAGCTGGTGGCAGAATTATCGGCCCATTTTCCAGCATACGTGGATTGGGTGACTCGTATGAGGGGGTGTCATAGATCCTGAGTCCTCGTGGCACCATACTCTTATCTACGTAGTCTTGGAGGGAGATAGCCTCCCACCACTTCGAGGTCTCAGATTTTTTCAGCTTTTCATATCGTTTTAGTTTCGCATTGAAAGATAGGTCTTGAGTCTGTGATGTTGTTGTCGTTTGCCCCTTTCCCGGAGCCCGTGAGAAAAGCATTTGTGCAGCTGCACGTCTTTGTGTTTCTTCCTCCATAGTATTGTGTAAAAAAGGTTGTGTTTTTGTGGTAGTCTGGCAAAAAATGCAACCATCGAGTGCAGATCGGCTGAGTGCTCCCGGAATGGTGCACAGAGACAAACACTCTCCCCCTCTCAAAAATGGGAGGTTCCTGATGCCGCGTTAGGAGTAATACGATTCCACGAATAGAAGCTGACTGGCGTTGCGGTAGATCCCGCCTCACCACTCTCTGTTGGGCTGGCC
The DNA here is from genome assembly GCA_963921515.1 of Calotriton arnoldi. Lineage (NCBI taxonomy): Eukaryota > Metazoa > Chordata > Amphibia > Caudata > Salamandridae > Calotriton > Calotriton arnoldi. The sequence goes on from CAWUFW010011399.1 coordinate 321,717, forward strand.
GGAAGGTCGAAGTGTTGATGAAACACAAAAAAAGATACTCTTTTTGAAAAACACATTATGGCTCCCTCCTCGTATATGGATCAGAAGAAGAAAATCAAATTATGAACTGTTCTGAATTTTCACGAAAAGATTATTACTAGATATTGAGTGTTCCCTCTTCAATAAGGTTTAAAGCAGGTAAATGTATTCATATTTTTCTATATATATTTTTTTTTAAAGTTTACGGACTACCACACTAATACCTAGAAAATACAGTGGGAGTTACATAAAAAAAGAAAAATATACTGTAGTACAATATATTAGTGAAAATCATGTAGTACAGTGTATTTGTAATTTTAAAAAATTGAATTGATTTATTTTGCAACAATTTGAAGGTATTACTGCAGTAATCTGTAGACTTTTTGTAAATAATCAAATATGTAAAAACATTGTAGCACACTAAACTAGTGAAACATATCGTGACCATGGATATCATTAGGGTTTAGTGCCATATTACTCCAAAATGGCTGAATGTATTTCATGAAACCCCCCACAAGGATACTTTCCACACCATAATCTATAATCCTGCCAAATTTCATGACAATACGTTCAGCTGTTTTGACGCTACGTCAGTCTAAAAAGCCTTAAAAAGTCCATTGAAAATCCATTGAGGAAATGTGTTTTAGGACCCCCATTTTTTCTTGCTCCCCCTCGATGAATCACTGTGAAGCTTTGCATCGTGCATCAATATAGAAAAAACGATATGTCTGCAAAGTTTTGTGAAGATTTGTCAAACAGGGGCAAA